>OX451740.1:1084673700-1085257334 GCA_948472305.1 Vicia faba
TACTCGTCCGTATTGATTCAAACACTCGTCCGTGTTATCTCTTCCTTGATACTCGCCTGTATCTTCTTTCAATACTCGTCCGTATTGATGCAAACACTCGTCCGTGTTTAACCTTTGATACTCGTCCGTACCTTATTTCAATACTCGTTCGTATTGATTCAAACACTCGTCCGTGTTTAACCTTTGATACTCGTCTGTATCTTCTCTCAATACTCGTCCGTACTGATTCTAACACTCGTCCGTGTTATACCTTCCTTATATTGGAATCGCACCATGCTACAAGTCCAATATCCGTCTCTTCACTGAAAAGAAACAACACATAAAAAAGTCTTTCTCCAGAAGATGTCACAAAAATAAACATTCGCACTTTCTTTTAAAACAAATTTTTGGCATTGGTATTTAATCATCTTCTACCTCGAACTTCCGAAAGGCACGTGCCAATCGTACTTTTGGGTTTAAGATGATTAAATAGGGGCAGCTGTAATAACTTAAAATTGTCTTATCCTTTTATTTTATCTAGTATATGCGTTTTTCACTTCTCATTTCATCTACACACCTTCCACTATGTCATCTAACACATCATGCATCATTCATCAATAAAGATGGCGCACTGGAATATGGAATTGGGGGTTTCTATATGGATTTAAGGACATCATTTGGTTTCTCCATCACTATTGATTAGAAGCTAGGGTTTTTATTCATTGTGAGTTTCTTCTTTCATCAAGGTACAAAATCGTCTCGAGATCGAGTGCTGAAGTTCATTTGTGTATGCTTAAGACCTCATCAAGGATTGTCAATTGAGATCGTTTGAACTAGGGTTTTGGCATTCTTTAGCATCTTAAGCCATATTCTCCATCTTTGAGCTTCAAAAAAAATTCTTAGAGTTTCATCAATGATTCTAACTAAGAAGACTGTGATCTATGGCTTTGAGGTTAACTCGTTTCTTCATTTAGTATATACCTCATAAAGATTAGGGTTTATATCCTATCATAATTAGGTCTGACAACATTTTCACTGGGTGTTTATTGGATAAAAAGGCATGATACATGGCATCTTGCGAGATCATTAGTTACCAAGGAAAATGTTTGGATCGCAAAACACTAAATCTTGATTCGAAGAATAAGCTTATGGGTTCATTATTATACTTGTTACTTGCAATGTAAGGGGATGCAAATTGAACGGTTTTGTTAATCAAAGATTGGTTTAGAATTGTCCATCCAAGTTTAATTTGCGTTCAAGATAAAATTTGAAGGAGATGCATATGAAATACAAATTGCAAGTTGCAAGAACACCATGGTTCCTTTAAGTTACATTTAAAGACGTCTAAAAAACATGGTTGAGGTAAAGGAGATTGGAACTTCGAATTCAATTTGAAGAAAAATTACTTTAAATATTTGAAGGGATCGTCATAGAATTGTAAATGCATCACAAATTCATGTGTCAATACCATTACATCAAATTGTGAAATCTACACAAAGTCCAAATCTCTCATTACATCGAAAGGCACCACATTCAAAACTATTACCATTATAACACATCCATACTGTTACAAATGTTACAAAAGATTTCAAGTTCTATTTGAGCCAAATATCCTAGAATACTTAATCTTCACTCAACTTTGTCTTCCATCTTTTGTCTTCGTACCACCATTGACTTCATGATATGCCAAGCTAAAACCAATCTCTCTTCATTCCATGACCAAGCCTTTCCCGCTTTTCATACCATGAGTCAAGTCTTCATTTAATTTTACACTATGCTTCTTTTCTAAGTCAATTCTTTAAGCCCTTTATCATTCTTCAACTAGTCACAACTGTTCATAACATGCATCAGTTCAACAAATCCAAAACTGTTCATGCACTTAATCAAAGCGAGTCCAAACGGAAACAATCATTACATAGGCCATTTTAGAATTAACTCCTATAACTACCTATAACAGGAAAAAACAGAATTTTCATAATCTCTTGACTGTTTCTAACAGAGTTCAAGAACCCTCTAATTGTCCTAACCAAATCCCAGCCTTTAGAATCAGATTTATATCCTCTAACAACTTCAAAAACAGAAAACTAAATAGTTTTTAACAACCCCGAACCTGCTTCTAAAACAACCCATTCCAAACAACCCTTTAACGGTTTTTAACCATTCTCTATAATTAATTTCTAACCGAATCCTAACTTCAAAAGACTAAACCCTTAGACGTTTTCAAGACCATCTTATAACTGTCGAAACAGAATTTCAACAAACTCTCAACAGATTGTCCTAACCAAACTCCAAACCTCTTCATAACTGACTTTTTCTAACCCTTAACCTATTCCCTTAACTGTCAAAAACAGGATTCTTCCTCGAACTTTTCTTAACCATTTTTCTCATAGGTATTTTAACCATTCTCCATAACTAACAAACAGCCAACTAATTCCCTAACCGCTTCTAACAGAATTTAACTTCTAATTGTAACCAAGCCTAACAAGAAAAAACACTTAACTCTCAACCAACTAACTTACAACAAACTTTCACTAATAACCAACTTCCTAGACAAATAACAGAACCATTCACAGAATTTTCCAACTCAACAATAAATAACAGATCCAAACTAAACATCTAACTGAACTCAACCAACCTTTAACTAGTCTATAACTAACATTCCAACTAACCTAAACTAACTCTGAATAAATTCCTAACAAAATTCTAAAAGGAGAAAAACAGAAAATAGAAAGAGAAGGAGGGCATACAATCATCTACAGAAAATCACAAATAAAACTCACCTCGCTCTCTTTGAGAGATTCCCTTCACCAAAATCTCCAATCTATCTGCAATCTTCACCTCAGAATATCTGCACCTTCTCTTAGACTTGCTTCAATCACCCTCATCGCAAGAACAATATCTCCTCTCCATAACTACCTTCATCTACCAGCAACCTCACCTTTCAACCTTACTCTCTCGGCACTTTCTTGAATCCTTCAACTTCTCAACACTGCAACGTGCAACCGCCTTCAATCTTTATCAGTTCTGCTTCAACATTATTCAATCAGCTTCATCGACATAACTGCACATTTGGCTTCATTCTACAATCAAATCCGAGCAACAACAATGTTACAAGTAACAAATATTCATCAACAATTCAAGAACAATACCAACACAGATATATAATCTCTCAATCACGCATAGAAAAGAAACTTGAATAAGAAAAGAAGAAGCGAGGAAGAGGAGCTGAGGTACTTGTGAGTTCATCTTGTCTGCCACCGCTTCCTTCGGTAGGTTTCGCCATCTTCTACCTTTCGTCGTTTCTTCTTGGTGCCATAGTAAAGATTCTGAGTCCCTAAATTGTTCCCTTAAGCCATTCGCTCTATACAACACATTCTCACCATTTAATTTTGATTCTAAGTCTCCTAGGGTTCCTCTGACTTGGATTCAAAGAATTCGGAAAAATTTGAGAAAAGGTGAGGTTATGTATGGAGATGAGGTTGAGAGGCAAAGGAACGTCATGGCTGGGGAGCGGCGGCGAAAACGTTAGACGAACAGGGAGAAGCTCAAAGGCGCGGTTCATTGAGAGAGAGGGAGAATATCATGTTTTGATAAGCTGGAGGGACACAAAGTGAAACCCTCAAAATGACACCTTTTCTTTGGGTCAGATCATCCTCAGTCTCAGGCCCAGAAGGGCGTTTTTTTTGTAGCTTCTTAATTCCTGAACAAAAATGGCTAATTGACTCACTTGATGATGGGCCTTAACACCAGACAATCTTTCCGATCACACCCCCTGATTCTCTTAGTTTCGTTCTTAATTTTAATGCTTTCTTTCATTTTTTTTAATAACAAAATATATAATAAAAAAGGGTAAAAATATTAGAAGACATTTTAGAAATTAATTAGGAATATATTTCTTCTTTTTCTAACTTTTTAGTCAAATTTAATCATTAGTTTTATTCAGTTTATATCATGTATTTTGTTTGCAATTTTTGAGTATGGATCGTATGCAATACTTTAATACTTGCTACCAATTTTACTTGTTTGTATAGTCTTTGATGATCCCTTAGGATATTTTGATTCAAATTTAATCTTCGATTTCATTGAATTAAAATTGGACATTAGGATTCTAAATCCTAGCATGCAAACATTAGGTAGAATTCCCTCAAATTTCTAACTTTAGGTCTAACAATGCATGATAAAATTAGGTTTAAGCTAGTCTCCCTGTGACTTTTCTTCCCCTTTTGCATTTGCATTAAACTAAAACTTCATTTTTCTTTCAAACTTCAAAAAACATTAAAACTACTGATGAGAATCATGCCTTGGCTTAGTATGGGAAATGATAAGCGGGTCTCTTCTCGATCTTATTGTTCTTCGTTTCAATCCTATTGTGGTTCAATTCTCAAAGACTCCTTTCATAGCTAAGTAGGAAAGTGGCTAATGTCTCTCTCTTTAGGACAACAAGTCATTTTCTGCAACTAAAATACAAACAAATTCAAATCTTTTATGCGCTCAAGCACCCTTCTCTAAAACCCTTTTCAGGTAAGGACATGATTAATTTACTTTTGTACCAACTCATAAGTCTCCAAGGGTCGAGTTGCAGCAGAAGGCGAGATTAACTTCGTCCATAAAAAACATAAAACAAACAAAAAACATATAAGCCGAACTACGGTAGCTCTGATTCCTCAAAAAGGATACGTAAGCATTGGGGTAGGGCCCAAGCGAGCACAATTTTATCTTCCCTACATTCTTTTCCCCTTTCTTTTGCATGCAATCTCCCTTCAGTAGTATAGTAAATAGTAAGCATATATTAAACACACCCGTAAGATAGAAAACAAGAGTGGATACCGTAGAGTACTACGGGCGTGTGGGGTGCCAATACCTTCCCATCGCATAATAGACTCCCTTACCCGATCTCTCGGTCGCAAGACCGTGACTTCTCCTTTCTCAGGTTTTCTAGATGTTTACCTTTCCCTACATGTGGGATAAAAGACGTTCGATGGTGACATCATTGTTTGATGATTTTCAGCCGGTTGTTTCAATATGCATTACATATCATGCATCATATTGCACATATTTCTTGCATTTGGTATGCATATCCGGGTGTCTTACCTAGCTTCTTTACTCTGATTCAGCAAGCTGACTCATCACTATAACACTCGGGATGATTTCAAAAATAAGATGGACAACTTAGAACAGGAGAATCGCGAGTTGCGCGAGGAAGTTTCTGCTTTGAAGGCGGGCATGGCTAATCTAACTGCTCTGATGGAATCTCTGGTGGCTGATCAGAATCAGCCACTGAGTGTTCAACCTCAACCAACAAGGTAAACTACTGAAGCTCCGACTATTCCCGTATCTGCTACTCCAGCTGTTGTTCAAAATCGCGTGCCTCAAGGTTATCCATGGGGAATGCCAGAGAATTTTGCACCTGAAGGTTTCAATCTTGGTCCTCAAGATACTCCAATTATTCAGACTATTATTACTCCGACACCTCCTGTGGTGCATGCTGCTCCTACTGCACCTCCTCCAGTGAATATGATTCAATTTATTAATGATGATGTGTGTCGTCCTTTCCCGCCACCGAGTGAAGATTTGGGTCTTTATGACAGAATGGATGATTTTCAAGAGCAATTCGACAGGATGCAAAAAGAGATGAAGGCCCTCAGGGGAAAAGAGCTATTTGGGAAGAATGTGAATGAGTTATGCTTGGTCCTGAATGTTAAGATACCTGCTAAGTTTAAGGTCCTGAAGTTTGAGAAGTACAAGGGAAACACTTGCCCTCGTGCTCATCTGGTGATGTACGCAAGGAGAATGTGTACCCATACTGATGATCAGCGTCTGCTGATCCACTTTTTTCAGGATAGTTTGACTGGTGCTGCACTGAAGTGGTATATGATTTTGGACAGTGTTAACATCCATACTTTCAATAACTTGGGAGAAGCATTTATCAGACAATACAAGTACAATGTAGACATGGCGCCTGACCGTGATAAGCTCAGGGCCTTGGTTCACAAATAAAGGGAATCATTCAAAGAATATGCATAGAGATGGCGTGATGTATCCGCCCAAGTGATTCCTCCCATGGAAGAGAAGGAGATGACTAAGATTTTCTTCAAGACCATGGGTGCTTTCTACTATGAGAGGATGGTAGCAAGTGCACTAAGTGACTATACTGAAATGGTAGGAATGGGTATCCGCTTAGAGGAGGCTATAAGAGAGGGCCGTTTAATGAGAAGTGAAAGCTCTAGAGGTGTGAAAAAGCCATCTTATGGATTTACCAAGAAGAAGGAAGGGGATGAAAATGTTGTTATGCAAGAGAGGATGATTAATACTCCTAGAAGGAATTATCAGAGTCATCAGCAAGTCGCCTCAGTTAGTCTAGTCGTTGGTGCAGCTCCAACTACCATTGCTTATTAGAGACCGTCCTAGTAGGGGAATCAAGGGTATAATCAGAGAAGGGAGAGTTATGACCCTATTCCTATGATCTATACAAAGTTACTACCGACATTGATTCATAAGAAGTTGGTTCAGACTCGACCACCTCCCGTTGTACCATCACCATTGCCTTGGTACTACAAAGCAGACCAAACATGTGCTTTTCATCAGGGAGCACCAGGGCATAATGTTGAGAATTATTATCCTTTGAAGACTGAGGTGCATAAATTGGTGAAGTCTGGTATTCTATCTTTCAAGGATGTGGGACCTAATTTTAAAGATAATCCTCTACCCAAGCATGGAGGAGTAAATGCTATGAATATGGTGGCCGGTTGTCCAGGAGACTTCCGGATTTTTTATATTAATCTGGTTAGAGGAGATTTGGTGAAAATGCATGCAGACCTTTGTGAATTTAGCTACTATATGCATGACCATTCCGGTTGTGCTATTTGCAGTACAGACATACAAGGTTGCGATAAGATAAAGGTTGATTTGCAGGAAATGATGGATGAGGGCCTCATCCACATAATCAGGCCTAGGGCATAGTATGAAGAGGAAGTGAATAAGGTTTCTGGATGTCCTGAAGAATTCAGAATTTTTGATGTAGAGTATAAGAATGAGGACCTTGTGCAATTGCATGCTACTTTCTGCCACTTGGCTGGTCAGGAAGAACATCAGTATGGATCTTGCCGAGTTTGTTGTTGAGATTCCCAAGGATGTTCAATCGTGAAGAAGGGTGTTTAGTTGTTGTTAGATAATGGAACTATCAAGGTTACAGGTCAAAGAGATGATTACCATTAAATTGAAATGATTTAGGTTTGTTTGACTGAAGAAGAGTCGGATGAAGAGTATGCCTCTGCAGATGAGTATTTCTCCTCAGATGAGGACTTGTTTTCTAGAGACGACTCAATGATGACTGATTATGTTGAAGAAGGGGTAAACGTAATTGTACCTTGTTTTGGTGAACATGCCCATTTTGAAGTCAAGTATTATAGCAAGCCAACTGTTACACTATTGGTGATTAGTTTGCCGGGTCCTGTTCCCTATAAGACGGATAAGGTTGTACCCTACAAGTATAACGCTACAATCTTAGAGGATGGTGTGCAAGTTCCCATCCAACCAATGCCTGATGTTGGAAATATTATTGAGAATAGCAGGGTGACCCGCAACGGTAACGTGTTTGCACCAGTTGTTCGAAGAGATTTTAGTGTTGGAAAGAAAATTGCTGAGAACATGGAACCCAAGAAGGCTACAGGTGAGACTAGTGGAGCTACATTAGAGAAAGAAGTGAATGATATTTTGAAGATAATCAAGATGAGCGACTACAGAATTATAGATCAGCTACTGCAGACTCCTTCAAAAATATCTATTTTGGCTTTATTGATGAACTCATCTACCCACAGAGAATCCTTGATGAGGGTATTGGACCAAGCTTTTATGGAGAGTGTATGCCTATAGACCAGTTCAGAAGCGCAGTAGGGAACATTACATCATGGAATAACTTGAGTTTCTGTGATGATGAATTGCCAGATGAAGGAAGGAATCATAACCTGGCTCTCCACATCTCTATGAACTGCAAGAATGATTCACTATCCAATATGCTGATTGATAATGGATCCGCTTTGAACAATATACCGAGGAGCACTCTTTTGAAGTTGAAATATCAGGGAACGCCTATGCGCCCGAGTGGCACCATTGTGAAAGCATTTGATGGATCAAGGAAATCTGTTATTAGTGAAGTAGACTTGCCTATTCATATAGGACCACATTTGTTTCAGATAACTTTCCAGGTCATGGACATTGTTCCCGCTTATAGCTGTTTGTTGGGACGACTGTGGATTCATGAGGCAGGGGCTGTCACTTTAACTTTACACCATAAACTGAAGTTTGTATGTGAAGGGAAAGTGGTAATCATAAATGGGGATAAAGGCATTATTGATATCTCATTTGTCCTCGTCCAGTATTGTAGAGGTGGATGAAGCTTCTATTGGAACCCAGTTCCAAGCTTTATCCATTGACAACATAAGAGGAAATGAGAATTCCATGGTTTCACTTAAGGATGTGCAGCAGGTTGTGCGTAAGGGTCATAGCGAGGTATGGGGACAGATTATGGATCCACCCGTGAACAAGAATAGAGCCGGATTGGGGTTCTCTTTGAAGAATAACAAAGGTAAGAGCGTGAAGCCGAAGTCTGCTGTAGGCAAGTATCAAGACATCTTCCGTAGTGGAGGTTATCTTCATCCAATTGTTTCCTGGATTAACGCCATTGTGGAAGATGAAATAGAGTAGGAAATTTCGAATTATGCGACACACGGAGTTAGGGTTCAGAACTGGATCACCATTGATGTTCCCTCTTGCATAAATGTTTCAAAGTAATTTAATTTGTTAAATCTTCTTGAAAAGCTATCACTCTGCCCAAGGTGGAAGTATTAATGTTGTAAGGCTTATCTATTTGCTGTGACTTTTAACATCAATAATAAAAGTTGTATTTGTTTCCCAAATTGTGTCTTTATTTTCTGCTTTTTCTTGGAAAATGGTAATCAGAAAAAACCTTTCAAAATAAATAATAACTGAAATTTAATCTGCATGATCACTTGCTATATGTGTCAGTTTTTAAATGCAATCATAAATCATATGTGCGGATTAATTAAAAAACCCGTTGAATACAATGTCCCTCTCCCAACTTTGAATGTCCTGTGTATGGGGCCGAAGAAGAAGACTATGATGAGATTCCAGATAAGGTCTCACGGTTGCTTGAGCATGAGGAAAATTCCATTCATCCATATAAAGAGTCATTGGAAGTAATTAATTTGGGTTCAAAAGAAGATCCAAAAGAAGTCAAGATTGGAGCATCTCTGCATCCTGATGTGAAAAGCATGTTGATTGAGTTGTTGAAAGAGTATTTGGATATTTTTGCTTGGTCTTACCATAACATGCCTGGTCTAGATACAAATATTGTAGAGCACCGTTTGCCATCAAAGCCAGACTGTACACCAATCAAACAGAAGTTGAGAAGAACTCATCCAGATATGGCAGTGAAGATCAAAGAGGAGGTTCTAAAGCAGATTGATGACGGTTTTCTTGTGACGTCAGTGTATCCTCAATGGATTTCCAATATTGTCCCAGTACCGAAAAAAGACGGAAAAGTCCGCATGTGCGTAGATTACAGAGATCTAAATAAAGCTAGTCCAAAAGATGATTTTCCATTACCACACATTGATATGTTAGTGGATAGCATAGAAAAATTCAAGGTATTCTTGTTCATGGATGCATTTTCTGGGTATAATAAAATATGGATGGCTCATGAGGACATGAAAAAAACAACATTTATCAAACCCTGAGGAACATTCTATTACAGAGTGATGCCCTTCGGGTTGAAGAACGCAGGTGCAACATACCAGAGGGCTATGACGACCCCATTCCATGATCTGATGCACAAGGAAATCGAAGTATATATTGATAATATGATTGCTAAATCCCAGACTGAATAAGGGCATGTAGAAGATTTATTGAATTTGTTTCAGCGTTTGAGGAAGTATCGTCTCCGCTTGAATCCAAATAAGTGTACCTTCGGTGTCTGATCGGGGAAATTGTTGGGTTTCATTGTTATCCATAAAGGAATTGAAGTTGACCCCGATAAAGTCAAAGTAATTCAAGAGATGCCAGCGCCAAGAACTAAAAAGCAAGTCAGAGGGTTCCTTGGGCATTTGAATTATATTTCCAGATTCATTTCCCACATGACTCCAACATGTGAATCGATCTTTAAGTTGTTAAAGAAAGATCAAGGTTGTGTGTGGATGGATGACTGCCAAAGGGAATTTGAAAGTATTAAAGAATATCTGCTTGAACCTCCTATCTTGCTCCCTCCTATCGAAGGAAGACCGTTGATTATGTATCTGACAGTGTTAGATAATTCCATGGGGTGTATTATGGGACACTAGGATGAAACAGAGAAGAAAGAGTATGCCATTTATTATCTCAATAAATTTTTTACTGATTGCAAGTCGCGGTATTCCATGCTGGAAAAGACATGTTGTGCTCTAGCCTGGGCGGCAAAGCGTTTGCGATAGTATATGTTGAATCACGCTACTTGGTTGATCTCCAAAATGGATCCAATCAAGTACATTTTTGAAAATCCTTCTCTCACTGGGAAAATTGACCGCTGGAAGATTTTGTTATCTGAATATGACATTGAATACCGCACTCAAAAAGCTATTAAAGCCAATGTGTTGGCAGATTATCTTGCTCACCAACTAGTGGAGGATCATCGGTCTGTGGAGTATGATTTCCCTGATGAAGATGTGATGTTCCTGAAAGTAAAAGATTGTGATGAACCATTACCCGAGGAAGGTCCTGACCCTGAATCTCGTTGGATTATGATATTTGATGGAGCCGTGAATGCTTATGGTAAAGGAATTGGGTGTTGTGATTGTCACTCAGCATGGATCGCACATTCCTTTTACTGCAAGGTTGACATTTGATTATACTAATAATATGGCAGAATATGAGGCTTGCATCATGGGTCTCGAGGAAACTATTAATCTCAGAATTAAAATTCTAGAGGTGTATGGTAATTCAGATTTGGTAATAAATCAGATTAATAGAGAATGGGATAGTCGTCACCCCAACTTGATCCCCTACAAAGATTATGCTAGAAGATTGTTACCCTTTTCAATAAAGTTGAATTCCATCACATTCCTATAGATGAAAATCAGATGGCGGATGCTATGGAAACTCTGGCTTCTATGTACCAAGTGAATACTTAGAATGATATACCTCAAATTATGGTTTGACGACTGGATACGCCCGCTTATGTGTTTACAATAGAAGAGGTAGCAGATGAAAAACCTTGGTATTATGACATCAATCATTTTCTTCAGACTCAGGAATACCCGATCGGTGCATCGAAGAAGATAGAAAGACTTTGAGAAGATTGGATGGCAGTTTCTTCCTCAGTGAAAATGTGTTGTATAAAAGAAATTATGACATGGTCTTACTCAGATGCGTGGATAGACACGAAGCAGACATGTTGATGCATGAGGTTCATGAGGGTTCATTTGGCACTCATTCCAATGGACATTCGATGGAAAAAAAGATGATAAGGGCATGTTACTATTGGCTGACAATGGAATTTGACTGTTACAAATTTGCAAAGAAGTGTCATAAATGTCAGATTTATGCTGATAAGGTCCATGTTCCTCCGGCACTTCTCAATATAATTTCCTCCCTATGGCCTTTCTCCATGTGGGGGTATTGACATGATTGGGATGATAGAACCCAAAGCTTTGAATGGACACTGTTTTATATTGGTATAAATTGATTACTTCACCAATTGGGTGGAGGCTGCTTCATATGCCAATGTTATTAAGCAGGTGGTTATGCGCTTCAGAAAGAATAATCTTATATGTCGGTATGGTGTGCCAAGCAAAATTATCACCGATAATGGCTCGAATCTGAACAATAAAATGATGACAGAACTATATGAAGAATTTAAGATTGTCCATCATAACTCCTCTCCGTACAGGACAAAGATGAATGGGGCTATTGAAGCAACTAATAGGAATATCAAGAAGATTATCCAGAAGATGGTCGTTACTTATAAGGATTGGCATGATATGCTCCCTTTTTCTTTACATGGATATCGAATGTCTGTCCGCACTTCAACAGGAGCAAGCCCATTCTCCCTAGTGTATGGAATGGAAGTTATACTCCCAACCGAGGTTGAGATTCCCTCTTTGCGTGTGATAATGGAAACCAAGTTGACTGAGGATGAATGGGTCCATAACAGGTTTGACCAATTGAATTTGATCGAAGAGAAGAGAATGACAGCTTTGTGTCATGGACAATTATATCAGAAAATAATGAAGAAAGCATTTGATAAAAAGGTTAAACCTCGTGAATTTAAAGAAGGCGGCCTCGTACTCAGGAAGATCATGTCTTTCAACACTGATTCTAGGGGTAAGTGGACTCCAAATTTTGAAGGCCCATATGTTTTCAAGAAAGCCTTCTCTGGCGGTGCATTAATTCTTGAAACTATGGACGGCGAGGAGTTCCTACGTCCCATGAACACTGATGCAGTCAAGAAATACTTCACCTAAAGAAATAAAAGAACAACTCGCTAAGTTGAAAACCTGAAAGGGTGCCTTAGGCAAAAAAGAGTGTCTCGGTAGAACGAAAACTCGAAAGGGCGGTCTAGGCAAAAATTAGATACATAAACAGAATAAATTTCACGCTAAGTTAAAAACCCGCAAGGGCAGCTTAGGAAAAAGTTAGGGACTTTCTTGGCAAGTAACTGCATCATGCAAGATATAATCATGGAAGCAACAATCTTCTCGAATCCTCATCATACTCCAACAGAAGTTGATGCTCGGGATTTCAAAAATTGTTAGAGGGGATAGCGGTAATTGTATCTCAATGTATCATTTCCATTATATATTACCATTTTCTAAACTTTGTAATCATCTATGGAGTCTTGCCATTCGCAGACTACCATTCTATTAATAAAGTTTGAGCTGTTACCCAATTCTTTGTGTTTCTTATTTTGTTTAGCTTGCAAAAACTCCATTTATTATTGATAATAACTTTCAAAGAAAAAAGATTAAATCACAAAATTGATTATTCAAAAAGAATTTACAATTTGCTTTTACTTTAAAATTTGTGATGCGAAAAAAATAACAACAACAAAAATAGTGATCCCAGGAATGGAAAAACTCCAGTTATTTTAAGAAGTTTTTGTTCCCCTCGGGAAGGTTTACTCAGGATGATTCGCCATATTGGGTTCTTCACTCTGGTATCCTCGGTCAAGCTTGGATTCATTTCTCCTCTTTCCTGAGTTTTCATGAGGTGAAGATTCAACCCGCGTTTTCTCCAGTGAAGTTTTCGTTTGGTCTAATGGAAGTTCTTTTTCCAGAGAAGTTTGTACCATAATCACTCTTGAAGAACGCAGGTCCCAGATTTTTCTAGTGAAGAATGTATTATGGTTTTCCTTTTGAGGATGTGGTGTTAACCTTCCGATAAAGTGGGCTTGAATTCCCCAGTGAATGTTTTGATGATTTGGTGTCCATCTACTTTACTTAAGATTGGTTTTGAAATCCCCAGTAGAAGTGTTACTTTTGAAAACATTTGTTTCCCCGGTGAAGCCTGAAGAAGGATGTTATATCCATGTATTTGTACAATTTTATCACTTTGATTTGTTTACCTCCAGATTTCGTTTCTCCCCAAAAAAGTTAAAGCAGGCAGCAAATTTCGTTTCCTCAGTTGGCATTTACTTTTTCCGGGATTGTTCAATTTGGATGTGATTTAGCTGAGTGTTTCTTATGCCCGAGTTGGTTTTTCCTGGTTACTCCCTGTGTTATATGTCTGTTTTGTCAGCATATACATGATAACACTCATACATTCATACATACATCATGCATATTTAATTTTAGCAAATCATTGCTCATTTGCATTCATTAATTTTGTTTGTTGACATACTACCCTGTTTTAAAGAGTTGTATTTTCCTCTCTCCAATAGAGTGTCAACCTTAAGCAGAAAGTGTATATTCTTTCAACATCCCCACTAAGTTATCCCACGTGGAAGATTTTTGTTTTAGCCTTCCTGTTCAGCTTCTTGTTTGGATGGTTTTGGTTTTTCCCTCTTGAGTTTATTTCTCGAAGGTTGTATTTTGGCTGACTGTTTCATTCCAGTTTATTTCTGGTTTGAATCTTTGGGTTTCCTAGCAATATTATTTACTCTGGATCTCTGAAAGCTTCAAGTTTTGGTTCGTGCATTTATTTTGCACAAGAAGAATTTATATCCTCAGCAGGAATATCGTGGCGTTTCCCCAGGAAGTCATATTTCTTTCCCCAGGAAGCCATACGGTTCTCCCCAGAAAGTCATTTCTTTTTACAATCCTCCATGACAAAAAGTGACAGGTCTCTTTATTTTAGTAACTTGTGCTTCCCTGTAAAAGTCGACGTAACTTTTTTTTGCTATCTCCTCTACGAGTGGATAGTTTGCAGTCCTTCGTCAGTTTACGCCAGTGGATGGCAAGACTTTCCAAAATTCGCGGAGATAGTTTGTTGTAAAATCTTGGCAGGTGGAAGTCTCTTTATTTGAGACATATTACCCTTTCCAGGCAAAGTTCCTCTGTTAAATAAGAAGTTGAGACCCATTTTAGGCGAAACGCTAGAATTTTTGAGGAAACTTGTTATCTTTTTGCTACCTTCAGTAAACGTTGGTAGTTCATCGTTAGTGAACGGCGGTGCTATGATATATTTTCTCTCACCCTTCAGTGAAAGTTGGTAGGTCATTGGCAATGAACGTTGATGATTATTATATTTTTTCTACCTTCAGTGAATGTTGGTAGTTCATCATCAGTGAACAACGGTGCTATGATATATTTTCTCTCTACCTTCAGTGAAAGTTGGTAGGTCATTGATAGTGAATGTCGATGATTGTTATCTTTTTGCTACCTTCAGTGAATGTTGGTAGTTAATCGTCAGTGAACAGCGGTGCTATGATATATTTTCTCTCTACCTTCAGTGAAAGTTGGTAGGTCATCGACAGTGAACGTCAATGATTGTTATCTTTTTGCTACTTTCAGTGAACGTTGGTAGTTCATCGTCAGCGATTGGCGGTGCTATGATATATTTTCTCTCTACCTTCAGTGAAAGTTGGTAGGTCGTCGGCAGTGAACATTGATGATTGTTATCTGTTTTCTACCTTCAGTGGACGTTGGTAGTTCATCATCGATGAACGATAGTGCTATGATATATTTTCTCTCTACCTTTAGTGAAAGTTGGTTGGTCGTCGACAGTGAACATTGATGATTGTTATCTTTTTTCTACCTTCAGTGAACGTTGGTAGTTCATCGTTAGTGAACGACGGTGCTATGATATATTTTCTCTCTACCTTCAGTGAAAGTTGGTAGGTCGTCGGCAGTGAACGTCGATGATTGTTATATTTTTGCTACCTTCAGTGAACGCTGGTAGTTCATCACCAATGAACGGCGGTGCTATGATATATTTTCTCTCTACCTTCAATGAAAGTTGGTAGATCACCTTTAGTTAAAGTTGGTAGATCACCTTCAATGAAAATTGGTTGCTCATCTTTAGTGAACGTCGGTTTTGTCATTTCTTTACTCTTTCTACCTACAGTGAACATTGGTAGTTTCGCCTTCGGTAGAAGTTGGTGTATCCTTTGACCATTTTACCATCCTCTTTGATTCCAGTATTTTTGATCCACCAGTGATTTATTTTCCTGGTTGGGTTACTCTCTTGTTTCTTTATTTTTGTTACATCCCCATTGGTGTTTTACGTCCCTTTAGAGTTGTCCATGTGTATTCATGCTCATCGGCATTGCATGGCATCTTAAGGTCAAAAATAGGGTTTGTTTTATATTTAAGTATCTTCGATCGCGTCGACATGAAGATTTTTAACCTTCGTATCTCCGAATAGAAGAAACTTAAATAAGGGAAGCTGTTGTACCCCAATTTTTGCCCCTAATATCCCTTCGTCATACCATGTTGATTCCATCACAACAAGATCACATTAGGATTCTTGGTTCCCATTCCTATATTTAACTTTGCTCTTTGAGGAATCAGAAAGCACCTTGACTTGTTTTTATTTTGTGATCATGCATGTTTTGTTTTGACTTTCCTTTTAATTAATAAAGTGAAATGTTGTTTTGTCTTACTAATAATGTAGGTAAAAGCAAAAAGATTCAGCAAGTTGCTCCATGGGTTCATGAGTTTATTTCCATGCCCTAGTCATTAAAGCTTGAGAAGTTAAAACCTCACCATTGGATTTGTTTTGAAGGAAATGGCATGGGAAGGTTATTTTGGTTCACCACATTTCAAGATTATCAAGTTTGGTTCAAAAATACAAGGGGTTGATTGGAGAAGTTGGCTTGCTTGGACAATGTTTTTTTCCCATTGGTCACAAGTGCATATTCCTCTCAATTCTCAAGATATGGGAGTGGTTTTGATGGCTATGAGTTCTCATTATCACCCTAAACAACTTTTATTTACAAATCAAGAATGTTTGTACAAGAAGGTTGTTCAAAATTGTCAAGGTTCCTCGAGGCATTTTCTTGATCTAGGAGCTAGGGTTTTGAACTTCAGAGAAGCATATCTTGCTCATCTTTTGGTATTTTTGAGTGATTCTAAAAAAATCCTTCTCTTCAAAGTGTTATAAACAAATCACTTCAAAAGTTCCAAGGAGTTTTCATGTGGAAGAAGCTTGATGATGAAGAAAGATCACAAGTCCTCTAGATGAACCCCCAATTTCTCATGCGTGACTTTAAATGATCATAACTTGGTCAATTTTAATCACCTTAAGCCCATTATTTTTCCATAATGATCTTGAGGATGTGAAATTTATGCCTTATTTTATGTGCAAAGTGAGAAAATGAATGGAAGTTGCCTTAAGGATACAAAAGATTGTAGGTCATTTCATGATTTTTTGCCAACTACAACAATTCATAACTCTCTCATTTTTTGGATATTTTGGATGGTTCAAGTCCCAAAATGTCATTTACGAGATCTATTTCATTCCATATTTTTTTGTTAAGAGAAAATCCGAAGTGGAAGGCTATGTTTGGATGCAAAACATTATAGGTAACTTTTGAAGAAAAAAATTGAAATATTTCTAAGTATGGAAAGTCAACATTTTTTCTCCAACTTTGACTAAACACAACTTTCAGCTCAAGCATCCATTTGATTCCATTCTTTTTCTATTACAAAGATTTTAACCTCATCTTTCTGAAACATCAAGAATCATGCCCTAAGACCCCTGGAGATGAGAATGCCATTGGTCAGAAGTTGGCACTTTGAAACTGAGTTTTTCACCAAGTCAGATGTTTGAAATCCTTGATTTGGCTTCTAAACACTTTGTTTATGCATGTTTATGCCTCTAAACATGTTTAATGAAGTTCCAGAAGTGATTAGCATAGAAAAACATACGTTTTGGATGAGTTTTGATCAAATTGTAAGTCACACTTTTCTTGTTTGCAACTTCACACGATTTCCCTCTAAACTTCATCATTTCACAGGCTTGGACATTCCATTTGATTCCCTATAAATAGAGGGTCATTCCCCATTCATTTCTTAAAGCTTGGATAGCCAAAATCACCCTGCCAAACTTGTTCCATAACTCAGAATTCAGCAACTTCAAAATCTATTCCCAAGCCTTTTTCAATCCAATTTGTCTATCAATTCACCTTCCTTGATCTTCCCTGAAGCTAACCATATAATTACATTCAAGAATCGTGCCCTATATTACTCCATAGAAGTCTAGTTTCAGAGCTCTGCAACTCAACTTCAATAGGTAGATTCCTTCATCAATTCTTCAAAACTTTGCTATCATTGTGATGTTCCCATTGCCCTGGTTCTTGTTGCAACACTTGCTTTCAACTAGAAACACATTTTTATCATGAAATTTCAAATCCATTTTCAAAACATTACTTCCAAATTGCTTGAGCTACAATTTATATAAATTTGTCGTGAAGATGTGGTTGTCTTCGTCTTGAAGAGACGAAGCAAATGACATAGGTATGAGCTTCTGATTTTACAGTTTGAGAGACCTGCAATTCACGTTGGCTGGAGATTAAAGATGACCAATGTGTCATCTTCCAACCAATAATGGCGCGTCACTTGTTATTTTTTAATTCTGATTTTATAATTGATTCAGTGTTTTATTCACTAATGACCATGATATGCATAGCGCGCCAGATCGCTTGGATTTGATTACTAATGCATTTTGACTCTCATACAATGGTCCACATATTTTTTACTTTTATTTTCTTTTCTGATTTTTTATATTTAATTGTTTTAAATTTTAAAAAATCATAGAAAGTTCATTTTAAGTCAAAAAAATCTGAAAAAATTATAGAAAATATTTTTGATGATTCTCTTATTGATTTTTATTTTTTCACAATTTAATTTTGTATTTTGGTATTTTTTAAAAATTTTCACTTTATTTGAATTGTTTTAAATGTTTAAAAATACTTTTATGCATATTTAAATTCTGAAAAAATTATAGAATGATCCAATGATATTGTGACAAATATTGGTGACCTTATTTTATTTTTTGTTTCTGACTTTTATTTTTTTAATCATTTTCGATTTATTTTACCCATTTATTTTAATTTTAAAAGTAGTTTCTGACTTTAAAAAATTACCAAAAAAATTATAAAATCGTTTGAGCCCTTTCTGATTTTTCTATGGTCTTACTTTTTATTTCTTGATTAATTGGAACATAGTTGATATTTTTTTCTTTTTATTTCTATTTTTAAACTTTTTTTTAAACCTTTTCTTATGTATATATTAAATGCAATATTATTTTGTGATTATTTTCTGGTTGATCTTGGGTTAAGTCTTTGATCATGAGCTTTATTAACATCATTAGATCCATGGTGTTGAGTTTAACTCCACAAAAATGGATGAATGATTTTAATAATAGTTTTATTAAATTTAATTCAAAAGTGGTTTATATTTTCTCTCTCACCCCATTTCATCTCTTCCCCTTCTTATTGCACTAAGATTGTCCAGAATTTTGAAAAAAAAGTGTTGATCGAGTTTTGCTCTAGAGGGAGATTCAAGGCGTTTCAAAGACTGCAATCCATTCCTCGACGTATTTGGAAGCTTTCTGGACCACTCTCACGCATCAATACATCCAAGAAACAGTTTACACAGGTATCACGATTTTCTTTTATTCTCGAAACTGGTCTTTGAAATATATGCATGATCAATGATTTTTAAATATACAATCATGTTTATATGATTATTTAGAACATATCTGCATGATTAATTATATGTTTTGATGCATATTTGATGGAATACCATGGTTAGGGTTCCAAGGTTCTATTTAGGGTCTTTCGTTTCAGGAAAAACCGGGGCAAAAGATGACTACCATTGTACTCACGAGACCAAACCCACTTGATCTGCATATTTGATTTGAATTTATATTGCGTAATTATGATTTTTGAGATGTGCAAGTTTATATCTACAACGTTGTCTGTAGGTAAATCCTTTAGGCTAAAATGACAGTCTCAATGAAGAAGATGACTACATGTCAAAACCTGAGTGGCCCGTTTGAATCGCGCGCGTTTTTATTACAGTTACTGACTTTTCATCATATATAATATATGTTGTTTGTTTATATTAACGATTGAACAATTGGCTCAATGGAAAAGGGAAAGGCTTTTCAGCACGTGTGTGTAGGAGGTCAGAGGTTCGTTTCCTGCCTCCTACATGTTATTTTTCCTAACAATTCTTTGCAGATCCCATGTTATCCTTCCAAGCGCGCACACCATGGGCCTCAGATCCTCATCCTCGAATCAATCAGCGCCTGGATCCCATGCCTCCAATAAAGCTCCCCATGGTGGACACTCCTAGCACAGTCACACTAGATCCCACACATCTATGGGACAACTAGATTGGGCTTTCAGCAGAAATTCAGCATGCACTCTCCAACTTGGGTTTACACCCCTCAGGCTCATTCTATTTTCCCTTCTAATTGTTTTATATTTAAATTAGTTTACTTATTTGTTTAAATCAATTTTCCCCATAAAATCATGAAATCAACATCACAAAAAATAGGTTTTAGTATTTTTTCAATAAATTAATTTTTGTAAATTAATTAATTTCACCAATTTTAATTTGTTTCATTAATTAAAATTAATTAGAAAAATTAGGTCAAACTTCAAATATTTTTCACAAAAATCCTAAAAAATATTTTCAATGATCAAATTAGGTTGTTTTAGGGTTTCAAACTTATTTCAATTATTTATTCCCACCTGTGATTATTTTTATCGTACGATTAATTTTTACTATTGATGTAAATGTGCCCGATATGTAATAGCTTAATTAGAGTTTGGTTCCGCATTTTATTTTCAGTCAATTCCTTATGTATCTACACCAAAGCCTTGTAATAGCGTATGACCTTTATTTCTCGCTTTTATATTCTATATGCTTGTATAATTGCTTACAACCTACGCATGTATGATTAATTAATCCATAGATCACTAAATTAAAGATATATATATCTGAAAAAGGCACACTTTTGCACACTAGCACCCCTAGGGTATTACCTAACTTGGTTGCCTTCGGAAACAATGGTCATGTCCCTCGAAACGTAGGGATACTCTTAGCAAAGACCCTCATTTTAAAGTCATCATAAAGATCATAATCCCTAAATGTCCCTCTAGTTGCCTACGAGAAATGATCTTATGATCATAGTCCCTTCCAAATGCTAAGGTATTCTTACATGTTGCCTTCAATGACCATTACGTGCCTTTCGATAGTCCCTCAACATCCAACGACTAGGGTTACCTACTCACTAATAGTAGGATAACATGGTGTAAAGGATAGGAGGAAAAGAATGTCTTTTTTCGAGTAGGTAGATAACTGTTAGGTACTTGCTCAAACCAATTTTCACACCACACTTTCAAACACTTTTAAAACAAAGTTTTCAAAAAAACACTTTATCACACTCTTTAGGACTGATACAAGAGTTACCATAAAGTGAATCTCCGCACTAAAGCATTTTCAAAGCTTTTTCAAACACACAAACACAAGCAATTTTCAAAAAATAAGCAAGTACCTAAGAGCCCATGGAAAACCATGGATGGAAAGGGTGCTAACACCTTCCCTTTCCATAATCTACCCCCCTTATTCAGAAATCTCGAAAAAAGGTCTTTTTCTGTTCTTTTCACCCTTTCATTTTTGGATAAAAGAAAAATCGGTGGGGACTCTTGCTTACCGTGACATTTGCGAACAAAAAACGCAAACCAGTATTAACAGTCGGCTCTGCCACCGTATCACAGAACTGGCGACTCTACTGGGGAATAAAAAGTTGGGTTACCTTAGAGTTTTAGTTCATCATTTTAAATGCTTTATTGTGTGTTTGCTTGCTTTATCTTTGGGGGTTTGTTGGGGTATTCTTGTAAAGATCCTACACCCGGATCTGGGGAACCTGTTTAGCCAAGTAGCAATAAACCATAGAGGCTGTACGACGTAGACCGATATGGACGAAGTGGTGGCTATGTTAGCGCGATACTTTGGATTGTACTAATGTTCCTTGAGTAAGTTAAGGATAACATTAGGCTTCCTCATAGTGTCACTAAGCGCTAACTAAACTTTAGAACCTTTAATTGACTCATCCTAGCCATTGGGAAGTAGTGAGATAACCGGCTTTGGTTCTGACCAAAGTTTGGTTGATACTCGATACTACACTCATTGAGGCTGGACTTTCAGGATTTTTTGGCTGCAATACTTCAGTGCAGAGCTGAAACAATTTCTAAAGGGAAGGTCAGTGATATTGAGGCTCCTTAGAACCCGGTTACTAATAATAGGACAGGTTGAGCCAACTGAACAGTCAAGAGGGTACTTACCTATAAACCTCATGCAAGCCTAAACCTAAGGCTGTTTGTGTGACTTGTTTGCTTTCAACTTGAATTACTTGCAGGATTTTATTATCTAATAACATGATTTCCTTGCAGGATTTTTGTACAGTCATTATCCAATAACTCGGATTTCTTGCAGGGTTTACTTGTTTACATCACCTTACACTTTTGCTTAACGTATATCATACACATCATAACGTCTCCCCATAACATCTCCTTAACCATTTCAAGGATCTCAAGGGTTTGTGATGTAGGTTATGATGAACCAGATGTCCAACAAGGGGCAAGAGGATTTATTTTCCTTTAGCTAATGCCGTCAAAAGATCAAAACACAACAACTTGAGTCAGGGTCTATGAACCACTTGATATGGTGAGCTTGACTCTCATAAAAGGACACTCAACAATACAAAGTTCTTCAATCCAAGCTGAAATTTCAACTTCTGACATTTTCTTGCTTACCCCGCGAGATCCTTGAAAACATTGCGTACATATATCATACATACCATTGCATAAGCAGGTTTCAAAGCAGGTCTCTCATGTTCTCACTGTTTATTTCAGCAATGGATCTCAAACAAGACAGCAGAGATATTCAAACTCAAGAAGCTCAGTTCATGGAAATGTTCCTGAACCTATCTGTTGTACGCCAAAATTTTCCCTCTCATTTCACTCAAAGGCATGCTTCTAGTGGTCCTCAACTGCTAGAGTTTGACCAAGAATTAATTAGACAAATTCTCTCCTAAGGCAATGAACATTCAACTAGGGTTTCCACTTTATTCAAGATATGTGAACTCTAAAGGTCTCAAATCTTTTCCATGGTCCTAATATGTTCTCAAGACCATCCATGTCAAGTTTCATGCCTTGCACAAGAAGTTTGCTCAATCAACTGCTCATGCAGTCAAACTTCAAAATTTTTGGTCAACATCAACATTTTGAAGTAACATCCATCATTTGATAAAGGGTTGATCATGATTCCTCAAGGAATGCCCCTAATTCATCAAAACTCAAAAGTTGCTAAATTAGGGTTTTTATAGGAAAAGTCAACCAAACTTTGACCAGCCATAACGTTCTCATAATTTATCAGAAATTTCCCATCCAAGGCTCATTTTGAAGAGGATTCCATTTCCTACAACTCATCTTCAGCCCTCAAGTTCAAGAAATGCACTCATGAAAAGATATATGTTCAGATATTATAGGTCCTTTTCAAAAGTCAACAAAAACACCTTTTGGGTCAAAGCTCCTTACATGAGCATGGAAGACCCAATTGAGATAAAACCAAAAGGGTTGTTTAGGGGAAATCCTAAGCTTTCTAAAAAGTCCAAGAACACCCTCTTAGGGTTAAAATTAAGGGAGATGTGCATTATCAAAGTTGACCATTTTTTGGAAAATTGCATAAACCCAAAATTGACCAAATTTGAATTTTCTCCAAATGGGCCTATATTTTCAAGTTTGAACCTTGTTCCTAACATGGTCCACGACCCATAAGCCCACACATGCATTATTCTATCATTTATTCAATTTATTTTGACATTTTATTCATTAAAAATCAAAATTAAATAAGTAAATGATGGAAATAATGTTAAGTTTAATTTGAAATATTTTTTTATTAAATGTGGAACAAAATATGTTGTCACATGGCAAGGAGACCGTGCAAGCTTGGAATGGGCAAGAAAATATGCAAAAATGGAAAGATTTGAAGAAAAATAAAACTCCATTATTCTTTGGATTCCTTCCAAAAATGTTACCCTAATCTGATTCTCATACATAAGCAAAGGCTCTCCAACCCTAAAGGACAAAACAGAAACGCGCAGCCTCCCTCAAGAGAGAAAACAAAAATTCCAAAATTTCAAAGAAAGTGCATTTTTCAAAAGGCACAATCCGGCCTCCTTCAATCACCTCCAGCCATTCCATCATCCTTCTGAGGATTCCAGGAGGTGAACCATTCCCTCTGCAAAGACCAAAGCATGCTGCATCACCCCAGTCTGATCCTCCTTCTTTTGGTAAGAATTTGGATTTCAAACTCACTTAATTCTTTATATCAATGCCTTTTGAATACACATTCATGTTATTATGATTATTTTTGAATTTTCTAACGTATTACATGCAAGGAATAAGGTCAGGGTTGCAAATCACCATTGTTAGGGTTTCAAACGCTCGAATTAGGGATTCTCTATAGAGGCAAAATTAGGCCAGATCAAGGGTACCAATGAACTCAGGGCATAATTTCTAGTTGATATATGCCCTTAGTTAGGATTTATTTGGCTTGTATTACGTTTTTGATTGTTGTAGGGTTATAGCTATGGACAAAAAATGTCACTATAGCCTTTAGTGACAGTTTTGTTTGTAGGTAAAGGTCTGGCATCAAAGACAACAGTCTGGGGAGAAGACGATGATGTGGCTGATAACCATTGGAGGATTTGAATCCACGCGCGTTTTTGGAGCATAATTCCTAATTTCTTTTATATTTTCTTTATTTAATTATATGTATGAATGAGCAGCCTAACGCGGATGGTTAAGGAAGGAGTATGTGAAGCTAACTTCCTGGGTTCGATCCCAGGCGTGTGCTTTTGTGTTTTTCTCATTATTTCTCTACATATTCCATGTGTTGCACGGCCTGGTCCATGCTATGTGCCCAAGATCCATGCCATCAAATTATATCATGGCCAGATCTCACGCCTCCAGGAAGCAGTCACATGGTGAACCTCCTGAAGACGAGCTACGCTGAATCTCACGCTGGATACTGGGCTAGCATCTTGGGCCTAACACTTTAGCTTCACCCCCCCTCCCAGATTACTAACAACATCAACAGGCCTATTTCTTTTTCATTTTTGTTTTTGATTTCATAAATTTTTTATTTGCTTTAATTATTTTTATATTTCTTAAAATAAATCATTTTTTTAATCATGAAATATAAAATCACAAAAATGTAGAATTAGGTTTTTTGATTTAAATTAATTTTATTGAAAATAAATTAGTCTAATTAGATTAACTTGATTGCTTTTTTTATTAATTAAAATTAACTAAAAATTAGGTTTAATTTGCAATTTAATTATTTTCTCAATAAAAAAATACACAATTTTTTTTTATTAATTAGATTTTTTAGGCTTCTAATTTGTTCCCGTCTTAACTTTCGCGTGCTTATTTATTTTCAATTTATTTTCCAATTATTGTATCTGCATCGGGTTTGTAATAGTTTTAAATTAGGATTTTTGTTTACCGCTTTTTATTTACTTCCTATTCCCCAAGTTTGGTTATGTAATCCCCTCCCCAAAGCCTTGTAATAGCTAGGTTTTTATTCTCGCACTTTACTTTCCACTATTATTGACTGCTAGATGATTGATATTAGGATTGTATGCAAAAGACAAATGAAATTAAAAAGGTATAAAACCCTAATTGTGCAAAGATAAATAAACTGAAAAATAACCACTTGCACATGCTCACTCCTAGGGTTTGCCCCACTCCGGTTGCCTCCGGTAAATGGTCGTGAAGTATAGGGAGTTTTAGTGGTTGCCCTCTATTGTACCCCAAAATTCACCCTCTCATTTACCAAGTATTTTTCTCACAAATATCTCCTTTGGTTCAAGAATGCACAAGGGTTGATCAACTCAAGACTCCTCCTTAAGCACTGATGACTGAAATTAGGGTTTGAGATTGCACAAGGATAATTGGACTTTTAATTCCTAATATGACTTTCATGGATCATTATGGATCCCCAAGGTTGCTCATGTCAAGTTTCAAGTATTGGATCACATTTTTGCTCAGTCAATTGAGCAGTTGACCTAAAAATCAACTATATTAGGGAAAAAGTAAATTGTGGCCAATTTGCAGTCAAACCTCATAATTTTTTATCCATATAAACATTATAAACTCATATGTACCATTTTATCAAGTTTGGACAACAATTCCTCAAGAAATTTAATTAGATCATCAAAAGGGAAAAATGGTTAAAATTAGGGTTTTGATTGAGAAAGGGAAATTTCTGATTTTTGACCTAGAAAATGGTTAATTGCTGGGAGACATGATCTCAAGAGTTCAATTGAATCATTTTTACCTAATGGCATGACTCAAAACATCCCTCAAGATCATTTGATTGATAGTTGATTTTCAGTCAACTGATCAAAAGTCACCTTTACACTGAAAAGTCAAACTTTGACTTTTTGGTTAAAATCAAGTGTCAAAGATCACAATTCATCAAAAAATGTAAAAATATGAAACTTGATCATCAATAAATCAAAAAAGTCAAGATTTTATTTTGAAATGTCAAAGTTTCCAAACTTTGAAATTTTTCTAAGTGTTGAAAACTTCATATTTTTTCACAACTTTAAGCCAATTTTTCACCATGATGCAAGATGATTCAAAAGAAACTTTCAACATGAAAGTTTTAGATCTCCATGACATCTAAAACATTTCTTTACATAACTTCTCCTAGAAATTCTTGGATCTCCAGTTATTAATCCATGAAGTTATGGTCATGAAACTAAACACTTAGTGAAAATTTTGCCCTAGTTTAGGCAGGATTTTGACATAACTTCATGGAAATTTTTCAAGTAGTTCCAAGGGGAATTTTCAAAATTGATTCAAAGATGGATTATAAAGCAAATTACAAGCTTCCCAAAATGTTCAAGAACTCTTTGAGATCATTCCTGAACAAGGAGAATCGAAGAGAGGAAGTTAGGGTTTCAAACTAAAATTATAGGTCATTTTGTGATGAACAAGAATTCAAATCTCAAGCCTATGCTGCACAATCTTGCTTTGCAAGCCTCTAAACCTCAGGATCTCTCCCTAATCAGAAGATTACACTAGTTTTGAGCTATTATCCATTTAATTCAAGCTTTATCCAAGATAATTTTCCATTTATGGAACAAAGTTACTATTGCTATTTTAATAAAGCATTGCTTTTGAAAATGTCAACTCTCCTTGAGCTCCTAACTTGTTGTCTCTGTCCACACTCAAGATAAGTTATCAGAAGCAAACATGTTTAAAGTGTCTAACCACTCTACATGCTTGTACTTTCTACCTTGAAACTATATTTCTCACTTTTCTTCAAAATCAAGCAACTTAGCCATAATCCTATAACTCAGAAATCCCTTGTGAAAAACATCTACAACCTTTTAATTATAGATACACAAGTCATTTGTAGGAAAAAAGACGCATACACAAGCCCTAAAACACACAAGAACTCAGAACTGAATCAAAAATCACCATTGTTGCACATTCTGACCAAAAAATTAAAACTCACATCTCCCTTGTGTGTTTTCAAGCCTTTTGGTCCCTAAAGCTTCTAAACATAAAATACTACTCATCCCTGTCCCTGTTACACAACTGTAACTCCATTTCCATCCTCCTCCATAGCCAAAAACAGAGCATTGCACATTGACTTCTCCAAGCCATTTTAGCCACTCTCAACTCAAGCTAACCATTGCATTAGCTTCCTGGGCACCTTGTGTAAAATCAAGCTTCTCAAATGAACTTTTGTTTTGATGAAGACAAACCATGATTGACAAAGAAGGCAAAGATTATTGATAAAGCTAAAAGCATTTGTGGATAAATTATTTAGTTCAACCACTCAGAAAATTTCAAGGTATAATGATAATACTTACTTTGAACTTAAGACATATATGCTATATGGTCAAAAGAAATATTTAATATTGTCCAAATCCTTACTCAAGTTTTTCTAAGCTAAAAATCAATTTTTACTTGAGTGCAATCGATTTGCATATTGGTGCAATCGATTGCATGCTTCAATTTTTCAAAACATTTGCTACTATTTCTAAGTGCAATCGATTTGCATGTTTGTGCAATCAATTGCACTCAATCAATTTTTTCTACTGACTTCAAATATTTACACTCTTGTGCAATCGATTGCACACTCAAAATATTTGAAATACTAGCTGTTGAAACTTCATGCAATGGATTTACACAAAGGGTGTAATCGATTGTATGTTGCACGAATTTTAAAAATAGCAGCTTTGCACATGCCTGTTCATAACAGCGTTTCATGGAAACCTTTCACTCAATCTTGGCAATTGTTCGTGATTCATCTCCAGAACTTTATGCTGTTTCAAAAAGGTGCTATGAACATATAAATATTCATTTTCAAAATGATTTCAACACCTCTTCCAAATATATTTTCTGAATTTTCAGAAAAAAACTCAAGCTGTTATACATTTTCATACACAAAGTTTTTTTGCACACTTTCACATATTATTAACCAGAAAACTTTGATCATTATATATGTTGAGTCATTGTATACTATTATCATTGGAAGAGAAGATCAATTCATTGATAAAATCACTCATAGTGGTTATTACACTACAATCTCACTCAAATCAAATATTGCTATACTAGCTTATTTTTCAGGATTGTTGAAAATAAGTTCAAGTGATTTTGAAATCTTATTTTTCCAGGATTGTTGGATACAAGTGAAGTCACTTTGAGAGGATTGTTCTCATTGTTGACATATTGAAAATCCAAGAGGATTGTTATTGGTCCAAGAGGATTATTCTTGGTGGTTTTATTGGTTAGAGTCTTGTATAGAAGGACTAGGGTGTCTTGTCTAGAGATATAAAATTAAGGAAATCTATTTAATGTTGAAAGGGGACTGGAGTACTCTCGGACTGTGAGGAGAACCAGAATACATCTTTGTGTTCTTTAATTTTTCGCATTTACCGCTTTCATCACTAGTCATAAACCAGAAAAGAAAGAAACACATTTGTAAACTCATGCACTAAACTAGAAAAATAATATCCATCATCACTAAAACGTTAAATTTTTAAAGTACCTAATTCACCCCCCCCCCCTCTTAGGCGCAATCTTATACTTACAATTGGTATCAGAGCAGGTTATAGGTAACCTGTTCCTAAAAGATCCAGAATGGCTTCCACAAATAAAAATCCCGTTTTCAGAGATGGTGGTAGTAACAACAAGCCTCCTCTATTTTGTGGTGAATATTTTGACTTCTGGAAAATACGCATGAAGGCACATCTAGAAGCATAAGGAGAAGAAATATGGGATGCCGTCAAGAATGGTCCTTTTATCCCTATAACGGTAATCAATGGTGCTGGCTCATCAAAGCCTAAAGCTGCATGGGACGAAGATGATAAGAAGAAGGTTCTCTATGATAAAAAGGCAATAAATCTTCTTCAGGGTGCACTTAGCATGAATGAATTCTTTCGTGTCTCGGAATGCAAAACAGAGAAAGAAATATGGGATACCTCGGTAGAAACACATGAAGGAACCGCTGAAGTTAGAAGATCGAGATTAAATACATTGAGTCAATAATACGAACTATTCAGAATGCAGCCTCGAGAATCAATCCTCGACGTGCAGAAAAGATTTGTACACTTGACAAATCATTTGAAGGCACTCGGCAAGACTTTAACTAATGATGAACTTAATCTTAAAGTGCTTAGATCTTTATCCAGGGAATGGGAACCAAAAGTGACAGCAATATCCGAGAAGAAGAATCTATCCACATTGACTTCCGCCACTTTGTTCGAAACACTTCAAGAATATGAGACAGAACTTGCAAGACTTGAAAAGCATGAAATCCAAGTAAAAGATTCAAAAGAAATTTCTTTAAATACACGGTTAAAAAATTAGGATAACAATCAAGAGGATGAATCAACTAGTAGTGAAGATGATGATCTCATCAGGAAGATTAAAAAGGTTCTACGAAAAGAAAGAAAAAGGGAAGCAACAACAAGGAAGGTTATATGCTTTGAATGTGGAGAAAAAGGACATGTTAAGAGTGAATGTCCTACACTAGAAAAGAAGAAGAAATATTTCAAGATAAATAAAGATAAGAAGACAAAGAAAGCAGATATAGCATGAGAAATTTTATCTTCCGATTCCAAAAACAATGAACGTGTAAATCGAGCATTGATGGCCTCACACCATTCTGATGATGAAGACAATGAGGTTAGTAATGAATTTTCTCTTTTTGATAGTGATGCACAAGGTGCTATAGATGAACTATTAAATGAATGCAAAATTCTGTACAAAACTATTTCAACTCAAAAGAAACAAATTTCATGTTTAGAAGAAAAATGTGAGTCTATGGAAAAAGATCTCAAAGATGAAAAACAAATTTTGTGAGAAAAAACAGAATTTTGTATGCAAAAATTATGAATCACTCTCTTTCGAAATTGTCCAATTAAAAAGAGTTATTGAAAGATATGAAAAATGTCAAATTGGATTGGAAAGTGTTCTTAGCCAACAAAGATATTCCAATGTTAAAAGTGGACTTGGATATTCAAAGTTTTCAAAACCAAATTCTAATAAAACTATCTTTGTTAAAGCTAGTGATCAATCATCCAAAGAGAAAGTGAACAAACATAAAGTAGTTACTCAATATTCTAAAAAGAAAAGATTTGTTAAGAAGAAATCTGACCCTTCTAGATATAGAAGTAAATTTGAACCTACTTGTTTTTATTATGGTATTGTTGGCCATACACCTAATGCTTGCTATGTTAGAAACTTTAGTATAGCAAGTGGGCATTATGTGTGGGTTAAAAAAGGAACTAACTATGATGGACCCAAAGCATATTGGGTATCAAATCAAACTTAATTTGTTTTGTAGGTTTGCTTGAGGACCACTTTAAATCTATGATGTTTTGATAAGTGGTGGCTCTAAGCATTTGATGGAAGATTACACTAACTTTAAAGTCTAGTTCAAGTCCAAGGATTATTTCACATATGGGAAATACCTTAAAGGAAGAATTCTTGGTATTGGCAAAGTTGATACACTAACTTTCATATCCATTGAAAATGTACTTTATGTTGAAGAACAAAAGACAACCTCTAAGTACAAGTCAACTTTGTAACAAAGGCTTCAACATCATGTTCTCAAAAGATGAATCATTTATGAAGTAACTCTTGAGGTGAAACTCATCGGTATAAATTGTTTTTACTTTCAATAATTTCTTTATGTATTATAAGGATTTTCCCATCCTTTTTTTAACAAAGGGGGAGAAGATATATATATATATATATATATATATATATATATATATATATATATATATATATATATATATATATATATATATATATATATATATATATATATATATATATATATATATATATATATATATATATATATATGTATGTATGTATGTATGTGTATGCTTGTCTCTAACTATTGTAGCCCAAAGAAAGATGCAAATTCTTTATGCTTCAAGGGAGAACTTTGATCAAGAGGGAGTTATCAAAGATATGGGGATAATTCACATAAGAGTTTCTCATTCCTTCTAAAAGAGTCAAGCATATTCAACATTATGTTTTTATGAAGATAACTACTATGTGCATTTATCAAAGGATGAGAAAAAGTATCATGAAGCAATATGGCTATGGTTAAGCTTTCAATATTATTATATGTATTTTGTCCATTTTTATGCATCTTTCCCTTCTTTTTGATAATGTCAAAGGGGGAGAAGGATGTTATACTTTATGCTTGTGTATTTCCTTGTCTTAAAATTTTAAGGTACAAAGAATTATTCAAGATGAGAAAATCCAAATGATTTCAAAGCTTCTCATACAAAGGGGGAGTTATACATCTTAGGGGGAGAAGTCTCTTTCCGGAAATTACAACGCATCAAGCAAGATCATTTGTCATGATCAAAATTGGGGAGAATGTAAAATAAAGCTTATCAAATGCACTTTTGTTTTGATGAAGACAAACCATGATTGACAAAGAAGGCAAAGATTATTGATCAAGCTAAAAGCACTTGTAGATAAAGTCTTTAGTTCAAGCACTCAACATATTTCAAGGTATAATGGTAATACTTATTTTGAACTTAAGACATAGATTCTCAATGGCCAAAAGAAATATTTTATATTGGCCAAATCGTTACTCAAGTTTTTCTAAGCTAAAAATCAGTTTTTACTTGAGTACAATCGATTTTCATATTGGTGCAATCGATTGCATGCTTCAATTTTTCAAAACATTTGCTACTGTTTCTAAGTGCAATCGATTTGCATGTTTGTGCAATCGATTGCACTGAATCAATTCTTGCTACTGTCTTCAAATGCAATCGATTAACATTCTTGTCCAATCGATTGCACACTCAAAATATTTGAAATACTAGCTGTTGAAACCTCATGCAATCGATTTACATAAAGGGTGCAATTGATTGCGTGCTGCACGAATTTGAAAAACAGCAGCTTTGCACATGCCTGTTCATAACATCATTTCATGGAAACCTTTCACTCAATCCTGACAATTGTTCATGATTCATCTCCATAACCTTAAGCTATTTCAAAAAGGTGTTATGAACATATAAATACTCATTTTCAAAATCATTTCAACACCTCTTCCAAATATATTTTCTGAATTTTCAAAAAAAAAAAACTCAAGTTGTTATACATTTTCATACACAAAGTTTTTCTGCACACTTTCACATATTGTTAACCAGAAAAATTTGAGCATTATATATCTTGAGTCATTGTATACTATTATCATTGGAAGAGAAGATCAATTCATTGATAAAATCACTCATAGTGATTATTACACTACAAACTCACTCAAATCAAATATTGCTATACTTTATTATTTTTCAGGATTGTTGAAAATAAGTTCAAGTGATTTTGAAATCTTGTTTTTACAGGATTGTTGGATACAAGTGAAGTCACTTTGAGAGGATTGTTCTCATTATTGACATAGTGAAAATCCAAGAGGATTGTTCTTGGTCCAAGAGGATTGTTCTTGGTGGTTTTGTTGGTTAGAGTCTTGTATAGAAAGACTAGGGTGTCTTGTCTAGAGATCTAACAATAAGAAAATATCTTTCATGTTGAAAGGGGACTGGAGTATTCTCAGACTGTGAGGGGAACCAGGATACATCTTTGTGTTCTTTACTTTTTCGCATTTACTGCTTTCATCACTAGTCATAAACTAGCAAAGAAAGAAACACATTTGTAAACTCATGCACTAAACCAAAAAAATAATATCCATCATCACTAAAACGATAAATTTTTAAAGTACCTAATTCACCCCCCTCTTAGGCGCACTCTTATACTTGCACCTTAAATCAAGCTCATTTGCATTTCATAATTTCCAGTTTTGAGGTATTTTTCTTGAACTTCTATCTCATTACTTAGGCATTGTTAGGCTTGCATTTGTGAAGATAAAATTTAGACATCATTGCCCTAAAGTTGTACATGTCCATAGATTTTATTTATATTGATTGAGCTAAGAGAATTTTAGGATTAAACATCTGAAACTAATTAGGTCAGAATTTGGTACTTTAAAAAATTCTCATTCATATTTGATTTATAGTTTATGATATTTATATGGTTGGATTCGTATGGAAAAATGGAGCAACTTTCATGTTTGCATTTTCCATTTTTATTGAGAAATGAATAAGATACAGGTGGTCTGGCTGGAGGTTGAAGATGAAGTGTATTCATGACTCATTTTGTATTATATATTTATCATTTTAGTTAAGTTAATAGATGTATAGCCACTCTAGTGGTAAGACAGTACACTGTTAACCAAGAGGGTGTGGGTTCAACACCCAGCGCACTGCCTTTTGCATTTTCCCCCCACATTTTTGACATTTTTTTTTGTTTCAGGAAGCACTTTGGCCTGCATCCCATGGGTCTGACTTATTTTTCTTAACATTACCTCCTGTTTCAACTTTAACCTCCCTAACTTTTCTTTATATTTTTATTTTCATTTTTTTATTTTCTTTATTATAATAATAATCATTATTTTTACTATTATTATTATTAATATCCTTTATTTCTACTAATAAAAAAAACCCAAAAATATTTATATTTTATTATTTATAGTTATATAGTTTATTTTATTCATAAAAACTAAAAAAACAAATAAAAAAACATTTTTCATTTAATAAATTATTTTCTTTTTTCATTCAATAAATATTTAGACTAGAGTTTAACTATTATATAATTTTCTTCTGAATAAAATCAATTTAGAACTTAGGACTTTTATTTGATTAATCTTATTTACTAATTAAATTCACAAAAACCCTAAAAACTTGTTTTCTTTAATAAATTATTTTCTTTTTTTTAACTTGATCTTAATTTTCTTATTTTTAGTTAATTATTTTATTTTAGTTAACTAGGTCAAAAAACCCTTTTTTTTTTGAAAACTAAACAAAAATCACATTTCCTCTTGCATTTACATTCTTGCATTTATATTTATTCATTTTTATACATTTATTCAAATTCAATATGGTTGTAATAATTATTTAGATTTAATTTCTTGCAAATCCCCATTTGTAAATTTGTACACCCCTCCCCTAAATGATGTAATAGCTTAGTATTTTTATTTTTCACAATTTAAATGACTTATATACAAATGCTAGTAATTAGGGTTTTGTATGGCAAGAATAAAATCAACAAGTAGCAAACCCTAATTCAAAGACAAATCAAGCATGTAAACTAACACACTTGCACACTTACACCCCATAGGGTAAACCCACTTTGTTGCCTTATAAAAGGGCCATATTATGCACATGAGGTATATTTGCAAAAACAAACAAAATACAAGATCATAGTCCCTCGACGACGCTATCCATGTTGCCTTTCAAATTGATCTTTGTCCCTTAAAGAAAATGCTAAGATATTTTACAACATTTCTAATCATGGCTATACAATGACCCATGCCCGTCCCTTTTACATCCAAAGATAGGGTTACTTAACAAAATCAATGGTAAGATAACAATATCAAAGGAAATAGGAAATAAACATGAAAGACTTTTGAGTAGGTAGATTTTTCCTAGTTGCTTGATCAATTTCAAACCAAAACATCCTTGCTATTTTCAAAACAAACACCAACACTTTCTAAAACATCTTACAAACTTGAAATTTTTTCAAAAGATCAACACTTTGTATACATTCTTACAAACGGGAATCATTACAAAGTTTTCCTAAACGATGGAGCCTTTTCAAAATACTTTTAAAAACCACACAAAGCCTAATTTTAAACAAAAGCAAGTGATCTAGCAAGTAACTAAGAGCCCATGGAAAACCATGGATGAAAAGGGTGCTAATACCCTCCCTTTTCATAATCTACCCCTCGAACTCAAGAAAACATCTCAAAGGTCTTTCCTGTTCTTTTTAGCCTTTCCTTTTTGGTAAAAGAAAATCCAGTGACGACTCTTGCTAAACCGCAACATTTGCGATCAAACGCAAAACAACCAAGTCAGTTTTCCCACCGCGTTACTGAATTGGCGACTATGCTGGGTACAATTCTAAAAGTGGAGTTACCTTAGGGCTATATCACATTTATTTTCTTTCATTGTTTGACTTGTATGCTTTACATTTTGGTTCTTTGTTTGGGTTTGAATCCTCTACCCATATTTGGGATACCTTATAGGTAAGTAGCAATACGTTGTGGAAATTATGTGGGGTATACCGACATGGTCTAAGAAATAGCTACGTTAGTGTGACATATTTGTGGGTACCGGTAGCCCTTGAGTAGTCAAGGAGAAAACGGGGCCACTGAGTGATATCATGAAGCACTAACTAACTTCTAGAACCTTTACTTGACCAACTTGGCCATTAGGACGTAGTGAGATGACCGACTTTGGTGCAGTCCGATGTTGGTAGATACTTGATACTACACTCATTGATGTTTGGTTTTTTGGGATATTTCAATCGCCATTAAAGAGGCTTTCGCTGAAACAAGGACCAAGGAAACAAACCAATGGTATTGAGCTCCTTAAAACTCGGCTACTATTGCTAGGACATGTTTGAGCCAAATAAATTTCAATAGGGTACTTACCTATGAGACTCCATGCAAGCCTAAACCTAAGGACTTGTTTCTTTTGTTTTTATATATCTACTTGTACATAACATCATAAACATCATAACATCATACTCATACTCACTAACCATTTCAAGGATTTTGGGATTTATCTTTGTTATGTTTTGTAGGACATGGATTCTATTCGCAGAAAAACCATTCAAGTCAATATTGTAAGGATCCCTCCTCAACTTAAAGAGCTAGTGCTGTACCCCAAAATTTTCCCTCTCATTTTATCAACATTTATCATCACAAGGCTCATTGAACTCAAGATCAAGCTAGGGTTTGCTCTGCTCAAGACATCTCCTTGCACTGTTGACCTAAATTAGGGTTTGAGTTTGCACAAGGAATTTTGGACTTCTACTGCTCATAGTGGCTTTCATACTTCATGTTGGAATTACAAGATTACCTCTACCAAGTTTCAAGCCTTGAATCAAATTGTTGCCCAGTCAATTGGACAGTTGACATAGAAATCAACTATATTGGGGAAAAAGTCAATTGTGGCCAATTTACAGTCAAACCTCATAAAATTTGACCCCATATCAACATTATAAACTCATATGAACCATTTGATCAAGTTTGGACCACAACTCCTCAAGAAATTTCATCAGATCATCAAAAGGGCAAAATGGTCATTTTTAGGGTTTTGCCTGCACAAGGGCAATTTCTGACTTTTGACCTAGCCAATGGAAAATTGAGTTCAAACATGGATCCAAGGACTCAATGGAATCATCTTTACCTAATCACAAGGTTCAAAAGATCTCAAATGCATTGGATTGACAGATGAATTTTTCAGTCAACTGATCAAAAATCAACTGTACACTAAAAAGTCAAACTTTGACTTTTTGGTCAAAATCAAGTGCCAAGGGTCATTTTTCATCAAGATATGTCAAAACATGAAACTTGTCCATCAAGAAACCCAATTTTGCAAATTAGGGTTTAAAGTTGAAAATTTTCATAACTTAGAATTTTTCTAAGTTATGAAATTTTCTTAATTTTTCCCAACTTTGCCAAACATTTTCATCATGATGCAATTGGATTCAAACAAAACTTCCAACATTAAAGTTGTATTCCTCCACAAGGTCTACAACTTTGATTCACAAAGTTTTCCCAAAAGAATCTTGGATCTCAAGTTATGATTTTTGGAACAAGGGTCTATGAAACTTTTAACTTAGTGAAATTTTGCCCTAATTTAGGCAGGATTTTGACCTATCTTCATGGCCATTTTTCACATAGTTCCACTTGGAATATCAAATTTCATTTCAAAGATAGATTGTATAGCATGTTTCAAGATTTCCAAAATGTCCAAGAACTCTCCAAACTCATTTATGGTTAGGGATAATCGAAAGCTTGAAGTTGGCAAAAACTCAAATCAGCTTGCTTTGCACTAGATTACAGGCCTCAAAACCATTCCATACTCAATAATTAAATGCAAATCCATTGATATAAGGTTTTGTTTTGGTCATTAGAGCATTTCACACAAGATTAATCCTTAAATAGAAAAAGCAACATTGCCATTTTTGCTTAAATCTTGCTTTATGTCAAAACTGAATCCTTGAGCATTGAGCCATATCTTGTACAGCAAATCAGATCCACAAACTTGAGGAGCCAAGGGCAAAGTATGCAAGATGATAGATAGCCTGTACAGGCTTGTCTTCCATCACTTCTCATATTTTGCTTCATAACCAAGAAACTTGTCCAAATTGACAAAAACTTGAACATCAAACAGAACCAACTTGTGCAAGCTTTTGAGATAACTTTTACACATTGTATTGAACCTAAAACACGAGCCTTTGAGTCCTGAAACCTCCCATAGCTCAAAATCATCTTCATTTGGCAAAACAAGGCACTCCCTTCAGTTTGAGTTCCATAACACAAATCCCTAGTGTGTTATGCCTCAAACTGGTCCAAACACCTTCCATAAAACTTATCCAAACTATCCCAACCCTTAAACACTGATTGTAACTCCATTTACAGGGTTTGCCATTTTTGATTTCAGCTTGTGCAGGTTGAGTTCTGTAGACTTGTTCAAGCACATTCAAGGCAAGCTAGGCATTAGAGAAGGTCAAGGGAAGTTCAAGCAAGCTCCTAAGCATCTCAGGCCTCATTGAAAAGCTCCACATTGTCAGACACGAAGTCAACTGAAACTGGTTTTTGTCAACTTCCTATCTCTCTATCTAGGAACAACTAGGCTTAGGTTAGTGAATAAGAAATGTAGTATTCATAGCCATGAAGTTGTACATATGCTCAGTTTTCGTTTTAGTTAAGCATGCTAAGAGAATTTGGTCCATGAACATCCTGAAAAAAATAGGTTAAGATTTAGGGCCAGAGAAATTCTCTCTGGTCTTTGAGAGTTAGGACAAGTTTTTTTTATGGTTGAATTCGTCTTGGAAAACCCTACAACTTTGATGTTATGTGTTTTTGCATTAGAGCTCGTATGCAGGTTGTTCATGTTTGGTACAGGGCGTGCAAAATTTTGAAGAGAGGTTGAAGATGAAGTCTGGCTTGGGCTGGGCTTTGGTTCTTTCACTATTTGCACCCCTCTTTTGCTGAATACACCCCCCTGGCCCATTACTTCATATATTTATGTTTTGTTATTTTATTTTCATTTCTGATTTTATTTTATTATTTCTAAACATAAAAAATACTAAAATATTTTTTCTATAAATTCTCACATTTACTTTTGTATTTTATTTTAATTTTTCTAAACATAAAAGTAATTTAATGAACATATATCTTTATTTTATTTTAATGAGAACTTAAAAATAAAACATTAAAAATTATACTTTTATTTATTTTTATTATTATTTATACTTAAATAATACTTTGTTCTAAATATATTTTTGTCTTGTATATATTTTATTTTTATTGTAGATAATTAATATAATTAATATACATATACATACTTTTATAAATACTTGAGAATAAAAACATGAAAATATTATACTTTTATTTTTATTATTATTTATACTTAAAAAATACTTTTTTCTAAATATATTTTATTTTTTGTATATACAATATTTTATTTTATTATATATAAATAGTATATTTGATATATTTACATTCTTAAAAGAAAATTAGGGTTTTACCCTTAATAAAAAAAATAATAATCTTTTTTTATTTATTTCTTTCTTTTTGCATTAAATATTTTTTTAATACATAAAAAATAAACATAAACATTTTTGCATATTATTTTGTATATATATATTTAATTTGTTTATTTAAATATTGTCCATTTATTATTTATGTCATTGATTCAAATTGGATGTAATAGTAAAATTAGGGTTTAATTTCTTGTCAAATAATCCCCATTCAAAAATTATATCCCCCTCCCCATAATCATGTTGTAATAGTGGTAGATTTATTTTATGTATTTACGCTTTCAATTATGCCATGATTAAAGATTAGGGTTTGTATGCAAAAAATACAAAAATCAAAACATATAGCTTGACCTAATACAAAGACAAAATGCATGAAAATGACAACATAATGCACACTTGCACCCCTAGGGTTACATCCACTTGTTGCGTTAAAAAATGGGCCATGTTATGCATGTTGAGTACTTTGGCAAAACAAAAACAAAACAAAAGATCATAGTCCCTCGATGACTCTATCTTGGTTGCCTAAACAAAATGATCTAGCCCCTCGGAAAATTGCTAAAAATACTTAACACAATTGCTATCATGGTCTATACGATGACCCGCGCCTGCCCCATTTAACATCCTAATACAAGGTTGTTTACCAAATGCAATGGTAAAACAACACTGTAAAAAAGGGTTAAAAATGTGTAGGAAAGATCTTTGAGTAAAATAGGGTAGATAACTCTTAGTTACTTGATCAAAACTTGCAAAACATCCTTGCTATTTTCAAACACACCTCACAACATAATTTCAAAACATTTCCCAAATCAAACTTTCAAACATTGAAACCTTTTCAAAAGACAATACACCTTTGCATATATTCAAACAAGAATCATTACAAAGGTTGCCACAATGATGGCCTCTTTTTCAAAAGCATTTTCAAAACCACACACACAGAGCACCATTTCAAACAATTGGAAAAGCAAAGCAAGTGATCTAAACAAGTAACTAAGAGCCCATGGATAACCATGGATGAAAAGGGTGCTTGCACCTTCCCTTTTCATAATCTACTCCCCGAACCCAAGAAAATATCTCAAAGGTATTTCCTGTGCTTTTTGACCTTTCCTTTGGATAAAATAAAAAGTCAGTGGCGACTCTTGCTAAACCGAAACATTTGCGAACACAAACGCAAAACCTCAAGTCAGTTCTCCCACCGTATCACATAACTGGAGAATCTGCTGGGGAAAACTTTAAATGTGGAGTAACCTTAGGGTTTAGATCACCTTTACATGCTTACCTTGTTTTCTTTGATTTCTTTACACTTGGTTCTATTGTTTGGGTTTGGAATCCTCTACCCGGATTTGGGAAACATTCATAGGTAAATAGCAATATATTGTGGAAACTGTGCGGGGTACACCGACATGGTTGAAGCAATAGCTATATTAGTGCGACATATTTGTGGGTACCGGTAGCCTTTGAGTCAATCAAAGAGAATACGGGGCCGCTGAGTGATGTCATGAAGCACTAATGAACTCTTAGAACCTTTACTTGACCATCTTTGCCTTTTTAGGGGTAGTGAGATGACCGTCTTTGGTGTAGTCCGAAGTTGGTAGATACTTGATACTACACTCATTGAGGGTTGTTTTCTTGGAATATTTCGGTCGCCAGTTAAGTGGCTAAACTGAAACAATGAACACAGAAAATAATCCAGTGATATTGAGCTCCTTAGAACCCGGTTACTATTTATAGGACAGGTTGAGCCAACTAACTTCAAAAGGGTACTTACCTATGAAACCCCATGCAAGCCTGAAACTAGGATATTGTGTGATTTGCTTGTACATATACTTGTACATACATCATGAACATCATGAAGCATCATTTGCATCCGCTAACCATTTCAAGGGTTTGGATCTTCATATTTGTTCTTGTTTTGCATGTCATGGAATCTCTTCACAGGAAAACAATTCAAGTCAACCTTTTGAGAATCCCTCCTAAACTCAAGGAGCTTACTTCCAAAATTCCAGAGAATTCACCTTTCAGTGAAAGACATGGTAGACTTCTCAACTCGGTCAACTCCAACATTGAAGAAGACATGGTGAAAGTTCTCTTCCAGTTCTTTGACCCCCTACACCGTTGCTTTACATTTCCTGATTACCAACTAGTACCTACTTTGGAGGAATTTTCATAACTCCTGAGGATTCCTATTCTCCATCAACTACCCTACAACGGTATGGAAAGAGAACCAAAGCCCGAAGATGTTGCTCAAGCCTTACACTTGCAACCATCTGATATCAATGGTCATTGGGAAACCAGAAGTGGTGTCAAGGGTTTCTTGGAAAAGTTTCTGTTTGAGAAGGCACAAGACTGCTGGAATTCTTTAGATCTGCAAGCTTTTGAAGAGATTGTAGCACTTATCATCTACGGATTGGTCTTGTTCCCAAACCCTGACTAGATTATAGATGTGAATGCTGTCAAGATTTTCATATCTCGGAATCCTGTGCCTACATTCCTTGGGGACATCCTACACTCATTTTACACACGAACAATGAGGAAAAGAGGTCTTCTCATGTGCTGTACTCCTCTTCTAGCAAGGTGGTTTATTTCTCACCTTCCCCAGTCAGTCTTGAAGAATGAACAAGGCTTGAGGTGGTCACAACGGTTGATGACTCTTACACATTCTGATGTTCATTGGTGTTCTTGGTCCATAGAAAATGTCATCATCATTGATCGTTATGGGGAATTCCCTAATGTCCCACTACTTGGCATTAGGGGAGGCATTACCTACAACCCCTGTTTAGCTCTGAGACAGTTTGAGTATGCCCGAAGGGATGGCCCTCATGACATGCTGATTCCTGACTTGGTCTTTGACTTCGACAACGATGCTCAAGGACTTCGACAAAGGTTTATCCGAGCTTGGAGGATGCCCAACAAAGTGGATAGTAAGACACTGGGACACAAGGATTCCATCCCCCTTGAGCCTTATCTCAAGTGGGTACAAACCCGCGCCCAGAGTCTTATGATGCCTTACCCCCACATTCTCCCCGTGATCAAAGAGCCTATTATGGAAGGAGAGGTTCCATACACCCTCCTACATCCTGACATGCCAACATCATTGGAAGAATTGCATAAGAATTGGATACAACTCAAGGAAGAACGAAATACTTTTGAAGCCAGCTTCTATGCCAGTGAGAAGAAGGTTTTGGAACTTACCTGCCGACTTCACGAAGAGGAGACTCTTAACATGTACATCACACTAAAGAGGATGCACAATGTCTTTTTACATTAAGAATTTTGTAATATTTTTCCCATGGGGCATTTATGTACTAACAAATTTCTTCTTAACATGACGTGTGTTCTTTTTGTTTGCAACAACTTTGAATTTCTAAATCCTTGAATGCATTACATAAATACATATCATTCATCATATGCATAACCAGGTCTTCACACCAGGTTTCCTTATCTTTCTGCTGTTTATTTCAGCAAGATGGATATAGAGCAGACGGTCAAAGATCTGCAAGCACAGAATTCGCAATTCCAATAACTCCTCATGACTTTGGCAAAGGATCAAGAGGATGTTAAAGCACTGTTAGAGAAAGAGAAGGAAAAAGAAAAGAAGAAAAAGAAAATGGCTGGTGTGGCCACTTTGGGAAGAAGATTTGAGAACCAAGCTAGAAGGGTCCTGGACTTCCCTTCCACATCTGATGAAGGGGTTGGTAAAGGAAAAGGAGTTGCGGTACCTTCTGAGTCTGAGGCTGAAGAGGAAGAAGAAGAAGAGGACGAAGATTACTCCGAGCAACAGTACCCTCCTGCGGACGATAAGTATAAAAATCTTGAAGATCGACTGGAAGTCATGGAGTTACAAAGAGTACCAAGGTTGGATTTCAAAGAACTAGGGTTGGTTGGTGGAATCGTCATTCCCCCAAAATTCAAAGTGCCTACATTTGCTAAATACGATGGGTTATCCTGTCCGAAGATGCATTTGCGGTCCTACGTCAGAAAGATCCAACCTCACTCTTCTAATAAGGATCTGTGGGTCCACTTTTTTCAAGATAGTTTGTCGGGTACGCAGTTGGACTGGTTCTATCAACTTGAGAGATCTGATGTTCATAACTGGGAGGATCTGGCTGCTGCTTTCTACCGACAATACCAATATAATGCAGATTTAGCGCCTACTCTTACTCAACTACAGAGTATGGGTATTGTTTCTAATGAGGGCTTTAAGGAGTATGCCCAGGAGTGGAGGGACCTGGCTGGAAGGGTGCAGCCACCATTGTCTGAAAGAGAGCTGATTGATATGTTTTTAGGGACGCTGTCTGGTCCATTCTTTAATCACCTAATAGGGAGTTCATCGATAGGGTTCATTGAATTAATTTTGACTAGGGAATGAATTGAAGCTGGCATCAAGAGTGGTAAAACTCAGAAGGATACATCTGCTTCTTCCGCTGTCAAAAAACAATTTCCAGCCAAGAAAGAGGTGTCAGTTGTTTACACTCAAAAAGGTCGAAGAAGAGCGCTGGTCAACAGTGGGGGCTGTAATGATCCAAAAGACTGCAGCCGATCAATCTAGGAATGACCAACCAAGAGCCAACCAATAAAGAGGAGGAAGGCCTGCTAGGAAGTTCACCAAAATAAACATGACACCTGCCCAGGTCCTCCCCCATCTCTTAAAGCTGAACCTTACAACCTTGAGAGATCCGCCACAAGATCCGAATACAACTTCTCCTTTTTACCATGCCAATGCTAAATGTGCTTACCATTCCGACAGTATAGGGCACGACACCAACAACTGTTGGGCCCTTAAAAACAAGATCCAAGATTCAATAGATGCCAAGGAGGTAGAATTCGATGCACCCGAAAAGCCAAACGTGATTTCTGCACCAATGCCAAAGCATGGTTATAATGTCCATGCTATTGAAGAGGATTTGTATGTTGCTGTTGTTGATGACTTAATGACCCCTTTGCCGATGATCAAGATAAATCTGTTGAAAGCCGGGATCTACCCAGGCTGTGAAAAAGATTGTTACTTTTGTTCGTCTCTACAAACTGACTATCCGCTATTGAAGTCAGGCATCCAACGCCTGATGGATAATCAAGAGATCCTCTTTCAAAAAACTCCTATTAATCCTGTTACTCATGTTACCCTAATCAATGATGTTTCTATAATCACCATTTCCGACAATCTTTCCAAGGTCTGCAAAAGACCTGTTAAGATTACACCCGATTCAAAGTTTGTACCGCTGAAGATTACCATGCCGGGGCCTATCCCATATAAGTCCAACAAGACGATACCGAGGAATTATGGAGGAGAGATCTTCTACCACGGTGTTAAACAGATCGAATCAGTCGAAGAGAATTCCGATGAAGAAACTCCTGACGTAGGAAATATTTTAGGGACAAGTAAGATAACTCGTAGCGGAAGAATCTTCTCTCCGGAGATTGCTCCTCCAAGGGCAGTCTTCGGACCCTCAAGTGCTCCTGTTCCAGTCAAGATATCGGTGCGAAGTCCAGTGATCGAAGAAATTGTTACTCCTGAAGTTATACCCTCTGCCGTTATTGCTGATAAAGGTAAGGGAATCAAAGAAGCGCCCGTCAAGACGAGGTCCCAGACTTTGGTTATCCCTGAGACCACCCAAAAGGAAATGGAGGAGATTTTAAAGATAATTAAGAAGAGCGACTATGATGTCGTAGAACAGCTGGGGCAAACCCCTTCAAAAATCTCTATGTTAGCTCTGTTGCTTTGCTCTGAGGCTCATGCCAAAGCCTTGATCAAATTCATGAAAATGGTGCACGTGCCTCAAGAAACTTTTGCGGATCAGTTTCAAGAGTGTGTGGCTAGCCTTATAGCCGACAATGGTCTTGGATTTTTTGATGCCGATCTAACACCTAAGGAAATAAAGCATAATGATGCGCTGCATGTTTTGGTAGAGTGCAGAGGGACCACACTTGCTCATGTTCTGGTTGATACCGGTTCATCTTTAAATGTCCTACCAAAGAAAGCATTGGATAGATTGGACTGTGAGGGTTTGACCATAAAGCCCAGTAATATCATTGTTAGGGCCTTCGACGGTTCTAAGAGGATGGTTCACGGAGAGGTGGACATCCCAATTAAGGTGGGTACGGAAATTTTCAATTCTACATTTTATGTGATGGACATCCATCCTTCATATTCATGTTTATTGGGAAGACCATGGATCCATAACGCTGGGGCAGTCACTTCTTCTCTGCACCAGATGCTCAAATACCCAGTCCAGGGTAAGATCATAACAATTCATGGTGAGGAGGAGTATATGATCAGCCACCTGAACTCTTTCCGCTACATGGAGTTAGATGGTGAATTCATAGAAACACCTTTCCAACACTTTGAAGAGGTTTCTCCTGAAGTTACGGTAGCCAAGACAATGACTGATGTGCCCATCATTACCAAGCCTGTGTCCCGAATGTCATCCCTTAAGGACGCGGAGGCTGTAGTCAAGGAAGGAGGAAGTACAGTGTGGGGTCAACTGCCAGATTTTCCTTACAAGATAGATAAGTTCGGTTTGGGTTTCACTGCTGCTGGTCAGAAGGTTGTGCGTCACTCTCGGACTGGAGGACCACCATTAAAGATCACTCATCACGGAGTTCATGCTTTGGAAGATGTTGAAGATGAGAGCAATTTTGAAGTTGGATTTTCCCGACCATTGAAAGAGGACTGAACAACTGGGAGGCGAAAGACTTCGTTCCCATTACTTTCATCAATCAGTAATTTATCTTTTGAACATTTTCCGTTGGTCTGTAATAATTATTAAACAATTCGTACACTCTGTTTGCCTTGTGCCTTACCCGGGGCATATAGGTCCATTTGTAAGGGTTTTGATTCTTCATTTTCATATGCCATTTTTAATGAATCATGGACGTTTTCTTCTATAAACTTGTGTGTTCATTTTATTTCTTTTTACATTTTATTTTGTTTAAAGGTGGCTATCCCTTACACACACCCACACTCACAAAATGCAGGTACCCATCCACTCCGGATTCCATGGGAAATAATTCTGCTATGGCCTTCAGTGACTCTGAAGATCTGGTAAATCATGCCGAATATGAAGGTGATGAAGACTGTGAAGTGCCTGGAGAGTTGGCTAGACTTTTGCAACAAGAAGAAAGGGTTATCCTGCCCCATGAAGAGTTGTTAGAGACTATCAATTTAGGTACTGCCAAAGACAGAAAGGAGGTTAAAGTGGGTGCCAACCTGGAGTCAAGTGTCAAAGAGTGTTTAGTTCAGCTGTTGAATGAATATGTTGAGATCTTCACCTGGTCCTATGAAGACATGCCGGGACTCGACACATATATTATGGTTCACCGTCTCCCTACAAGAGAAGACTGTCCACCAATCAAACAGAAAGTCCACCGAATGAGGCCTGATATGTCTGAAAAGATCAAAGCTGAAGTGATGAAGTAGTTCAATGCCGGGTTTCTTGCTGTTACTTCCTATCCATAATGGGTTGCTAACATTGTGCCCGTGCCTAAAAAAGACGGAAAAGTGAGAATTGTGTGTGGATTACAGAGATTTAAACAGGGTTATCCCTAAAGATGACTTTCCACTACCGCACATTGACATTTTGGTTGACAACACAACTCAACATAAGGTGTTTTCTTTCATGGATGGATTTTAAGGGTACAACCAGATCAAAATGGCCCCCCGAAGACATGGAGAAGACTACTTTTGTTACACAATGGGGTACCTTCTGATATAAAGTGATGCCATTCGGACTGAACAATGCCGGGGAAACCTATCAGCGAGCCATGGTATCTTTGTTTCCTGACATGATACATCATGATATTGAAGTCTACATAGACGAAATGATAGCTCGTTCACAAACAGAAGAAGAACACCTTGACCATATGCAGAAGCTGTTTGTCAGGTTGAAGGAATATAAGCTCAGACTGAACCCTAGCAAGTGCACTTTCGGAGTCAGGTCCGGTAAACTCTTGGGATTCATTGTCAGCAACAAAGGCATTGAGGTTGATCCTGCTAAAGTCAAAGCTATACGAGAAATTCCTGCCCCCCGCACTGAAAAGGGGGTCAGAGGTTTCTTGGGATGCCTAAACTACATTGCAAGGTTCATTTCTCATCTAACTTCTACCTGTGAACCAATCTTCAAGCTGTTGAAGAAAGATCAGGTGGTTGAATGGAATGATGACTGTCAAGTTTCTTTTGATAAGATCAAGGAGTATTTGTTGGAACCTCCTATCTTGATGCCACCCGTTGAAGGAAGGCCGTTAATCATGTATCTGACTGTTTTGGATAATTCAATGGGGTGCGTACTGGGCCAACATGACGAGTTTGGTTGAAAAGAGCATGCCATTTATTACCTTAGCAAAAAGTTTACCGACTGTGAGACTCGCTACTCACTTCTCGAGAAAACTTGTTGCGCTTTGGTATGAGCTGCTCGCCAGCTAAGGCAATATATGTTGACACATACCACTTTGATGATTTCTAAAATGGATCCGATCAAGTACATCTTCAAGAAGCCTGCTTTATCCGGAAGAATTGCTAGATGGCAGATGATCCTCACCGAATATGATATACAATACACAACCCAGAAAGCTATAAAGGGGAGTGTGCTAGCCGATCATCTGGCTCATCAAGCTATCGAAGATTACCAATCTATGAGGTTCGACTTCCCAGACGAGGACATTATGACTTTGGACAACATTGAAGGTAACATACCGTATGACAGACCTGAACAAGGATCCCGATGGACCCTGTACTTTGATGGTGCTTCAAACGCACTTGGCAACGGTATTGGCACGATACTTATTTCTCCAGAAGGTTGCCATACAACTTTCACTCCTAGACTCTGCTTCAACTGCACCAACAACATGGCCGAGTATGATGCTTGTATCTTTGGTCTCAAGGTTGCGATTGACCTAGGAATCAAATCTTTGGTTGTATTTGGAGACTCAGTTTTGGTTATCAGTCAAATCAAGGGAGAGTGGGACACTAAACATCCTAATCTCATCCCATACAAAGGACATGTCCTGACATTGTTACCTCATTTTGAGCAGATTACCTTCGAGCACTTCCCGCGAGAAGAAAAGCAGTTAGAGGATGCCCTAGTTATAATGTCTTCTATGTTTAAACTTAACTGGGATACTGAGGCTCCCCAAATCACCATCGAGCGAATGGACGAACCTGCACATTGTCATGAGATTAATACCGAAGAAGTAGTGGAACAACCTTGGTTTCATGAAATCAAAAGGCATCTTAAGACTCGAGAATACCCTGAAGGAGCTTCAGTCAACGACAAGATGTTCTTAAGGAGATTTGCTGCCAAGTTCTTCCTGAGCAATGGTATCCTATACAAGCGTAACCATGATTGTGTTCTGCTTCATTGTATGGACAAGGTTGAAGCTGAGCAGATCATGACTGAACTGCATAGTGGCACATTTGGCACCCACTTGAGCGGGCATACGATGGCTAAGAAGATTCTAAGGGCAGGCTACTACTGGTCTACCATGGAAGCTGACTGTCATCAATACGCTCGTACTTGTCACAAATGCCAAGTCTATGCTGACAAGGTACATATTCCTCCGATTCCTCTCAATGTTCTAACATCTCCTTGGCCATTCGCAATGTGGGGAATCGACATGATTGGAGAGATCAAGCCTACGACATCCAATGGACATCGCTTCATCCTGGTGGAAATCGATTACTTCACCAAATGGGTCGAAGCAGCTTCCTTCGCCTCCATTACAAAGAATGTGGTTGCTCGCTTCATCAAGCAGAACCTCATATGCCGGTATGGTATCCCCGACAGGATCATCACGGACAACGGTACAAACCTGAATAACACCGTGATCACTGCTCTACGAGCAGTTCAAGATTCAACATCACAATTCATCTCCCTATCGGCCAAAGATGAACGATGCTGTTGAAGCTGCGAACAAAAATATCAAGAAGATCATTCAAAAGATGACAATCACCTACAAGGACTGGCATGAGATGTTACCGTTTTCTCTGCACGGATATCGTACCACGGAGCGCACTTCAACCGGGGCAACCCCCTTTTCTTTGGTATATGGCATGGAAGTTGTTTTACTTATGGAGGTTCAGATTCCTTCTTTGAGGATTATGAAGGACGTTGGTTTAATTGAAGACTATTGGATTCAAATCTGGCTTGATCAACTTAATTTGATTGATGAGAAGCGACTTACTGCTGTTTGTGATGGTCAGACGTATCAAAAACAGATGATCAAGGCTTTCAACAAGGAGGTCAGGCGTCAGGTGTATCAAGTCGGAGACCTTGTAATCAAGTGGATCATCTTGCCGCAAAGTGATCCCAGGGGCAAGTGGACTCCCACTTACGAAGGACCATTTGTGATCAAAAACATCTTTTCTGGTGGGGCAATGATCTTGACCACCATGGACGACGACGACCTGCCGCACCCTGCGAACGCGGACATAGTCAAAAGATACTACGCATAAACGACCCGACAAGTTGAAAACCCGAAAGGGCGACTTGGGCAAAAATGGGCATCCTGGTGAATCGAAAACCCGAAAGGGCGGTTCAGGCAAAAGTTAGGGATAAACAAAAAATAATCTGTACACCCGGCAAGTTGAAAACCCGAAAGGGCGACTTGGGCCAAAAAGGGTTTCCCGGTGGATCGAAAACCCGAAAGGGCGGTCCAAGAAAAAGTTAGGGAATTAAAGCGTATGACTATGTCTCGTCGGATCACTTTAAGGATAATCTCTTTATGGACAAGCTCCAAGCTTCTGATCAATCCATTCATTTGCGGACGAAGCGACGAATGGGCAAGATACTCAGAGTTGCGAAGACTATAGCAGAATGGGAACCCCATGAAATTATTACACATAACCATCTTTCTTTGTATAAAATTTTCCTCATTTTTATGACAACGTTCTCTTACTAGGGTGTTTGTCTCCTTTGTACAAAATACTTACACAAGTTAATATAAAGTTACTTCAAAGTGTAGAAAACTGTTTGCCTTTTCTTTCTTTTTACACTTGTGTTTTATTTGAAAACGTCCAATGATTTATTAAAATGAGCATATGCATTTGAATATAATCACTGCTTACAAATAAAATGAAATGAGAAAGGATAATTACTGATAGGATGAAAGTATAGTAAGATGTCTTTAGGCTATTCCAGGAGAAATCCCCTGCAGTACATCATCCAGGCCCTCGACGGAGTTGAAATCTTGAAATGCATATCACCAGCGGAGTTAAGTTTCAGGAATCCCCATCAGAGTTGAGTTTTCAAACTCCCGATCCCCAGCGGAGCAAAACTTTGAATTACAAACCCTCAGTGAAGATGAAACCTTCTTCCCCAAACAGAATCAAACTTTAGCCTTTGAACACCAGTGGAGACCATCCAGTTTCTTCCTTTATCCCTGAAAAGTCACTTTAAAGCCAGATAATTCCCCAGAGAGTTATTCTTCCCCAGTGAAGTCATCACGATCAAATCAATACGTCATAAAGATTCCCAGTGGGGATGAAATTTTGATCTACTAGTCCCCAGCGGAAACCATTCAGTTTTCCCCTGATATCCCCAACAGAATGGAAATCCTCACTCTTGGAATCCCCAGTAAATTGGCATACAACCCAAACTCCTGATCTCCCCAACAGTATAGCTTTTCCCCACAGAGGTTGTCAAAGATCTTGAATCTCCAACAGTGGTCTTGGATCTAATTTCCCCGACAACGGTCAAAGATTTCATTATCTCCAGCTATCAAAGATTTGTTTTCCTCAGAAAGGCAGCTAATCAGCTTACATGCACATACATTACATCCATAAATCATAAATATTGATAAAACACACCATATTGCATCATACATTTCATGCAACATGACTTTGTGTTTTCAGCTAACATTCTACCCTTTTCAGGATAAAATTGATAGCTGCCTAAGACAGATATTCAAAGCTCAGAAAACGGCTTAGAGATGTTCCTGATATGGATACTCTCTTGTTTGCTTATTCAAATCAAGGGACAGATTCCTGCTTTAGACTATGAAGCCTGGATTCGACCAGATAATACCTTGATTATGCTAAAGACCAGATTCGACCGGAAAATAGTAGATTCCCCTGCAAATTCTTCTGAAGCCTGGATGTTGACCAAATAGGAAGTAAAGTATCTTGAAGCCTGGATGTTGACCAGATAGCAATACAAGACTGTGAAGCCTGGATGTTGACCAAATAGCAGTAAGGTACACTGTGAAGCTTGGATGTTGACCAAATAGCAGTTTACTCGGCCAATTACCTTGAAGCCCGAATTCAAACGGATATTGGTAGGCCCCAAATCAAAAGGGAAAAACCGGATGTGACCGAATAACCATTTGATTTCCTTCTGAAGACTAGATGTTGACCATATAGGAAGCAAAGTATTGTGAAGCCTGGATGTTGACCAAATAGCAGTAAAGTACTGTGAAGCTTGGATGTTGACCAGATAGAAGTAAGGTACACTATGAAGCTTGGAGGTTGACCAAATAGAAGTTTACTCAGCCAATTACCTTGAAGCCCGGATTCAACCGGATATTGGTAGGCCCTAAATCAAAAGGGAAAACCGGATGCGACCGGATAACCATTTGATTTCCTTCTGAAGGCTGGATGTTGACCAGATTGGAAGCAAAGTACTATGAAGCCTGGATGTTGACCAGATAACAGTTCACTGTCACATCTCCAACCAAAAGATGACTCCCCAGTGGAATAGAAGATGACTGAAGTTCTATTTCTACCACAACAGAGGCCAGTATTCCCCGATATAGTACTCCTCAAAAACAGATGTACGTGCCTCACAAAGGAATCCTATACGATCAATTTTTATTGGATGGCATCTTTAAGCCCATCTCTGACAAGATTCTGTCACATCCTCCAAATGGAATCTTTAAGCCCATTCCCTCAACTATACTATGACGAGTGCAAATTTACGGGCACTCTAGTGTCCAATCCTCTTTTACCTTCGAGTCACGAAAGGCCAAACTCGCCAATCTAACTCTTCAGGTTCAAGAAGATTGAACAGGGGCAACTGTTGTACCCCAAAATTTTCCCTCTCATTTTATCAACATTTCTCATCACAAGGCTCTTTGAACTCAAGATCAAGCTAGGGTTTGCTCTGCTCAAGACATCTCCTTGCACTAGTGACCTAAATTAGGGTTTGAGTTTGCACAAGGAATTTTGGACTTCTAATGCTCAAAGTGGCTTTCATACTTCATGTTGGACTTACAAGATTACCTCTACCAAGTTTCAAGCCTTGAATCAAATTTTTGCCCAGTCAATTGGACAGTTGACCTAGAAATCAGCTGTATTAGGGAAAAAGTCAATTGTGGCCAATTTATAGTCAAACCTCATAAATTTTGACCCCATAACAACATTATAAACTCATATGAACCATTTGATCAAGTTTGGACCACAACTCCTCAAGAAATTTGATCAGATCATCAAAAGGGCAAAATGGTCATTTTTAGGGTTTTGACTACACAAGGGCAATTTCTGACTTTTGACCTAGCCAATGGCAAATTGAGTTCAAACATGGATAAAAGGACTCAATGGAATCATCTTGACCTAATCACAAGGTTAAAAATATCTCAAATGCACTGGATTGATAGATGAATTTTTCAGTCAACTAATAAAAAATCAACTATACACTAAAAAGTCAAACTTTGACTTTTTGGTCAAAATCAAGTGACAAGGGTCATTTTTCATCAAAGTATGTCAAAACATGAAACTTGTCCATCAAGAAACCCAATTTTTCAAATTAGGGTTTAAAGTTGAAAATTTTCATAACTTAGAATTTTTCTAAGTTATGAAATTTTCTTAATTTTTCCCAACTTTGCCTAACATTTTCATCATGATGCAATTGGATTCAAACAAAACTTCCAACATGAAAGTTGTAGTCCTCCACAAGGTCTACAACATTGATTCACAAAGTTTTCCGAAAAGAAGCTTGGATCTCAAGTTATGATTTTTGGAACAAGGGTCAATGAAACTTTTAACATAGTGAAATTTTGCCCTAATTTAGGCAGGATTTTGACCTATCTTCATGGCCATTTTTCACATAGTTCCACTTGGAATCTCAAATTTCATTTCAAAGATGGATTATAGAGCATGGCATGTTCATATTGATACAAGTTGCAAATTTTTATCCATGGCATGTTCATATTGATACAAGTTGCAAATTCAAATCAGCTTGCTTTGCACTAGATTGCAGGCCTCAAAAACATTCCATACTCAATAATTAAATGCAAATCCATTGTTCTAAGGTTTTGTTTTGGTCATTAGAGAATTTCACACAAGATTAATCCTTAAATAGAAAAAGCAGCATTGCCATTTTTGCTTAAATCTTGCTTTATGTCAAAACTGAATCCTTGAGCGTTGAGCCTTATCTTGTGCAGCAAATCAGATCCACAAACTTGAGGGGCCAAGGGCAAAGTATGCAAGCTGATAGATAGCCTGTACAGGCTTGTCTTCCATCACTTCTCATATTTTGCTTCATAACCAAGAAACTTGTCCAAATTGACAAAAACTTGAACATCGGATAGAACCAACTTGTGCAACCTTTTGAGACAACTTTTACACATTGTATTGAACCTAAAACACGAGCCTTTGAGTCCTGAAACCTCCCATAGCTCAAAATCATATTCATTTGGCAAAACAGGGCACTCCCTGCAGTTTGAGTTCCATAACACAAATCCCTCGTGCGTTTTGCCTCAAACTGGTCCAAACACCTTCCATACAACTTATCCAAACTATCCCAACCCTTAAATACTGACTGTAACTCCATTTACAGGGTTTGCCATTTTTGATTTCAGCTTGTGCAGGTTGAGTTCTGTAGGCTTGTTCAAGAAGATTCAAGGCAAGCTTGGCATTGGATAAGGTCAAGGGAAGTTCAAGCAAGCTCCCAAACATCTCAGGCCTCATTGAAAAACTCTACATTGTCAGACACGAAGTCAACTGAAACAGGTTTTTGTCAACTTCCTATCTATCTATCTAGGAAAAATTAGGCTTAGGTTTGTGAATAAGAAATGTAGTATTCATAGCCATGAAGCTGTACATATGCTCAATTTTCATTTTAGTTAAGCATGCTAAGAGAATTTGGTCCATGAACATCCTGAAAAAAATTGGTTAAGATTTAGGGCCAGAGAAATTCTCTCTGGTCTTTGAGAGTTAGGACAAGTTTTTATATGGTTGAATTCGTCTTGGAAAACCCTACAACTTTGATGTTATGTGTTTTTGCATTAGAGCTCGTATGCAGGTTGTTCATGTTTGGTACATGGCGCGCGAAATTTTCTAAACTTCATTCCAATTTATACATGCTGCTCGTTTAGTTTTTTTTAGTTAACTTCATTTAATTTCCATACTGCATAGTACATAAATTTCTAAACTTTCTATACTGCTAGTACTTCAAATTTTCTAAACTATACTTACTACTATTTCTTTTTTTGTTTTTCTAAACTATACTTACTGCTATTTCTTTTTTTTTGTTTTTCTAAACTATACTTACTGCTATTTCTTTTAGTTTATAAACTAAACTTAATTAATATAATTTAGTTTTTCTAATTTAATTTCTATTAGCATAACGATAATCCCACAACACTAACACCTAAATTAACTCTCCTAATTTATCTCAACAAATCTCAAGAACCCTAACATCAATTTTATCCCAAATCAAAATTTACCAAATCAAATCCTAACTATAAGTATTGAAAAATCAAACCCCTTACCTTAGATGTTTTGAATGATTCTTGATGTTCCAACCAACCCAAAACCCAAGCTTTGTTCTTGCTCCTCTTCTTCTCTTCCAAGACCTCTAGCTCTCTCTAACTCTCTCAAAGTGTGTTTTAGTGTTATGACATAAAACAAAGGAAATGGTGGGTTTGGTTTATTTAGATGCAAGACAAAAGCTAGGCAAAAATACTAAAAAGCCCTTGGTCTTACTACTAGTTATAACACTAGTAATACTAAATAATATTATTAACCCAAATAATTAAAATAAATTTAAATAATTAAATATCGGTCCGAATAATATTTTACAGAACCGAACGGAATAAAAACCGGACCGAACAAAATAATTACCGGTACCTCAAAATAAATACCGGACCGAATAAAATAATTACCGGTCCCTCAAAACAAATATCGGACTGAATAAAATAATTACCGGTCCGAATAAAATGTCGCCAAATATATTAACAGATATATCGGTTAATATAAATATTATCGTCGCAAAAATAAATGTCAAACGGTAACTCGAAAATGTTAATATAATATAATATTAAATAAAACGGGGCGTTACATTGAACAAGGTAGATAGCAAGACACTAGGGCACAAGAATTCCATCCTTCTCGAGCCTTATCTCAAATGGGTATGAGCCCATGCTCAAAGTCTTATGATGCCTTACCCCTCCGTTCTCCCGGTCATCAAAGAGCCTATTGTGGAAGGAGATGTCCCATACACTATCCTGCATCCTGACACGCCCACCTCTCTCGAAGACTTACAAAGGGATTGGGTACAACTTAAGGGGGAGCGAGACACTTTCTAGGCCCAATTCTATGCTAGCGAGAAGAAGGTTTTGGAACTCACCAAGCAACTTCATGGGGTGCGAAGTCTGAACGCCTACATCGCACTAAAGAGGATGGGTTCAACTTTTTTATCTTAGACTTTTTTATTTCTTTGTAAGCCCAAAGAGGCATGATGTACTTAAACTTTGGTTTATTAATATAACATGTGTTCCTTTTTGTTTAAAGAAAATTTAAATCTCTAATTTCCTTGAAATCATCGCATATGCATCTTCATTCATCATCACATAAACATGTTTCTTACCATAAGTATCCTTATCTTTCTACTGTTTATTTCAGTAAGATGGATCTGGAGTAGACAATAAAAGATCTCCAAGCGCAGAATGCTTAGTTTCAACAATTGTTCTTGACTCTAGCCAAAGGACAAGAGGATTTGAAAACCTTGCTGATCGAAGAAAAGAAGAAACAAAGAAAGCAACCGGTGTTTTGAATCTAGGAAGAAGGTTCCCAGGGCCATCCACACGGACCCTAGACTTCACAACATCATCTGGTGAAAAGGATAATCAATAAGGGAATGCAAAGAAAGTGATTTCCCAGGCAGAATATGAAGAGGAATAAGAAGAGGATTACTCTGAAGAATAATATCCTCTGGTTGATGACAAATACAAACATCTGGAAGAACGTCTAAGTGCAGTGGAGATTTAGAAAGTGCCCAGGCAGGACTTTGAAGAGTTAGGTTTGGTGTCTGGGATTGTCATTCCACCAAAGTTCTAGGAACTGGTGTTTTCTAAGTACGACGGGGTTTCGTGTCCCAAGATGCACCTCCGATCTTATGTGAAGAAGATATAGCCTCACACTGTTGACAAAGATTTGTGGGTCCACTTCTTTAAGGATAGTCTATCCAGAACGCAACTAGATTGGTTCTATCAACTTGAGAGGGCCAATGTGCACAATTGGGAAGACCTTGTCGCTTCTTTTTATATACAATATCAATACAACACAGACCTTTCTCCCACCCGTACTCAACTCCATGGTATGGCTATGAGTTCAAGCAAAGGTTTCAAAGACTACGCTCAGAAATGTAGGGACTTAGCTGGAAGATTCCAGCCTCCCTTATCTGACAGAGAGCTAGTAGACATGTTTCTAGGTACTTTGTCTTGTCCTTTCTTCAATCATCTAATTGGAATCTCCTCAGCAGGCTTCACTGAATTAATCTTGATCGGGGAAAGAGTGGAAGCTGGGATTAAGAGTGGGAGGATCCAAAAATACGCATCCTCCAGTGTCGTGAGAAAACCATTCATTGGGAAAAAAGAAGTTGTTATTGTATACCCTCAAAGGAATCAAGATAGAATTGAACAATGTCCAATGGTAGGGGCCGTCATGATCCCTAATCCTGCACCTGCTCAATAAAGGAGCAACCATCCTAGAACAGAAATACTGGTAAGACAATTTACCCGGATAAATATGACATTGTATCAAGTCCTGCTGAGATCTAATCTGGTAACTTTAAAAGAATCCTCGAAGAATCCCAACACCGCCTCTCCTCATTACCACCCTAATGCTCGTTGTACTTACCATTCAGAAAGTCCAGGCCATGATACCAACAACAGGTGGGCTTTGAAAAACAAGGTGCAAGACCTTCTCGAGGCAAAGGAAATTGAATTTGATGCTCCTGAGATCCCAAATGTTATCACCGCTCATATGCCCAAGCATGGTCGTGATCTTAATGTTGTTGAAGATGATGTGTTTGTTACTGTTGTTGATGAACTTGTTACTCCTCTACCGGCTGTCAAGAGGAACCTGTTGAAGGCCAGTTTATTTCCGGGATGTGGAGAAGGCTGCCACCTATATTTATCCCTACAAACTAGCTGTCATTTACTGAAAGCAGGTATTCAGCGCCTGATGGATGACAAATAAATTTTGTTTGAAAAGAATCCCATTCCCACCATTTCTTACAGTGATGTGTCAATAGTAACCATTTCCGCCAATCCTTCCAGGGTCTCCACCAAAAGACCTGTTAGGATTACATCAGTTCCTAAGGTGACTCCACTGATAATTACTATGCCAGGGCCGATCCCGTACTCCTCAGATAAAACTGTCCCATGGAATTATGGGGGAGACGTGTACTATCACAGTGTCAAGCAGGATTGGCTGGCTGATGAAGACTCAGTTTTTGAGAAGGCTGACCCCTACATCGAAAACATTGCAGGAACCAGTAAGATAACCCGAAGTGGAAGAGTATTCTCCCCAAAAATTGCTCCTCTGAAGACTATTACCGGTCCTGTGATCATCCCTGCTTTTGTTCTTGTTGACAATACTACTACAATCCCTTTGGTTACCCCCACTGACACCCCTACAGCCGAGTCGACCGAGACTCGGGGCAAAGGAGTTTTGGTTGAGCCTGTCCGGATGAAGGCGCACTCAGTATCTATCCCGAAAACCTCCAAAAAGGAGATGGAATAAATTCTAAAAATTATAATGAGAAGCGACTACAACGTAGTCGAACATCTAGGACAGACTCCATCAAAGATCTATATGCTAGCTTTACTGTTGCACTGTGAGGCTCATGCGAAGGCCTTGGTGAAATTTCTTAAAACTGCCCATGTACCACAAGAAACCTCTGCTGACCAGTTCCAAGACTGTGTGGCTAGTTTAATAGCTGACAAAAGTTTAGGCTTTTCTGATGCTGACCAGACACCTAGAGGGAGGAAACACAACGAGGCATTGCATGTCTCTGTCGAATGCAGGGGCACAACTTTGGCCCATGTCCTGGTTGATACAGGTTCGTCTTGGAATGTTCTGCCTAAGAAGACTTTGGATAGACTAGACTGTGAAGGTATGACCTTAAAACCTAACAACATAGTGGTAAGGGCCTTCGACGGTTCAAAAAGAATGGTGCACGGGGACGTTGACATACCCATTAAAGTTGGAACTCAAACCTTTGATTCAACTTTCTATGTGATAGACACTCACCCTTCCTATTCCTGTTTATTGGGCTGACCTTGGATTCATGGCGCTGGTGTCGTCACCTCTACATTACATCAGATGCTGAAATACCCAACCAAGGGGAAAATCATTACTGTTCATTGAGAAGAGGAATATATGGCCAGTCACTTGAACTCCTTCAGATACATGGAATTGGATGGTGAATTAATTGAAACTCTGTTTCAGCATTTCGACGAAGTCCCACAAACAGTGGCAGCAACCAAGACTATTTCCCAAATCCCGAAGATTACCAGACATCTGCTAAAGATGGCTTCTCTGAAAGATGCCAAAGCAGTGGTCTAAGAAGATTGGTGTACGATTTGGGGCCAACTCCCGGATATCCCTTACAAATCTGACGAATTTGGTTTGGGTTTCACTTCAGGGACCCAAAAAGCTGTTCTTCATGCTCCTGTCGGGAGACCACCTTTGAAGATCAGCAACCATGCAGTCAATGCCGTGGAAAATGATGATGACAGCTACAACTTGGAGGAATGGATTTTTCCAATTATCGACGGAGGACTCACCAACTGGGAAGCTAAATATTTTATCCCAATTACTTTCATCAACAATAATTTTCTTTAAATTTTTGTCAAACTTGTAATAATTAAATAATTCAGACTTTTAAAACCCTGTGTCTTACCCGAGGTACAACGGTTCATTTGTAAGGATTGTTATCTCATTTTCATATGTAATCAATGAATCATGTACGTTTTTGCATGCAAACTTTGTGCTCGTTGTCTTTACTTTTCTACATTTTTATTTTCTTTCATAGATAGCTATACTCTTACACACACTCACATTCAAAATGCAGATTTACATCCACTCAGGATCCCATGGGTAACGATTCTGCTATGGCCTATTGTGACTTTGAAAATCTAATCTACCAAGCCGAAGACAAAGGTTAAGAAGATTATGAAGTGCCAGGGGAACTAGCCAGGTTACTACAACAAGAAGAAAGGACCATACTACCCCACGAAGAACCAGTGGACACAGTTAACTTAGGTACCGAAGAGGACAAGAAAGAAGTCAAGGTGGCTGCCAATCTGGAACCCAGTGTCAAGAAGCATTTAACCCAGTTGCTATATGATTATGTTGAGGTCTTTTCTTGGTCGTACGAAGACATTCCAGGACTCGATGCTGATATCATTTTCCATAGTCTACCAACAAAAGAAGACTGCCCTTCGATAAAACAGAAAGTCTGTCACATGCGGCCAGACATGTCAGAGAAGATTAAGACTGAAGTCATGAAACAATTCAACACCAGATTCTTAGCCATCACCTCCTATCCACAATGGGTCGCCAATGTTGTTCCAGTGCCTAAAAAGGACGGAAAAGTACGTATGTGTGTGGATTACTGAGATTTGAATAGGGAAATCCCTAAGGATGATTTCCCACTTCCCCATATCGATATTTTGGTTGATAATACCGCACATCATAAAGTGTTCTCATTTATGGATGGTTTCTAAGGCTACAATCAAATCAAAATGGCACCTGAGGACATGGAGAAAACGACCTTCGTCACACAGTGGGGCACTTTTTGTTACAAGGTTATGCCATTTGGGTTGAAAAATGTCGGGGCAACTTATCAGCGCGCCATGGTAGCTCTATTTCACAACATGATCCATCATGAATTAATGTCTATGTGGATGACATGATAGCCAGATCTCAAACTGAAGATGAACATCTTGACCATTTGCAGAAACTGTTTGAGAGGCTGAAGAAATACAAGATAAGGTTGAACCCGAGGTAATGCACATTTGGGGTGAGGTCCGGTAAACTCCTAGGCTTTGTTTTCAGCGGTAAAGGTATCGAAGTGGACCCTACCAAGGTGAAAGAAATACAATAAATTCCTGCTCCTCACACTGATAAAGAAGTCATAGGATTCTTAGGACGCCTTAACTAAATCGCCAGATTCATTTCTCACCTAACTGCTACTTGTGAACCAATCTTCAAATTAATGAAGAAAGATCAAGTAGTCAAATGGAATGATGAATACCAAGCTACCTTCGAAAAGATCAAAGAGTACCTACAAGAGCCTCCTGTTTTGATGCTACCAGTCGAGGGAAGACCTTTAATCATGTATCTAACTGTCTTGGAAAATTCAATGGGGTGTGTGGTGGGGCAGCATGACGAGTCTGGCCGAAAAGACCATGCTATTTATTACCTGAGCAAAAAGTTTACCGACTATGAAACAAGATATTCACTGCTCGAGAAAACTTGCTACGCTCTGGCATGGGTTGCTCGCCGGCTAAGACAATATATGTTGACCCATACTTCCTTATTGATATCCAAGATGGATCCAATTAAATACATATTCGAAAAGCCTGCCCTCTCTGGGAGAATAGCAAGATGGCAGATGATTCTGACTGAATACGACATTCAGTACACTACCCAAAAAGCAATAAAGGGTAGTGTGCTAGCCGATCACCTTGCTCATCAGGCTATGGATGACTATTAGTCCATGAAATTTGAATTCCCAAATGAAGATATCATGATGGTAAACAATTGTGAAGAACTCAGACCATATGACAGACCTAAACAAAGATTCCGATGGACCTTGGTTTTTGACAGAGCCTCCAACGCACTCGGCAATGGCATAGGTGCTGTAATCATATCCCCTAAAGGATGTCATACTACCTTCACTGCAAGACTTTGCTTCAATTGTACAAATAACATGGAAGAATCCGAAGCGTGCATTTTTGGTCTCAAAGCTGCCATAGATTTGGGAATAAAGTCTTTATGTGTATTTGGAGATTCAGCCTTGGTCATCAGTCAGATCAAAGGAGAATGGGACACTAAGAACCCTAACCTCATCCCCTACAAAGAACATGTGTTGACATTAATCCCACATTTTGAGGAGATTACCTTCGAGCATTTCCCGCGAGAAGAAAATCAACTAGCGGACACGCTAGCCACCATGTCATCCTTGTTTAAACTCAATCGGGGTAACGAGGCTCCGCAGATCACCATTGAACATATGGATGAACCAGCTTACTGTCACGAGATCGACACTGAAGAAGTAATGGAACAACCTTGGTTCCATGAAGTTAAAAGGTATCTCAAGGCTCAAGAGTATCCAGAAGGAGCTTCAGTCAATGATAAGAAGTTATTAAGGAGATTATCTTCTAAGTTCTTCCTTAGTAATGGTATTCTCTACAAAGGCAACCAGGACTCTATGTTGCTTCGTTACGTAGATAAGTTTGAGGCAGAAAAGATCATGGCTGATCTACATGAAGGCACTTTTGGCACCCATTCTAGGGGGCATACGATGGATAAAAAGATCCTACGGGTAGGGTATTATTGGTCTACCATGGAAGCAGATTGCTATCAACATTCATGAACCTGTCACAAGTGTCAGATCTATGCTGAAAAAGTGCATGTACCTCTAGTTCCTCTAAACATCCTGACTGATCCCTAGCCATTTGTGATGTGGGGCATCGATATGATTGGAGAAATCAAACCTAAAGTTTATAATGGACACTGATTCATCTTGGTGGCCATTGACTATTTCACGAAGTGGGTTGAAGCAGCTTCTTTCGCTTCCATTACCAAGAATGTTGTGGCCCGATTCATCAAACAGAATCTCATCTGTCGGTACGGTATCCCAGAGAGAATCACCACAGACAATGGTACGAATCTCAACAATAATATGATCAGTGCACTATGCGTGCAATTCAAAATCCAGCACCATAATTCTTCTTCTTACCGGAAAAAGATGATTGGCGTTGTCAAAGCGGAAAATAAGAATATCAAAAAGATCATACAAAAAAAGACAACAACCTACAAGGACTGGCATGAGATGCTACCATTAGCTCTCCACGGTTATTGTACCACAGCGCGCACATCAACATGGTCAACTCCTTTCTCTTTGGTATACGGCATGGAAGTTGTCTTACCAATTGAGGTCCAAATACCTTCTCTGAGAATCATAAAGGATGCAGGGCTGAATGAAGATGAATGGATCCAAACTCCACTTGACCAATTGAACCTAATTTATGAGAAGAGTCTTACAACTATTTGTCAGGGACAGATGTACCAAAAACGTATGATCAAAGCTTTTAACAAAAAGGTAAGACGTCAGGTATATCAGGTTGGTGACTTGGTAATCACGCGTATCATATTGCCACAAGGTGATCCCTGGGGAAAATAGACTCCTACATACTAAGGATAATTTGTGATTAAAAGCATACTGGTGGAGCAATGATCTTAACCACTATGGATGGCGACGATCTTCCGCACCTTGTGAATGCGGACATAGTCAAAAGATACTACACATAAGAGACCCGCTAGGTTAACACACCTAAGAAAAACAAGGGAATCCCGACGAACCACAAAGGTTCGGGCAAAAATTAGGGATAAAACAAAAAAATATGTACACCCGTGAAGCTGAACACTTGAGATAACGGCTTGGGCAAAAAAGGGTATCCCGATGGACCGAAAACCCGAAAAGGAGGTCCAGGAAAAATTTAGGGAATTAAAGCGTATGACTATGTCCCGTTGGATCACCTTACAGACAACCTTTAGCATCGACTGATAAACTCAACGGTTCTGATCAATCCAATCAGCTTCAGACAAGGCAGCAAGTGGACAAGACGCTCAGAGATACAAAGCTATAACAGAATGGGAACCCCATGGGATTATTTCACATAGCTATCTTTTCTTTGTATCAAATTTTTGTTTTCTACGATGACATTCTCTTACTAGAATGTTTGTCTCATTGTACAAAAATACTTATTCAAGTTAATACAAAGATATCCCTTTGAAAGTGCAAAACTATCTGTTTTTCTTTTATTTCCGTGTTTTATTTACAAAAGTGTCCAATGATTTATTTTTGAACATATTCATTTGAACGTGACTATTGTTTACAAATGAACAAAAATAGAAAGACAATTACTAATGACTTTAAGAAATAGGATGATATCTTTACACTATTCCATAAAATTCCCCCGCAGTTACTTTTCCAACAAGAGCGGAAAACGAGACATCCTGCTACAGGATCACTAACGTATCTCCAGTATGCTGATTAATGATATCAAGCTCTCTCACATCCTATACATAACAAAACTTCCAGCTACCGCTCCTAAGAATCCTCAGTGAAAGTCGCCCAGCTTCTTAGGATTCCCCAACAGGATTTCACAAGTTCTACAAGTAATACACGGCGTTTCCCTTACACAACAAAGTTTATTTCTCTAACAATTGGAAACTCATAAACACTTAAAAACATGAATACTTACACTCCTCATTCTCAGCATTGCTCAGGGATTTATTTTCCCTGACTCCAGTAATACTGCAGCATACCAATTAATATGTCCATACATTACATCCATACGTCATAGCATTGACAACACATATACATAAGACACAATCTCATTTATTTTGAGAACATCATTGTACCTTGCATTTCATATATCATGACATTGCATACAACTAACTTTTCATATTTTTCAGGAAAGATTAATCAACAGAGAATTATCGTCAAATTTTCAACAAGTCAAATACAGATCAACTCCCAAGAAAGGGTTGGTCAACCATCTACATAACAGATATTTCTTTCAGACCCCTGCCGATTCAGTTTAAATATGTCAATAATTTATTCTGATTCTCTCCTGTAGATGTCTTTTCTGGTTCAGATAAATCTCTCAAAGATTTATTCTGATTCTTCTCCATATCCCTGCCGGTTCAGTTTAAATCTCTCAACGGTTTATTCTGATTATTTCCCGCAGACACTTTCTCTGGTTTAGATAAATCGCTCAAAGATTTACTCTGATTCTTTCCAGTTAAAGAATATTCAAGATCTCTTTTGATTCAGTTTAAACCCCTTAATATTTTATCCTGATACTTTTCAAATGAACACTTAGGGTTTAGATAAATCTCTCAATGGTTTATTCTGATTCTTTCCCGCAGACACTTTCTCTGGTTCAGATAAATCGCACAAAGATTTACCCTGATTCTTTCTAGTTAAAGAATATTCAAGATCTCTTTTGGTTCAGTTTAAACCCCTCAACGGTTTATCTTGATACTTTCCAAAGGAACACTTCGAGTTCAGATAAATCTCTCAACGATTTATTCTGATTCTTCCCAGTCAAGCTACATACAAGATTTCTTCTGGTTCAGATAAGTCACTCCAAAACTTATTCTGATTCTTTTCCAGTGGAAATCAAGTTCAGACTTAGTCCATTTTCTGTCAACAGTCACCCTTGGATGGCATCTACAAGCCCATCTCCAGAAAATCTCCATCATCCCTTCAAATGGCATCTATAAGCCCATTCCCATTTCATCTTCTAGTGCAAATTTCTGGGCACTCTAGTGTCCAATCATCTTCCACCTTCAAGTCACTAATGGCGGATCCTCCTGTTGGAATAATATAGCAAGTGTGAGTAAGTGGGCAAATAGTCTCACATTGGATAGGAATGTGGAGACTTAAGCATATATAAGTGGGAGAACCCACTCACCTATCACCTTAAGGTTTTAGATGGACAAGTGGTGTGTCTCTCACAAAGGTGTGTCCCAATTAAAATGCTCTCTCCTCGGAATTTCCCCTACAGTTAAGGTTTTAGATGGACAAGTGGTGTGTCTCTCACAAAGGTGTGTCCCAACTAAAATGCTCTCTCTTCGGAATTGCCCCTACAGTGGTATCATGAGCCTTTGGTTTCGAGATAGGGACCGACTTACTTGTATCGAGCAGTGGTACAAGTGTATGTGGAAGAGAGTCATTCCACATGAGGGGGGGGGGAATTGTGACTCACACTTGAGGGGGAGTGTTGAGAATCAAGTGTGAGGAAGAAGTCCCACATTGATTATAAATGGGAATTGAGCACTTATATGTGAGAGAACCCACTCATCTATCACCTTAAGGTTTTAGATGGAGAAGTGGTGTGTCTCTCGAAAAGGTGCTTGTTCCTACACTATGCATCAATGCTCCTAATAATCTCCCCCTAATATGGTATCAGAGCCTCGTTTAAGATCCAGTGGACCACCCACCATTTATTTCCATGCTCCAGTTTTCTAGTCCTGGGCGTGAGGCGGTGTGTTAAGAGTCCCACATCGGACGATATATGGCCTGAACATGTGTTTATAAGTGGGGGCAATCCCTCACCCTACAAGCCGGTTTTGTAGGGTTGAATTAAGCCCAACCACATCTTAATACCTCCAATCTAACTCTTCAGGTTTAAGAAGATTGAACAGGGGAAGCTGTTGTTACCCAAAATTTTCCCTCTCATTTACCAAGTATTTTTCTCATAAAGATCTCTTTTGCTTCAAGACCGCACAAGGGTTGATCAACTCGAGACACCTACTTAAGCACTGATGACTGAAATTAGGGATTGAGATTGCACAAGGATAATTGGACTTTTAATGCCTCATATGACTTTCATGGATCATTATGGACCCCAAGGTTGCTCATGTCAAGTTTCAAGTCTTGGATCACATTTTTGCTCAGTCAATTGAGCAGTTGACCTAAAAATCAACTGTATTGGGGAAAAGTCAACTGTGGCCAATTTACAGTCAAACTTCATAATTTTTTATCCATATCAACATTATAAACTCATATGTACCATTTTATCAAGTTTGGACCACAATTCCTTAAGAAATTTAATCAGATCATCAAAAGGGCAAAATGGGCAAAATTAGGGTTTTAACTAAGGGGCAATTTCTGATTTTTGACCTAGCAAATGGTTAATTGGTTGGAGACATGATCTCAAGAGTTCAATTTCATCATTTTTACCTAATGGCATGACTCAAAACATCCCTCAAGATTATTTGATTGATAGTTGATTTTCAGTCAACTGATCAAAAGTCAACTGTACACTAAAAAGTCAAACTTTGAGTTTTTGGTCAAAATCAAGTGTCAAAGATCACAATTCATCAAAACATATCAAAATATAAAACTTGTTCATCAAGAAATCAAAAAAGTCAAGATTTCATTTTGAAAAGTCAAAGTTTCCAAACTTCATATTTTTTCACAACTTTAAGCCAATCTTTCACCATGATGCAAGATGATTCAAAAGAAACTTTCAACATGAAAGTTGTAGATCTACATGAGATCTAAAACATTTCTTTACACAACTTCTCCTAGAAATTCTTAGTGAAGTCATGGTCATGAAACTAAACACTTAGTGAAAAATTTTCCCTAGTTTAGGGAGGATTTTGACCTAACTTCATGGCAATTTTTCACATAGTTCCAAGGGGAATTTTCAAAAGTGATTCAAAGAAGGATTATAGAGCACATTAAAAGCTTTCCAAAATGTCCAAGAAATACTTGAGTTATTTCTTGAGCAAGGAGAATCAAAGAGAGGAAGTTAGGGTTTCAAACTAAAATTATTGGTCATTTTGTGATGAACACGAATTTAAATCTCAAGCCTATGCTGCACAATCTTGCTTTGTAGGCTTCTAAACCTCAAGATCTCTCCCTAATCAGAAGATTACACTTGCTTTTGAGCTATTATCCATTTAATTCAAGCTTTATCCAAGATAATTATCCATTTATGGAACAAAGTTACCATTACTATTTTGGTAAAAAGCATTGCTTTTGCAAATGGCAACTCTCCTTGAGCTCCTAACTTGTTGTCTCTGTCCACACTCAAGATAAGTGATCAGAAGCAAACATGTTTAAAGTGTCTAACCACTCTACATGCTTGTATTTTCTACCTTGAAACTATATTTCTCATTTTTCTTCAAAATCAAGCAACTTAGCCATAACCCTATAACTCAGAAATCCCTTGTGCAAAACATCTCCAACCTTTTGCTTATAGATACACAAGTCATTTGTAGGAAACCAGACACAAACACAAGTCCTAAAACACATAAGAACTCAGAACTTAATCGAAAATCACCATTGTTGCACATTCTGACCAAAAACATGAAACTCACATCTCCCTCGTGCGTTTTCAAGACTTTTGGTCCCTAAAGCTTCTAAACATCAAATACAACTCATCCTTGTCCCTAGTACACAACTGTAACTCCATTTCCATCTTCCTCCATTGCCAAAAACAGAGCACTGCACATTGACTTCTCCAAGCCATTTCAGCCACTCTCAACTCAATCTAACCATTGCATTAGCTTCATGGGAGCTTGAGGAAGCTAACCTGATCATTGCAACACCTTGAATCAAGCTCATTTGCATTTCACGATTTCCAGTTTTGAGGTGTTTTTCTTGAACTTCTATCTCATTACTTAGGCATTGTTAGGCTTGCATTTATGAAGATAAAATGTAGACATCATTGCCATGGAGTTGTACATGTCCATATATTTTATTTATATTGATTGAGCTAGGAGAATGTTAGGATTAAACCTCTGAAAATAATTAGGTCTGAATTTGGTACTTTCAAAAATTCTCATTCATCTTTGATTTAGAGTTTATGTTATTTATATGGTTGGATTCGTTTGGAAAAATGGAGAAACTTTCATGTTTGTATTTTCCATTTTTGTTGAGAAATGAATGAGATACAGGTGGTCTGGATGGAGGTTGAAGATAAAGTGTATTCATGACTCATTTTGTATTATATATTTATCATTTCAGTTAAGTTAATGGATATATGGCCACCCCAGTGGTAAGGCAGCGCGCTGGTAACTAAGAGGGCGTGAGTTCAACATCCAGTGCGCTGCCTTTTGCATTTTTCACATTTTTTGACATTTTTTTTTGTTTCAGGAAGCGCTTGGGCCTCCATCCCATAGGCCTTCCTTTTTCTTCTTCTTAACATTACCCCCTGTTTCAACTTTAACCTCCTTGACTTTTCTTTATATTTTTATTTTCATTTTTTTTGTTTTCTTAATTATAATAATAATAATAATAATTATTACTATTATTATTATTATTAATATCATTTTTTTTTGCTACTAATAAAAAAAACCCAAAAATATTTATATTTTATTATTTATATTTATTTAGTTTATTTTTTTCATAAAAACTAAAAGAACAAAAAAAAACATTTTTCATTTAATAAATTAATTTCTTTTTTCATTCAATAAATATTTAGACTAGGGTTTAACTATTATATTATTTTCTTGTGAATAAAATCAATTTAGAACTTAGTACTTTTATTTGATTAATCTAATTTACTAATTAAATTCACAAAAATCCTAAAAACTTGTTTTCTTTAATAAATTATTTTCTTTTTTTTAACTTGATTTTAATTTTCTTATTTTTAGTTAATTATTTTATTTTAGTTAAATAGGTCAAAAAACCTTTTTTTTTGAAAACCAAACAAAAATCACATTTCCTCTTGCATTTACATTCTTGCATTTATATTTATTCATTTTTATACATTTATTCAAATTCAATATGGTTGTAATAATTATTTAGATTTAATTTCTTACAAATCCCTATTTGTAAATTTGTACACCCCCCCTAAATGATGTAATAGCTTAGTATTTTTATTTTTTGCAATTTAAATGCTTTGTATACAAATGCTAGTAATTAGGGTTTTGTATGGCAAGAATAAAATCAACAAGTAGCAAACCCTAATTCAAAGACAAATCAAGCATGTAAACTAACACACTTGCACACTTACACCCCCTAGGGTAAACCCACTTTGTTGCCTTATAAAATGGCCATATTATGCATGTGAGGTATCTTAGCAAAAACAAACAAAATACAAGATCATAGTCCCTCAATGACGTAATCCATGTTGCCTTTCAAAATGATCTTAGTCCCTTAAAGAAAATGCTAAGATATTTTACAACATTGCTAATCATGGTTATACGATGACCCATTTCTGTCCTTTTTACATCCAAAGATAGGGTTACTTACCAAAATCAATGGTAAGATAACAATGTCAAAGGAAAGGGGAAATAAACATGAAAGACTTTTGAGTAGGTAGATTGTTCCTAGTTGCTTGCTCAATTTCAAACCAAAATATCCTTGCTATTTTAAAAACAAACACCAACACTTTCAAAAACATCTTACAAACTTGAAACATTTTCAAAAGATTAACACTTTATATACATTCTTACGAACGAGAATCATTACAAAGTTTGCCTAAACGATGGCACCTTTTCAAAATACTTTCAAAAACCATAAAAAGCATAATTTCAAACAAAAGAAAGTGATCTAGCAAGTAACTAAGAGCCCATGGAAAACCATGGATGAAAAGGGTGCTAATACCTTCCCTTTTCATAATCTACCCCCCGAACTCAAGATAACATCTCAAAGGTCTTTCCTGTTCTTTTCAACCTTTCCTTTTGGATAAAAGAAAAGTTTGTGGTGACTCTTGCTAAACTGCAACATTTGCAATCAAACGCAAAACAACCAAGTCAGTTCTCCCACCGCGTTACACCCTCTAGTCCCTAAAGATCAAAATGACCCATTTAAATGTTGCCTCAGAAAGATCTTTAGTACTTTAGGGTAACTACTAAGGTTTCCTAACCATTGCTTTTGTGACTTTACTTGTACCCTAAGACGTCCCTTAAACTCCAAGGATGGGGCTACCTACTCCTTAATAGTAAGATAGCACTGTCTAAAGGAAACAAAAAAATGAACAGACTTTTTTCGAGTTGGTAGAAACTCTTAAGTACTTGCTCAAAACAAAAAAAACTCTTTCGCACAAACACTTTCAAAACAGTTTTCAAAAACAACTTTGTCACACTCTTGAGGACATATACAAGGGTTACCATGAAGTTAAACAAAACATTTTCAAAACACACACAAGAAATTTCAAAATAAGCAAGTACCTAAGAGACCATGGAAAACCATGGATAGAAAGGGTGCTAACACCTTCCCTTTCTATAATCTACCCCCCGTACTCAAAAATATCTCGAAAAAGGTTTTTTCTGTTCTTTTTCCTTTTCCTTTGTTGGATGAAATAAAAGTAGGTGGCGACTCTTGCTTACTGCGACATTTGCGAACAAAAAACGTAAACCAGTATAACAGTCGGTTCTGCCACCGTATCACAGAACTGGTGACTCTGCTGGGGAATATATAAAGTGGGGTATACCTTAGGATCTAGGTCATTTTTAAAATTGCTTTCTTGTTTGCTTTGCCTGCTTTATCTTTAAGGGTTTTTCTTGGGTTTTATTGAAGATCCTACACACGGATCTGGGGAAACTCTTTAGGTAAACAACAATAGATCGTGGAGACTGTACAACATAGAATGATATGGCTTAAGCGATGGTTGTGTTGGTGTGACACTTTGGTTGGTACCAGTATCCTTCATGTGGAAACGAGGAGAATACGGGGCCGTCGCGTGGTGTCGTGAAGCACTAACGAACCTTAGAACCTTAGTTAAACAAACTTGGACATTAGAAAGTATTGAGATAGCCGACCTTGGTATAAAGCTAAGGATTGGTTGATACTCGATGCTACACTCATTGAGATCATAATTTCGGGATATTTCAGCTGCAAGAAAAGATTGCCTGAGCTGAAACAATGCCCGATAAAGGATAATCAGTGATATTGAGAATCCTTAGAACTCGGTTACTTTTCTAAGACAGGTTTGATACCAACTAAACTTCAAGAGGGTATTGACCTTTAACCTCATGCAAGCCTTTGAACCTAAGGTCTATTGTGTGCTTTGCTTGTGTGTGATTTACTCCATTTGAATATAACATCATGCATCATAACTGTTGTACCCTAAAATTTGCCCTCTCATGTTTTCAAAGGTCTTCCCTTACATGGTGGGTCACAAACCCTTGCCTAAGAAAAAAAAAGTTTTTTTGAAGACGAACAAAGTGTCTTTCAATTGGCATCTGTGAAAAGTCTTCGATTGGATATCCAAAATCCTTCGATACAGGCTTGACTCACCAGTCTTCGATTGGGCATTTGGAACTCTTCGATCAGGCTTTTATTAGTAAGCTTCAATTAGGTGTTTGGAACCCTTCGATCAAGCTTTAGTCTGCAAGTCTTCGATTGAGCGCTGGACCTCCTTCGATCAAGCTTTGGTCTGCAAGTCTTCGATTGAGCGCTAGACCTCCTTCGATCAAGCTTTAGTGTGCAAGTCTTCGATTGAGCGCTGGACCCCTTCGATCAGGTCAATTTCACAATGCTTCGACTAGTACTTCAGAGGGTCCTTCGACTGGAACTTCATACTTTACCTGAATCAGAACATCAGAACGAAATGACCTTCGAATGGCATTTCAGTGCAAAGTTTCTCTTGATCTAAGATGCTCTGATGAAGGAAGTTCTGAATATTTCGAATCAGAACTTAGACGCATCACAAGGCCAAGGGCTGGTCGAAGTTGTCTAATAGGGAATGTTCTAAATAGATTCAAATTGTACTTTGAAGCTGGCAAAGAAGGCAGATTCGAAGGAATGAAGTAGGCTGGCATGACTAAGCAAAAACACATATCCTAACTTGTCCAGGTTCACCCAAAGTTCACAATGTCATGTGTCCCTTGCAAATATGCAATCGAAGCAGGGGGGGTCTCAATCGAAGGGGCTGTGACATCGAAACTGGAGTAGTTCGAATTGGGACTTTGAAGCAATCGAAGTAGGGGAAGTTTCAATCAAAGCGAAGTGGATCTGTAAGTCAGCTTTTGATTTCCATCATATTGGAGTCCCAAACAACCATGACAGGCTGGCAGTAACGCATGAAAATAGATTGGCACATGATTGAATCAAATATAGCAAGTCTTTATGAAGAAATCAAATCAAATCTCTTCATCATAATGGACCAAGATTTGATACACAAATGTTGACCTAAATTCCTTGTCTATATAAACCTCATGCTCACAAACAAAAAGGCACGGGAAGAACACAGACAAAACTCTACACAACAAAAAACGCATAAAACTCTGCAGAAACGGCCACCACAAATTTGAGAAAAAGCTTGAGAACCTTGGATCTGAAATTGCACTTAGAGACCTTTTCAGGATCAAACAAAGGCTCCACTCGCGTCCTTGAACCTCACTGAAGCAGTACCAATCATTATCGTGTGCTCTCCTGCCCCAAAAAGCCCTGTAAGTATTGCTCTGAACCGCCATATTCATGGAATCGTAAAGCTTCACTCTTGCATTCATTCTTTAAACTAATTGCATATTTGAACTCCTGACATCATTTGCAATGTTTCTGTATTATTCAATTTCATTATTATGCCCTATATCACAAAACGCCATGGTAGATTGTTTTAGGGTTCTTTCAGGGATTTTCATTACAGGGCAAATTGGTCAACAAAAGGACCACGGTTGGAACCAGGGCGGAGAGGCGAGCAGAACCATGCCTTTAGTTTGCATTTTAGTGGCTTGTGGCAGATTTTAAGGCAGCATGATGTATAGCTACGGTCAATCGTCTGTTGGTATATCCCAAAGGATTTTTAGCCACAGTCCCCATGACAGGGACGATAACGTGGCATGGCCAGAATTGCCATGTTTGAAATATTAGCGCGTTTTTTCTTATTTTCCAGCATATTCATTGATTTTCCCATATATTATTTATTTCTTATTCCAATGACAAATTGAACAAACTGGCTGGTTGGTGAACGTGTTAGTGCAAGACCCCTTGGGACCTGGATTCGAATCCCAGGTCCCCAAAACTTTAAAATATTTTGTTTTCAGGTAATCCCACGCAGTGTGCAAGAACGTAGTCCACCATATGCCTCAGGTGCCCATGCGCCAGGTGGTTCCAGATCCAGATCCAGTGGTCCAGGATGAGGTTCACCATGAACCTTGGTCAACAAACGTCCATACAATCTGAAATTCAAACGACGTTGTTCGAATCTGGGCCTGGAATTGCTGAATCAACCTCCCTTCTTCAGGCCTAGCGCCCCCCCAAAGTTTGCTTATGTTTTTATTTTCTTTTCATATTTATTTTGCTTTTTATTATTATTAAAAACTAACTAATTAATTAACAAACTAACCTTTTTTTCATAAAAAAAAAACCAGAAATCAAAAATATTATTTTCATCATTAATTTCATTATTTTTGTAAATAAACCATTAACCAATTAATTTAGTTTTTTTAATTAGGTTTAATCTTAACATTTTTTATAATAAATTAAAATTAACTTAGAATTAGGTTTTTTTTATTTCTGATTTTATTTCCTTAATTAAAATAAAACTCAAAAAATATTTTCTTTAATTCCATTATTAATTTAGACTTAATTCTTAAATCAAAAAAGACCAAAAATATGCTTTATTCAATAAAAGGGTCAAAACCCTAAAGGACATTCCGATTCCATTTTCTCGCGCGTATTATTTTTGATCTATATTTGTGTAATTGCTCCGAGGATGTAATAGTTTTAACTTAGGACTTTATTTACCGCTTTTATTTATTTTTGCGCATTTAATTTCAAGGGTTTGTTTTTGGCGATGTAAATACCCGACGCCTTGTAATAGCGTAGCTTTATTTTCCGCAATTTATTTTCTGCCACCATTAACTGCTAGATGTATGCTAACTAGGCTATGCATGACAAGATTAACTCTTAACTTTAAATCAACAGTAGCTCACCATGACATGCAAAGATAATATAACTGAAAATTGACACACTTGCACACGCCACTCCTAGGGTACACCTCACTTGGTTGCCTCGAACGTGGTCATTGAGTATAGGAAGTTTTAGAGGTCGTCCTTTTGTCTAAAGATCATAAGTTGCCTCGAAATGGTGGCCTCGGAAAAAATGATCTAAGACATTAGGGTTACCGCTAACGCGTCCTAACATTGCTTTAGTGGCCACACATCCCTTAAATCGAATTGACCAGAAAACTCCAACAACGGTGCTACCTACTCCTCAATAGTGGGATAGCATTGTCTAAAGGACATTTGCACAGTTTAATTCCTTTTTGAGTAGGTAGATGTTCTTAAGTACTTGCTCTTTTTAAAACAAAAACAAACTTTTCGCACTTACACTCTCTTCAAAAACAAAACTCTTTTCAAAACCCACAAACACAAAGAAAAGCAAACTTTTGAAAACATAGTGAGCAAGTACCTAAGAGCCCGTGGATAACCACAGATAGAAAGGGTGATAACACCTTCCCTTTCTATAATCTACCTTCCGAACCCGAGAAAAAATCTCGAAAAGGAATTTTTCCGTGCTTTTTTCCTTTCCTTGTTGGATAAAATAAAAGACGGTGGTGACTCTTGCTCACCGTGACATTTTGCGAAAACAAACGCAAACGTGAACCAGCATTCCAAAACAGTCAGTTTTCATTCCCACCGATCACAGAACTAGCGACTCTGCTGGGGATTCTTATAAGTGAGGTTTACCTTAGGATTAGATCACTCGTGTTTTCAACTGTATGCTTTGTATGATTTAAATTTTGTGGGCTTGTATTGGAGTTCTATAGATTCTAACCCGGATCTAGGGATACCCTTTAGGCAAGTAGCAATAAACTGTGAGGAATCTGTCCGGCGTAGACCGACACGGATGAAGCAGTAGCTACGTTGGTATGGCACCTTAGTATGTACTGATATCCCTTGTGTTGGAACGAGGAGAATATGGGTCTTCTGAGGAGTCATTAAGCACCAACTGACCTTAGAACCTTAAATTGACCAACTTGGCCATAGAACAGTAGCAGTATGCTACACTCATTGAGACTAAACTCTCGCGATGATTCCGACCGCAAGAAAAGGTTGCTAAACTGGAATTATGATCGATTTAGGGTAGTCAGTGATATTGAGATCCTCTAGAACCCGGTTACTATTTTTAGGACAGGTTTAAACCAACTAAACTGAAAGAGGGTAATGCCTAAACTCCATGCCAGCCTAAACTTAAGGCTATATGTGTGACTTGTGTGCCTTCAAACTTGAACTACTTGCACATTCTTGTTATCTGACAACATGAGTTCCTTGCAGGTTTTGTTTACAGTCCTTATCCGATAATTTGGATTTATTGCAGGTCTTACTTACATCACCTCACGCTTTTGCTTAAACGCATAGCATACACATCATAACATCATGCCTTAACATTTCCTTAACCATTTCAAGGATCTTAAGGGTTTGTGATGCAGGTTATGGTAAATCAAATGTCTAGCAAGCGGCAAAGGGATTGATTTTCCTCTAGCCAATGTCGTCTAGAGATCAAAACATGATAACTTGAGTAAGGGGCTATGACCCACTCGATATGGTGAGCTTGACTCTTGAAGAAGGACTCTTAACGACACGAAGTTTCTTCTATCAAATTCTAATAAGTTTCTTGTTTACCCCGCGAGATCCTTGAAAACATTGCATACATATATCATACATATCATTGCATAACAGGTCTCCCAATACAGGTCTCTCATGTTCTCGCTGTTTATTTCAGCAATGGCTCTCCAACAAGACAACCAGGATCTTCATACTCAAGAGACTCAGTTCAAGGAAATCTTCCTAAACCTATCCAAGGGGAAGGAAGAGTTGAGAATACTCCTCATGGGGAATTTGGTCAAGAAAAGTCCTTAAGACAATAAGGACGAACGGTTGGAACAACTGCAAGCTGAGTTCAGTACCATGAAAACCCAGATGCTGGGGCAGATGGCTCTTATCCAAGGCTTAGCTCGGGAACAAGAAGAGTTGAGAACCATGATCAACCAGCTTCATCAAGAAAGATACAACAGTATGAAGCAAACGGTCAAGGCTGGGGATCAAATCATTAATCAGCCTCCAAGAAGACAAGAGTTTAGTATGGTGAATAATGGACGTCTCCAAATTGCTACTACAACCCGGGTCCAACAACAACCTTGCCATAAACAACAGGTTAATCATAGGCCGTTTACCAAGCTCAACATGCCGCTGTCCCAAGCTTTGCAACACCTGTTGAGATTGAATCTGATGACATTGGTAGGACCTCATCCGAATCCTAAGACTTCTTCACCCAACTACAATCCTGATGCAAGGTGTGCATACCATTCTAACAGTCCGGGGCATGATACTGACAACTGTTGTAAGTTGAAGTACAAAATTAGAAACCTGATTGATGAAGGAGCATTGGAATTCACAAAAGATGGTCAGGATGAGTTCTTCTACCATCTCTCCAAGGTTCACCATTTGAAGTGACAAGTTCTGACAAGAGAAGACTTTTTGTTCATTAGAATTTTCAATTTGTAATTTTCTTTTGATTGTTCAAACATTTATTCATGTCAAACTTTATTACTTTATCAATGAATTGCATATGTCTGTTTTGAATCAATCCATTCGTATTTCACTATATTCAAATTGCTTTCATTTTTTGTGATGTTCAACTCTTGATTAAAAAATTCTAAGCCTTTTGAGGGAGGATGACGGAAACGATACCACAATCTTTACAGTATGCTTTTGAACAGACCCCGCTGACGATGTACATGCATTGTTTCAAATCCTAAACAGTGGCATTATAAGGAAGATAATCCCTAGTCAACCCCTTTGAGCCAAGGAAGTTGGAGTTTTTCTTTTCACAAATTAAAACCCTTAATTATAACCTGGGGCAGGGTAGTTCTCTCAGTTGATCCAGGTGCACAACGAATGGCATCAAAGAAGTCCTTCCAAAACAAGAGACAGTGATGGTTCTGAATAATCGTAAGGACAAGCAGTCATTATCTCTCAGAAATAAAAGCCCATTAAGTCAAAACCTACGAAGGAGACTTACAAAACTGGGGCATCCCGCTGATTGTAAATACAAAAAGAAATAGTTCAGGCAAAAGACAGGGATAATAAAATCAAAAAGAGGTCCTAAAAACTCTCAACAAAAATGACTGCCTGTTCAAAATAAACTTTCAGTATCCGAACCATCACTGGTATGTAGAGCAAAGACTCAAACAGGATCTAAATGCACAATTAGCCGAGTTTAGGATCGAAGAACATCACGAAGAGCGGGTGGATACACATAAATTTTGAGCCTTTATCCTTTGTTTCTTAAACCGTGAACCAGACCATGTTATAACCCTTAAAAGTCCTAGCTGAAGCATAGGTTAGTCCGAAAGCATACTGTTACAAAAGGTATCCTGACTCCTGTAGGGCTCGCTGTAAATCCTGAGTTGACATCACATTTTACAAAAAAAATTGCCTGTTTTACTGGAAAAATGCATTTTAAAAAATTTCAAAAGACAGACATAAGCTTTGCATTCTTAAAATAACATTGTTTGCATATGACCATTTGTTCAAACAACAGAGAAATTCGCACGACGAATATCTAGTGAACAAAAACCTTTTCAATAAAAAGTGTCATCTCAAGTGAAAGAAACACTTCCAACCAGGGGGCACGACATGAGCATTGTCTATCATCTGGGGCAGTCAAGTCAAGATTCAAGGAGTCTCTCAAAGATGCCAAATAGCCAGGGGCAGATCTCCATCTGAATCACTTGGGGCATTGGACATGAATTCCAGCAACGAATCTTGCATGATCAAACAAAGATCTTCTGGTAGTATGGCAACACAACACTGCCGACAATGACACCTCTCTACATCCTGAGAGCATGGACATAGTCAGAAAGTACTACGCATAATCAAAGATCCGCTAGGTTGACTGGCCTAGGCAAAAATAAGGGCTTCCCAGCGAACCAAAAGGGTTCGGGAAAAAATAAGGGATGAAAATGAAAAAATTTGTACACCCGGCAAGTCGAAAACCTAAAAAGGCGGCTTGGGCAAAAAAGGGTATCCCGGTGGACTGAAAACCTGAAAAGGCGGTCCAGGCAAAAATTAGGGATCAAAGCGTACGACTATGTCTCGTCATCTCGTCACTAGCCTACCAGAAGAAGACTTGTCATTTTGATTGAAAGGTACCAAGCACCTCATAGGCTGGGATAATACTCGATCCACAGGGCCCCCGCAAGCACCTTCTCCCACAAAAACAGGGGCAAATAAGAATTGTCCAAACTGTACAAATTGCTCTGTCCACCAGGTACCAAGGTATATATTCAGCTGAAGAATATGGCTAAGATACTATCACTCCCCGCAGAGTAAAACATTAATGGTAGCTCTCCCCCACTAAGACTTGCAACTATGAACGAATCAGCAATACTCTCCCCAAGCAGAGTTAGTCTACCATCAGCCCTAAAAAGGTTGGGTATCCCCAAAAGGTCTTAATATTCCCCAACGGAGTATAAGGATATTCCCCGCAAGCATGAGAGTATCCCTGGGAGTCTTAATATTCCTCAATGGAATATAAGAATGTTCCCCGGTAGAATGCAAGATACCCCCAGCAGAGCCATTTCCCCAGCGCAGTCTAAAAAAGTTTCCCCAATGGAGTTGAATCATCTTCCCTAGTAGATTCTGGAAGCTTATCCCCTGCGAAGCACAAATAAGTCTCCCCAGCCAAATTCAGAGGTTATCCTCACAAGAGTCTAACTGGGTTATCCTCAGCAAGTTGTAACTGAAAGATAATCCCCAGCGAAGTTCTTTCTATCCCCAGCAGAGTTCATCATCAAAATCCCCAACAGAGCTTATCAACGGAATCTCCAGCGGAGTTTATCATTAAGATCTCAGCGAAACATCACTCCCCCACAGAGTATTCCCCCGCAAAGTAATCTCTTCACCGTGTTTATTCCCCAATGGAGTTCCTCTCTCTTGCAAGTTTATTCTCACAACCATCTTCGTTCATTATCCCCAGCGGAAACGAAGAACTCAACTCTATTCTCCAGTAGCTCCGGGATTTATTTTCCCTAGCTAAAAATATCACATCTTCATACATCATGACATGCATACGCATCATACAACACAAATCTCATTTATTTTGAGAACATCATGACATCATGCATTTCATACATCATGACCTTGCATACAACTAACGTTTACCTTTTTCAGGAAAAGGTCAATCAAAAGATGGCTACCATCAACCTTTTCAAGTCCCAGTTGAATACCTGTAGCAAGCCAGGAAAATATCTGTGGACGACTGATTGTAGATTGATACCTGTAACAAGCCAGGAAAATTATCTACATAAAGAGATTGAATATTAAAACCTGTAACAAGCCAGGAAGACCTTTCTTTCTCAGGTCAGAGATTAATACCTGAAACCAGCCAGGACAACTATCTCCTCGACCAACCTTTTCAAGTCCCAGTTTAATACCTGTAACAAGCCAGGAAAATATCTGTGGACGACTGATTGTAGATTAATACCTATAAAAAGCCAGGAAAATTATCTACATGAAGAGATTGAAGATTAACACCTGTAACAAGCCAGGAAGACTATCTTTCTTTCTCAAGTCAGAGATTAATACCTGAAACCAGCCAGGACAACTATCTCCTCGACCAACCTTTTCAAGTTCCAGATTAATACCTGTAACAAGCCAGGAAAACTATCTGTGAACGACTGATTGTAGATTAATACCTGTAACAAGCTAGGAAAACCATCTACACGAAGAGATTGAAGATTAATACCTGGAACCAGACAGGACAAGTTCTATAACCTCAACGGTATACTCCCGGTGAGCACGAGTCAGTTCCTAAATCTCAACAAAAGTTAGACTTCCCCAGCGGAATCTTCTACAAACAACAGGTATGCAAGATCTCGCTAAGGAATCTCTTATGCGATCCACACTCCTGCAGATGGCATCTATAAGCCCATCCTCCTACCAACAATCTCCAAATGGCATCTGTAAGCCCATTCCCGACGTCACAATGCTGATACTACACCATGTGAGTGCAAATTTCTGGGCACTCTAGTGTTCAATTATCTTCCACCTTCGGATCACGAAAGGCTCGAAAGCCAATCTATATCCTCAAGTTTAAGAAAATTGAACAGGGGCAACTGTTGTACCCCAAAATTTGCCCTCTCATGTTTTCAAAGGTCTTCCCTTACATGGTGGGTCACAAACCCTTGCCTAAGAAAAATAATGTTTTTTTGAAGACGAACAAAGTGTCTTTCGATTGGCATATGGGAAAAGTCTTCGATTGGGTATCCAAAATCCTTCAATATAGGCTTGACTCACCAGTCTTCGATTGGGTATTTGGAACTCTTTGATTAGGTTTTGATTAGTAAGCTTCGATTAGGTGTTTGGAACCCTTCGATCAAGCTTTGGTCTGCAAGTCTTCGATTAAGCTCTGGACCTCCTACGATTAAGCTTTGGTCTGCAAGTCTTCGATTGAGCGCTGGACCTCCTTCGATCAAGCTTTGGTGTGCAAGTCTTCGATTGAGCGCTGGACCCCTTCGATCAGGTCAATTTCACAATGCTTCGACTAGTACTTCAGTTGATCCTTCGACTGGAACTTCATACTTTACCTGAATCAGAACATCAGAACGAAATGACCTTCGAATGGAATTTCAGTGCATAGTTTCTCTTGATCTAAGATGCTCTGATGAAGGAAGTTCTGAACACCTTGAATCAGAACTTAGACTCATCACAAGGCCAAGGGCTGGTCAAAGTTGTCTAATAGGGAATGTTCTAAATAGATTTGAATTGTACTTTGAAGCTGGCAAGGAAGGCAGATTCGAAGGAATGAAGTAGGATGGCATGACTAAGCAAAAACACATATCCTAACTTGTCCAGGTTCACCCAAAGTTCACAATGGCATGTGTCCCTTGCAAATATGCAATCGAAGCAGGGGGGTGGGTCTCAATCGAAGGGGCTGTGACATCGAAACTAGAGTAGTTCGAATTGGGACTTTGAAGCAATCGAAGCAGGGGAAGTGTCAATCGAAGGGAAGTGGATCTGTAAGTCAGCTTTTGATTTCCATCATATTGGAGGCCCAAACAACTCATGACAGGCTGGCAGTAACGCATGAAAATAGATTGGCACATGATTGAATCAAATATAGCAAGTCTTTATGAAGAAATCAAATCAAATCTCTTCATCATAATGGACCAAGATTTGATACACAAATGTTGACCTAAATTCCTTGTCTATATAAACCTCATGCTCACAAACAAAAAGGCACGGGAAGAACACAGACAAAACTCTACACAACAAAAAACGCATAAAACTCTGCAGAAACGGCCACCACAACTTTGAGAAAAAGCTTGAGAACCTTGGATCTGAAATTTCACTTAGAGACCTTTTCAGGATCAAACAAAGGCTCCACTCGCGTCCTTGAACCTCACTGAAGCAGTACCAATCATTATCGTGTGCTCTCCTGCCCCCAAAAGCCCTGTAAGTATCGCTTTGAACCTCCATATTCATGGAATCGTAAAGCTTCAATCTTGCATTCATTCTTTAAAATAATTGCATATTTGAACTCCTGACATCATTTGCAAAGTTTCTGTATTATTCAATTTCATTATTATGCCCTATATCACAAAACGCTATGGTAGATTGTTTTAGGGTTCTTTTAGGGATTTTCATTACAGGGCAAATTGGTCAACAAAAGGACCATGGTTGGAACCAGGGCGGAGAGGCGAGCAAAACCATGCCTTTAGTTTGCATTTTAGTGGCTTGTGGCAGATTTTAAGGCAGCATGATGTATAGATACGAAAAATCATTTGTTGGTATAGGCCAAAGGATTTTTAGCCACAGTCCCCATGACAGGGACGATAACGTGGCATGGCCAGAATTGGCCTATTTGAAATATTAGCGCGTTTTTTCTTATTTTCCAGCATATTCATTGATTTTCCCATATATTATTTATTTCTTATTCCAATGACAAATTGAAAAAACTGGCTGGTTGGTGAACGTGTTAGTGCAAGACCCCTTGGGACCTGGATTCGAATCCCAGGTCCCCCAAAACTTTAAAATATTTTGTTTTCAGGTAATCCCACGCAGCGTGCAAGAACGTGGTCCACCATATGCCTCAGGCGCCCATGCGCCAGGTGGTTCCAGATCCAGATCCAGTGGTCCAGGATGAGGTTCACCATGAACCTTGGTCAACAAACGTCCAGACAATCTGAAAGTCAAACGAGGCTGTTCGAATCTGGGCCTGGAATTGCTGAATCAACCTCCCTTCTTCAGGCCCAGCGCCCCCCAAAGTTTGCTTATGTTTTTATTTTCTTTTCATATTTCTTTTGCTTTTTATTATTATTATTAAAAACTAACTATTTAATTAACAAACTAACCTTTTTTTCATCAAAAAAACCAGAAATCAAAAATATTATTTTCATCATTAATTTTATTATTTTTGTAAATAAACCATTAACCAATTAATTTAGTTTTTTTAATTAGGTTTAATCTTAACATTTTTTACAATAAATTAAAATTAACTTAGAATTAGGTTTTTTTTATTTCTGATTTTATTTCCTTAATTAAAATAAAACTCAAAAAATAATTTCTTTAATTCCATTATTAATTTAGACTTAATTCTTAAATCAAAAAAGACCAAAAATATGCTTTATTCAATAAAAGGGTCAAAACCCTAAAGGACATTCCGATTCCATTTTCTCGCGCGTATTATTTTTGATCTATATTTGTGTAATTGCTCCGAGGATGTAATAGTTTTAACTTAAGACTTTATTTACCGCTTTTATTTATTTTTCCGCATTTAATTTCAAGGGTTTGTTTTTGGCGATGTAAATACCCGACGCCTTGTAATAGCGTAGCTTTATTTTCCGCAATTTATTTTCTGCCACCATTAACTGCTAGATGTATGCTAACTAGGCTATGCATGACAAGATTAACTCTTAACTTAAAATCAACAGTAGCTCACCATGACATGCAAAGATAATATAACTGAAAATTGACACACTTACACACGCCACTCCTAGGGTACGCCTCATTTGGTTGCCTCGAACATGGTTATTGAGTATAGGAAGTTTTAGAGGTCGCCCTTTTGTCCAAAGATCATAAGTTGCCTCGAAACGGTTGCCTCAGAAAAAATGATCTAAGACATTTGGGTTACCGCTAAGGCGTCCTAACATTGCTTTAGTGGCCACACATCCCTTAAATCGAATTGACCCGAAAACTCCAACGACGGTGTTACCTACTCCTCAATAGTGGGATAGCATTGTCTAAAGTACACTTGCATAGTTTAATTCCTTTTTGAGTAGGTAGATGTTCTTAAGTACTTGCTCTTTTTAAAACAAAAACAAACTTTTCGCACTTACACTCTCTTAAAAAACAAAACTCTTTTCACAACCCACAAACACAAAGAAAAGGAAACTTTTGAAAACATAGTGAGCAAGTACCTAAGAGCCCGTGGATAACCACGGATAGAAAGGGTGCTAACACCTTCCCTTTCTATAATCTACCTCTTGAACCCGAGATACAATCTCGAAAAGGAATTTTTCTGTGCTTTTGTCCTTTCCTTGTTGGATAAAATAAAAGACGGTGGCGACTCTTGCTCACCGCGACATTTTGCAAAAACAAACGCAAACGCGAACCAGCATTCCAAAACAGTCAGTTCTCATTCCCACCGATCATAATAACATAGCATCCATTCTCATTACACTGACCATTTCAAGGGCCAATGCAATTTATCTTTATTATGTTTTGCAGATCATGGCTTCCGCTCGTAGAAACACTATCCGAATCAGCTCTGTGAGAATACCTCTCCAACTCAAGGATCTAGTATCAAGGGTTCCTGAAACTTCTTCGTTCACTAAGAGACGTGGTCGACTTCTCAACCTGGTTACTTCAAGCTTTGATGAAAAGATGATGGGGGTACTCTTTCAGTTCTTTGATCCCAAGCACCACTGCTTCACCTTTCCAGACTATCAGTTAGTGCCTACCATGGAAGAGTTCTCTCAGTTATTGGATCTACCTATTCTTGACCATATGTCTTTCACAGGTTAGAAGAAGTTCCCAAGCCAGAGATCATTGCCTCGACTTTGCATCTGAAATGGGCCAACGTGGTATCCAATTGGGAAACAAGAAGCGAAGTCAAGGGTATTCTAGCCAAGTTCCTAATATAGAAGGCCCACCTATTTTGGAATGATATGGACTTTCAGGCTTTTGAGGAGGTTTTGTCTCTTCTAATTTATGGGTTGGTACTGTTCCCTAATCCAGACTTACTCATAGATGTGAATGCTATCAAGATCATCCTCTCTCATAACCCAGTTCCTACTTTGCTCGGAGATATCTTTCATGCTCTCCACACTTGTACTATGAAGAAAATAGGGGTTCTTATGTGCTGCATGCCATTACTGTCGAGGTGGTTTATTTCTCACTTCCCTAAGTCTGTGCTGAAGAATGAAGAAGGTTTAGGTTGGTCTCAAAGAATAATGTCACTTTCGCACGCAGATATTCTCTGGTATTCCCGATCTATGGGAGATATTTCTATTATTGACCGTTGCGCACAACTTGGCACTAAGGGAGGAATAACTTACAATCCTTGTTTGGCTCTACGACAATTTGGTTACCCTATGAGATGCTTATCCAGGGCATTATGTTCAACTATGAGGATGATGTTAAAGGGTATCGCCTGAGGTTCATACGAGCCTGGGGCATGGTAAACAGACCCGACGCCAAGACCTTGGGGCTAAATAATGCCAATCCTATGGAACCTTATCTCCAATGGGTACGAGCTCATGCTCAGAAACTAATGATGCCGTACATAGTTGTCTTGCCAGTGATTGTGGAGCCCATTACTGAAGGGGATATTCCCTACACGGTTCTTCATCCTGATATGCCCACTGATCTAGAAGAATTACAGAGGTCCTGGATTTAGTTGAAGAAGGAGCGGGATACTTATAGGGATCAGTTCTATGCCCAAGAGAAGAAAGTCTTAGAGCTCACAAAATAGCTTCATGAGGAAAGAAGCCTTAATGTCTATCTCGGCACGAAGAGGAAGCATCCATGGGAGATTTGATTTTCTTTTGGTTTTTAGAATTTTCAAATGTAACGCTTAAAAGACAGTTGTATTTTGAATTCTGCTAATAAAATCTTTATTTCATTTTGGTTCGCAAATTTAAATTTCCCAAAGTCCTTGAAATCATTGCATACGCATATCATCCATGACATTTCATAAACAGGTACTGTAATAGGATTCTCATCTTCTTCGGTGTTTATTTCAGCAATAATGTCCTCTGAACAAAGCATCAAGGATTTCCAGGCACAAAATGCCCAATTTAAGCAAATGTTCGTAGCCTTAGATAAAGCGAAGGAAGATCTGAAGGCCCTTATTCTGAAATAGAAGAAGAATAAGAAGAATAAGAAGACCGCTAGCGTCCTTAATCTAGGAAGAAGATTTAAGGGGCCGTTGAAGCAACTGGTTGATCTGACCTCCTCGTCTAAAGAAGGGGAGAATCAAGAGAGAGACAAGGGAGGAGGACCCTAGCCCTGAAGTTTCTGATAATGACACCGACTACAATGATGAACAGTATCCTCCCACTGAGGATAGATACAAATAGTTAGAGGATCGACTGAGCGCAATGGAGATCCATAGAATACCAGGGCTGGATTTTGAAGAGCTGGGTTTGGTATCTAGGGTAGTCATCCCACATAAGTTTAAGGCTCTGGTTTTTGTGAAGTATGATGGGGTGTCTTGTCTCAAGCTTCATCTCCATTCCTGTGTGAGGAATATTCAGCCTCACACTGCTGATAGGAACTTGTGGGTCCATTTCTTTCAAGACAGTCTGTCCGGGACTCAGCTCGAGTGGTTCTATCAACTGGAGGGAACCAATGTCCGCAACTGGGAAGATCTGGTTGCTGCTTTTTATAAGCAGTATCAATATAACGCTGACCTTTCCCCTACCCGTACTCAACTCTAGAGTATGTCCATGGGTGCAGGTGAAGGTTTCAATGACTACGCATAAAAGTGGAGAGATCTGGTAGGAAGAGTCCAACCCCCTTTATATGATAGTGAGTTGGTTGACATGTTTCTTGGGACGTTGTCTGGTCCATTCTTCAATCACTTGATTGGTAGCTCCTCAGCTGGTATCACCGAGCTGATATTGACTAGAGAAAGGGTAGAAGTTGGGATCCGGAGTGGTAAGATACAGAAATATACTTCGTCAAATACAGTGAATAAGCCGTTCACGGGTAAAAAGGAGTTCAATGCCATTTATAACCCAGATGTCAGAGCATAGCTGAATTCCGTCCAACGGTAGGTGCTATGATGATACCTAGGCCTGTGACTACCCAACAACGAAACAATCAACAAAGGGTAGAAAGACGGCAAAGGCAGTTCACCCGGATTAATAAGACGTTGACTGAGGTTTTACCCCATCTACTGAGATCTAACTTGGCAACCTTAAAGGAGGCTCCCAAGAATCCTAACACCACATCTCCTCGGCACAATCCAAACGCTCAGCGTGCTTACCATTCCGAGAGTCTAGGCCACGATAAAAATGACTGTTGGTCTCTGAGGAATAAGGTACATGATTTTATTAAAGCTAAGGAGATTGAGCTTGATGCTCCGGAGAAGCCTAATGTCATAACTTCTCCCATTCCCGGGCACAACTGTGGTGTTAATGCCATTGATACCGATCTGTTTGACACCTATGTGGATGAAGTTTCCACTACTCTCATGATTGTCAAGAAGAATTTGTTGTTGGCTGGTTTATTTCCAGGATGTGGTAAAGGTTGCCACATGTATTCATCTCTTCCCTCTAGTTGCTATTTGCTGAAAGCAGGTGTTCAACGCTTGATGGACAGCAGAGAGATTTTGTTTGAAAAGACTCCGATTCCGACTGTTACGTATGCAGATGTTGCTATCATAACCATTTCTACCAATCCTTCCAAGGTATCCTCTAAAAGTACTTTTAGGATTACACCTGCTTCAAGAATTTCTCATTTGATAATCACTTTTCCTGGTCCTGTACCATACTCCTCGGAAAAAGTTGTCCCTTGGAATCATGGCACCTACATTTACTATCATGGCGTCAAACATGATTTGAAGAATGAAGAAGCCGATCCCGATGTCAGTAACATTGTCGGGACCAGTAAAATTACCCGAAGTGGACGGTTTTTTTCTTCCGAGATCTCCACGAAGACTGTCACTAAGCCTGTTGTTATTCCATCTGTTGTTCCTGCTTGTACTTCAGCTACTACTCATATCCTTACTCCAGTTGTTACCCCTGTCGATGAGTCATCTGGGACTCGGGGAAAAGAAACTATAGGTGAGCCTTCCCGGACGGAGGCACCTAGAAAGGTTGTTGTGGAATCCTCTAAGCAAGAAATGGACGAAATTTCAAAAATAATCAAGAAGAGTGACTACAATATGGTCGAGCAGCTGGGGCATACCCCTTCGAAGATTTCAATGTTGTCTCTGCTGCTGTGTTCTGAGGCTCATGCAAAGGCTTTGATTTCATTCCTCAAGACTGCGCATGTGCGCAAGAAACCCTCGTCGACCAATTCAAGGACTGTGTGGCTAGTTTGGCTGCTGACAATGGGTTGGGTTTTTCAGATGTCGATCTGACACCAAAGGGGAGAAAGCATAATGATGCTATGCATGTCTTGATCGAATGCAGGGGCACTACTATGGCTTATGTACTGGTGGACACTGGATCATCACTGAATGTTTTTCCTAAGAAGGCTCTTGATCGGCTAGATTGTGAAGGCTTGACCTTAAAGCCCAGTAACATTGTGGCGAGGGCTTTTAAAGGGTCAAAAAGAATGGTGCACGGGGAGGTGGACATCCCTGTCAAAGTGGTTTCTCAGACCTTTGGGTCCACCTTCTACGTGATGGACATTAGGCCATTGTACTCTTGTTTGTTGGGTCGTCCTTGGATCCATGAAGCTGGGGCGGTTACTTCTACGCTGCAAAAAATGTTGAAGAGGAGTATATGGTAAGCCACCTGAATTCTTTCAGGTATGTGGAGATGGACGGGGAATTCATAGAGACTCCTTGTCAAAACTTTGAAGAGGTTCCCCAGATTATGGAGTTAACCGAGACTATCACAAGAACCAAACCTCCTTTGAAGACAGCTTCTCTCAAGGACGCCAGAGCAGTAGTTGAAGAAGGTTGGTGTACCATTTAGGGACAACTCCATGATTTTCCTCATAAAATTGACAAATTTGGTTTGGGATTTACTTCAGGAGCTCAAACGATTGTTCGACGTGCTCGGGCCGGAGGACCTCCCTTGGAATCATGGGGTCAATGATATTGAAGACAATGATGAGAATTCTGATATTGACAGCTGGATCTACCCGACTACCAACGGTTGACCTAGTAACTGGACGACCAGAGATTTTATACCAATTTCTTTTGTTCAGCAGTAATTGTCTTACTTGTTTTTCAAATTTGTAATAAACAATTTATACTCTATGGCCTTGTGTCTTACTCGAGGCACAATGGTTTTATTTGTGAGGGTTATTATATGTCATTTTCGTATGTCCTCAATAAAACATTGGACGTTTCTTGCATACAAATTTTGTGCTCTCTGTTTTTATTTTCTACTTTTCAATACAACTATGCTCTTACACACACTCACATATAAAATTGCAGATCCATCTCCACTCTGGATCCCATTGATAACATTTCTGCTATTTCCAGTTATAACTTCGAAAATTTGATCAACCAAGCCGAGGACGAAGGTGAGGAAGATTGTGAGGTGCCTGGAGAACTTGCGAGACTGTTACAGTAGGAAGAGAGGGCTATACAACCTTATGAAGAGCCAGTTGAGACGATAAACTTGGGCACAGAGGTAGACAGAAAAGAAGTCAAGATCGGCGCAAATCTGGAGAATAATGTCAAACAGAGGTTAATACAGATGTTGCACGACTATTTTGAGATCTTCTCCTGGTCATATAAAAACATGCCTAGGTTAGACACTGATATCGTGGTACATCGTCTGCCGACTAAAGAAGATTGTCCTCCGGTTAAGCAAAAGGTCCGTCGTATGCGCCTTGAAATGTCAGAGAAGATCAAATCAGAGGTTATGAAACAGTTCAACAGTGGGTTCCTAGCTTTCACCTCCTATCCACATTGGGTTTCTAAAGTCATTCCGGTACCCAAGAAGGACGGTAAGCTACGAATGTGTGTGGACTACAGAGACCTAAACAGGGCAAGCCCCAAGGATGACTTCCCGCTTCCCCACATTGATGTTCTGGTCAATAACACTGCACAAAACAACACAAAATATTCTCCTTCATGGATGGTTTTTATGGCTACAACCAGATCAAGATGGCTCCTGAAGACATGGAGAAGGCAAACATCATCACACAGTGGGGCACCTTTTGTTACAAGGTGATGCCTTTTGGGTTGAAGAATGTTGGGGCAACTTATCAGCAAGCCATGGTCTCCTTGTTGCACGATATGATTCACTATGAGATAGAGGTTTATGTTGATGACATGATAGCCAGGTCTCAAACCAAAGAGGAGCACCTTGACCATGTACAAAAGTTGTTTGACAGGTTAAAGACATACAAGCTGAGACTGAATCCGAACAAGTGCACCTTCGGGGTAAGGTCTGGTAAGCTTATGGGGTTCATCGTCAGTGGCAAAGGTGTTCAGGTAGACCCTGTAAAGGTAAAGGCCACACAAGAGATGTCGGCTCCTCGTACTGATAAGAAGGTTAGAGGTTTCTTGGGATGCCTAAATTATATCGCCTGGTTCATTTCACATCTGACTGATACTTGTGAGCCAATATTCAAGCTCCTGAAGAAAGATTAAGTGGTAAAGTGGAATGACGAATGCCAGACCGATTTAGAAAGAATCAAATAATACCTTCAAGAACCACAAATTATGATGCCTCCGGTTGAAGGAAGACCTTTAATACTGTACTTAACAGTGCTAGACAATTCAATGGGGTGTTTGTTGGGGCAGCATGATGAGTCTGGTAAAAAAGAGCACACAATATACTACCTTAGCAAAATATTTACCGACTGTGAGACACTCGAGAAAACTTATTGCGCTTTGGCATGGGCTGCTCGCCGACTAAGACAATATATGTTGACCCACACTACTTTGTTGATATCTAAGATGGATCAAATCAAGTACATCTTCGAGAAGCCCGCCCTGTCCAGAAGAATAGAAAGATGGAAAATCATCTTAATCGAATATGATATCCAATATACAACCTAGAAAGCAATCAAGGGAAGTGTATTAGCTGATCATTTGGCTCATCAGGCCGTGGATGACTACCAGTCCATGAATTTTGAGTTCCTGGACGAGAATATTATGCTAGTGACTGACTATGAAGAACCTCTACCGAAAGAAGGACCTGAAGAAGGATCCCGATGGACTATGGTTTTTGACAGAGCTTCAAATGCAATTGTTAATGGCATTGGAACTATAATCATATCTCCTGAGGGCTGTCATACTCCTTTCACCGTCAGACTATGCTTCAACTGTACCAACAACATTGCGGAGTATGAAGCCTGTATCATGGGTCTCAAAGCTGCTATCGACTTAAGGATAAAGCTCTTAAACATTTTCGGGGATTCAACTTTGGTGATAAGTCAGATCAGAGGAGAGTGGGATATGAAGCATCCAAACCTCATCCCGTACAAAGAGCACGTACTGAAGTTGCTCCCACACTTTGAGGAAGTAACCTTTGAAAATTTGCCACGAGAGGAGAATCAGTTAGCCGACGCGATAGCTACCATGTCTTCTATGTTCAAAGTTAAGTGGGACAACGAAGCTCCCCGATTCACCATTGAGAGGTTGGATGAACCAGCGCACTGCTGTGAGATTTATACTGAAGAGGTAGCATACAAACCTTGGTTTCACTAAGTAAAAAGTTATCTCGAGGCTCAAGAGTATCCCGAGGGGGCATCCGTCAATGATAATAAGTTTCAGAGAAGGTTCGCCGCGAAATTCTTCCTCAGTAATGGAATTCTCTACAAGCGCAACCATGATTCTACCTTACTGCGGTGTGTAGACAAGAGAAAAGCAGAGAGGGTTATGACAGATTTACACGAAGGTACCTTCGGAATCCATTCAAGTGGACATAACATGGCTAAGAAGATCCTACGGGAAGGATACTATTGGTCCATTATGGAAACAAATTATTATCAGCACTCCCGAACTTGTCATAAATGCCAGATCTATGCTGATAAAGTGCATGTGTCTCTGGTTCCTTTGAACGTGTTGACGGCTCCTTGGCCCTTTGCAATGTGGGGAATTGACATGATTAGAGAGATTACCTACCACTTCCAATGGGCATCGCTTCATCCTAGTGGCCATTGATTACTTCACGAAGTGGGTTGAAGCTGCCTCATTTGCTACCGTTACCAAGAAGGTTGTGGCGCGATTTATCAAGCATAACCTGGTTTGTCATTATAGTGTCCCAGAGAGGATCATCACGGATAATGGTACCAATCTCAACAACACAATGATCACCGAACTCTGTAAGCAATTCAAGACACAACAACAATTTAAGATACAACATCATAACTCTTCTCCCTACCGGCCGAAGATGAATGGCGTTGTCGAAGCGGCTAACAAGAACATAAAAAAGATCATACAGAAGATGACAGTGATATACAAAGACTGGCATAAGATGTTTCCATTTGCTCTTCATGGGTACTCTACCTCAGCACGGATGTCAACAGGGGAAATACCCTACTCTCTGGTATGTGGCATGGAGGTTGTCCTGCCCATTGAGGTCCAGATCCCTTCTATCAGGATTATGAAGGATGCAGGTTTGAACGAAGACGACTAGATCCAGACTCGACTTGATCAACTAAATCTGATCGATGAGAAGAGACTTACTGTTGTCTGTCATGGGCAAATGTAACAAAAACGGATGATCAAGGCTTTCAACAAAAAGGTCAGACACCAAGAATATAAAGTCAGGGATCTAGTAATCAAGCGCATCATACTGCCGCAAGGTGATTCCAGGGGCAAATGGACTCCCACGTACGAAGGGCCATTTGTGATCAAAAACATTTTCTTGGGTGGAGCCATGATTCTAACCACTATGGACGATGACGACCTTTCTCACCCTGTCAATGCGGACATAGTGAAAAGATACTACGCATGATCAAAGACCCCTGGGTTGACTAGCCTAGGAAAAAATAAGGGCTTCCCGGCGAACCAAAAGGGTTCGGGAAAAAATAAGGGATGAAAACAAAAAATCTGTACACCCGACAAGTCGAAAACCTGAAAAGGAGACTTGGGCAAAAAAGGGTATCCCGGTGGACTGAAAAACTCGAAAGGTCTGTCCAGTCAAAAGTTAGGGATTTAAAGCGTGTCACTATGTCCCATTGGATCACCTTGCGATCAGACCTCAGTATCAACTATCAAGCTCGAATGGCACCAATCAATCTAATCAGCTTCGGACAAGCAGCAAAGTGATGAGACACTCGAATACATAGTGGCAATAGCAGAATTGAAACTTAAATGGGATTATTTAACATAGTTATTTTCTTTTTGTTGTATACAATATTGTATAGCTTCCATTTTTACGGAAACATTTTTTTACTAGAGCGTCAACTTCCTTGTACAAAATCGCCTGTTATAGGTCAACTTAAAAAATTAATACAACTCAGTTTTACAAAACCATTTGTTTTTATTTTTCTGTTTTATTTTGAAAAAAAAAGTCCAATGATTTATTCTTGACATATGCATTTGAATATGATTGTTGTTCATAAATATTTGTATAGGAAACATAAAGACAATTGCTCGTAACTTAAGAAACAGGGGGAAAAAACTAAAACATGTCAAACCCGACAATTACTCTATCCACAGGCACCGGGGCAGAGACAGCTTTGAAACAAAGTCATCAGTATATACGACCCCGTGACGTCTATACTCCTTACAAAGTAGAGGCAATTAAAGTTTTATCATCGGCTTCCCCAAACAGGAGGAACTCTCCCCAACAAAGTTCCTTCAGAAAACTGACATTTATATTCCACAGCCGAATTTCATAATCACAAGCGGGTCATAAAGTTTTCTCCCGAACATAGTTTATTTCTTTGAATAAAGAAGTTCAATCCCAGATAGAGCTCAGCTATTGAAGTCCATCCTCCACCAAAGTCAATTCCCCACAGATTTATTCTCAAGCAGAGTCTCTCCCCGACAGAATACTCGTGAACAAGGAGCAAATCTCCAGCATAGTCATCTTCGTTCACCGTCCCCAGCGGAAGTAGAAGAACCACGATTTTCTACAACAGTCAGGAATTCTATTTCCAAAACTCTCCAGCAGCAGTCATGGATTTATTTTCCTAGACTCAAATATGTCACAATAGCATCTCGTGTTCATACATCATGACATGCACATACATATCGCATACAACATAATCTCATTTATTTTAAGAACATCATCCCACCTTGCATTTCATGCATCACATATAATTAACCCTGTTATCTTTTCAGGAAAGACAATTATCATCAACAATCCCTACAATTACACATGTCACATCTGCAGACAACTAATGGAAAATCAGTTCCCAAAACCAAACGGGTCAACCAATCTACATGATCAAATGAAGTAGCCCTACTATCCAGGCTTTTATTCCGAAGCGGCCCTACTATCCAGGCTTTCATTTCGAAGTAACCCTATGACCCAGATTCCTTCCCATAAGCCCTAATATCCAGGCTTTCATCTCGAAGTAACCCTACTATCCAGGTTCCTTCTCATAGCCCTACTATCCAGGCTTTCATCTCGAAGTAACCCTACTATCCAGGTTCCTTCCTATAAGCCCAATTATCCAGGCTTTCATCTCGAAGTAACCCTACTATCCAGGTTCCTTCTCATAGCCGTAATATATAGGATTTCATCTCAAAGTAACCCTACTATCCAGGTTCCTTCCCATAAGCCCTACTATCCAGGCTTTCATTTCAAAGTAACCCTACTATCCAGGTTCCTTCCCATAAGCCCTACTATCCAGGATTTCACCTCAAAGTAACCCTACTATCGAGGTTCCTTCCTATAAGCCCTATTATCCATGCTTTCACCTCAAAGTAACCCTACTATCTAGGTTCCTTCCCATAAGCCCTATTATCCAGGATTTCATCTCGAAATAACCCTACTATCCAGGTTCCTTCTCATAGCCCTACTATCCAGGCTTTCATCTCGAAGCAACCCTATGACCCAGGTTCCTTCTCATAACCTTACTATTCAGGCTTTCATCTCGAAGCAACCCTACGACCCAAGTTCCTTCTTATAGCCCTACTATCCAGGCTTTCATCTCGAAGTAACCCTACGACCCAAGTTACTTCTCACAACCCTACTATCCAGGCTTTCATTTCGAAGCAACCCTACTATCCAGGTTCCTCCTCTCTTATCTCCAGACAATAGTTTACAACACTGTAAGACCTGGACCCGACCAGACACGGACGATTTCACATTTTCCCAGTAAGTCGCTATGCATCCTGGACCCTAACCAGATATGCAGCTCACTTTAGTGTCATCAATCAAGAGTTAATTCCCCAGTAGAGTAATGGACAACCGTAGCTCTTAGACTCTATTTTCCAGGACATAAATCAATATTCCCCGGCGAAGTCCTCATCAACGGCAAGTACAGGAATTCTTGCAAATGAATCTCTTATGCAACCGATATCTTTTTTGGATGGCATCTTTAAGACCATCTCCAACGATTCTCTATCTACTTCCAAATGGCATCTATAAGCCCATTCTTGATATCACCAATCAGTATTACTTCATGCGAGTGTAAATTTCTGGGCACTCTAGTGTTCAATCATCTTCCACCTTCAAATCACTAAAGGCAGACCAACCAATCCACATCCTCAAGTTTAAGAAGATTGAATAGGGGCAGTTGTTGTACCCCAAAATTTTCCATTTTTCACTCAAAGGCATGCCTCTAGTGGTCCTCACATGCTCAAGTTTGACCAAGAATTAACCAGACAAATTCTCTCATAAGGCAATGAACTTTCAACTAAGGTTTCCACTTTCATCAAGATATGTGAACTCCAAAGGTCTCAAATCTTTTCCATGATCCTAATAAGTTTTCAAGACCATCCATGTCAAGTTTCATGCCTTGCACAAGAAGTTTTCTCAGTCAAATGCTCAAATGCCTAAAAAGCAACTATACTAGGTCAAAAGTCAATTGTGACCCTCATGCAGTCAAACTTTAAGATTTTTGGTCAACATCAAAATTTTGAAGTAACATCCATCATTTGATCAAGGGTTGATCATGATTCCTCAAGGAATGCACCAAATTCATCAAAACTTAAAAGTTGCTAAATTAGGGTTTCTATAGGAAAAGTCAACCAAACATTGACCAGGCATAACTTTCTCATACTTTATCATAAATTTCCTATTCAATGCTCATTTTGAAGAGGATTCAATTTTCTACAACTCATATTCATCCCTCAAGTTCAATAAATGCACTCATGAAAAGATATAAATTCAGACATTATAGGTCCTTTTCAAAAGTCAACAAAAACACCTTTTGGGTCAAAGCTCCTTACATGAGCATGGAAGACCCAACTGAGATGAAACCAGAAGGGTTGTTTAGGGGAAATCCTAAGCTTTCTAAAAAGTCCAAGAACACCCTCTTAGGGTTAAAATTGAGGGAGATGTGCATTGTCAAAGTTGACCATTTTTTAGAAAATTGCATAAAGCCAAAATTTACCAAACTTGAATTTTATCCAAATCGGCCTATATTTTCAAGTTTTATTCTTGTTCCTAACATGGTCCACGACCCATAACCCCACACATGCGTTATTCTATCATTTATTTTATTTATTTTGATATTTTATTCATTAAAAATCAAAATTAAATAAGTAAATTATGGAAATAATATTAAGTTTAATCTGAAATCTTTTTTTATTAAATGTGGAACAAAATATGCTGTCACATGGCAAGGAGATCGTGCAAGCTTGGAATGGGCAAGAAAATATGCAAAAATGGAAAGATTTGAAGCAAAAATAAAACTCCATTATTCTTTGGATTCCTTCCAAAAATGTTACCCTAATCTGAATCTCATACATAAGCAAAGGCTCTCCATCCCTAAAGGACAAGACAGAAATGTGCAGCCTCCCTAAAGAGAGAAAACAAAAATTCAAAAATTTCAAAGAAAGTGCAATTTTCAAAAGGCACGATCCAGCCTCCTTCAATCACCTCCAGCCATTCCATCATCCTTCTGAGGATTCCAAGAGGTGAACCAGTCCGTTTGCAAAGGCTAAAGCATGCTGCATCACCCAAGTTCGATCCTCCCTCTTTTGGTAAGAATTTGGATTTCAAACTCACTTAATTCTTTATATCAATGCCTTTTGAATACACATTCATGTTATTATGAGTATTTGTGAATTTTCTGACGTATTACATGCAAGGAACAAGGTCAGGGTTACAAATCACCATTGTTTGGGTTTCAAAGGCTGGAATTAGGGATTCTCTATATAGGCGAAATTAGGTCAGATCAAGGGTACCGATGAACTCAGGGCATAATTTCTAGTTGATTTATGCCCTTAGTTAGGATTTATTTGGCTTGTATGACGTTTTTTATTGTTGCAGGGTTTTAACTATGGACAAAAACTGTCACTATAGCCTTTAGTGACAGTTTTGTTCGTAGGTAAAGGTCTGGCATCAAATACAACTGTCTGGGGAGAAGACAATGATGTGACTGATAACCATTAGAGGATTTGAATCCGCGTGTTTTTTTGGGGAATAATGCCTAATTTCCTTTATATTTTATTTATTTACTTATATTTATGAATGAGCAACCCAACGCGGATGGTTAAGGATGGAGTATGTGAAGCTAACGTCCTGGGTTTGATCCCAGGCGTGTGCTTTTTTGTTTTTTTCTCATTATTTCTCTATAGGTTCCAAGTGCTGCATGACCTGGTCCATGCTATGCGCCAAAGATCCACACCATCAAATCATGTCTTGGCCAGATCTCACGCCTCCAGGAAGTAGTCACATGGTGGACCTCTTGAAGACCAGCTACATTGAATCTCACGCTGGATACTGGGCTAGCATCTTGGGCCTAACAATTCAGCTTCACCCCCCCAGATTATTGAAAACATCAGCAGGCCTATTTCTTTTTCTTTTTTTGTTTTTGATTTCATAAATTTTTTATTTTCTTTAATTATTTTTATATTTCTTAAAATAAATCATTTTTTTAATCATGAAATATAAAATCACAAAAATGTAGAATTAGGTTTTTTTAATTTAAATTATTTTTATTGAAAATAAATTAGTCTAATTAGATTAACTTGATTGCTTTTTGTATTAATTTAAATTAACTAGAAATTAGGTTTAATTTGCAATTTAATTATTTTCTCAATAAAAAATACACAAAAATATTTTTTAATTAATTAGATTTTTTAGGCTTCTAATTTGTTCCCGTCTTAACTTTCGCGCGCTTATTTTTTTCCACTTTATTTTCCAATTATTGTATCTGCATCGGGTTTGTAATAGTTTTAAATTAGGTTTTGTTTACAGGTTATGTAATCCCCTCCCCAAAGCCTTGTAATAGTAAGGTTTTTATTCTCGAACTTTACTTTCCGCTATTATTGACAGCTAGATGATTGATAATAGGATTGTATGCAAAAGACAAATGAAATTAAAAAGGTAGAAAACCCTAATTGTGAAAAGATAAATAAACTGAAAAATAACCACTTGCACATGCTCACACTTAGGGTTTTCCCCACTTCGGTTGCCTTCGGTAAATGGTGGTAAAGTATAAGCAGTTTTAGTGGTTGCCATCTGTAGCGATAAAAAATGTAGCGGGGTAAATCGGAGATCGAATTATTGATTAACTCGTCTCACAAAAGCAAGAGTCGCCACCGCGCTTTATTGTTTCCAAAGGAAAAGGGAAAAGAGCGAAATAAAACCCTAGATATGCAATGTAAATACTAATAAAAAATACAAAGTGTTTTTGAAAAGAGATCTTATGGTTCGGGGGTTGGTTATACAATGGGAAGGTATTAGCACCCAATGCATCTATAGTACTCTATAGGAACCTTTTGAAATATCTATTTTATTTGAAATTGATTGCTTGATTGAAAATAAATCGTTTTGGCCGAAAAGGGATACGGACGGATTTTTGAAGATACGACGACCTGATGTCGAAGTTTTTGCTTAAAAGGTATAAATCTTGAAAAGGTCGAAATTTGAGGAAAAATTGTCCTAAGTTTTAATGAAATGCGAAAATTCGCGCAGTTAGACTTGAAGACATGAAGTCAACAAATTTACTGTTTTTCCTTCGGATTTAAACATAAACCGAATAAACAAATAAATACACGGACAAAATATGCGAATAACGATTAAATAACGATAATCTAAATGATGGAATAAAAGATGCGAATAATGCGTTTTTATGATTTTTCGGTTTAATGTTAACGGGAAGAAAGTATTTAAATTTTTTTTACGCATTTTTGATAAGGATAAAACAAAAGAATTATTTATCGAGGACGTAACGTTTTTTAGTTTTAAGTTATTAAGTTATTAAGTTTTTGATATATTTTGATATTAATATTAATAAGACAAGAAAATGAGTTAATAAAATATTTTTTAGTTTTTTTCTATTTTTATGTGTTTTAGGATTTTTTGATTGATAATGAGGTAAGAAAAGATTAATTAATTAATAAATGTCTACAACCTTAAATCTATGCTTTTTTTGTGTATAAAAAATAATACTTGTTTAAAAAATAAGGGGGTTCCAAATTAAATTAAAGATTAATAATTTACCTTAATGAAAAAATAAAAGTTCTTAAATTAAACCCAAAATTTAAACTAAGAGGTCAACTTATTTAAATAAAACCTAGTTAGACATATTTTGTTTTTTTTTTAATATAATTACCAATTAACATAAATAATAATTCCACAAAAAACAAATTATAGAAAAAAAAATAACAAAAGAAAATATATCAAAAATACAGCAAACAAAAGTGGATGGGCCAGGGAGCTTAAGGCCCAACGCAGAAGCTCAAGGAGGGGGGGGGGTGCAAAAGGCAGGTCGTGGGCTTAAGGGAAAAAGGGAGGCCCATCAGCTTGATATGGCATTAGGGTTAATTTATGTTTTAACAAATTGGGATTTAGGGTTAGTCTTGGGCAGAAACGGCGCCTCTTCTTCGTATCTTCTTCTTTGCATCTCTTCTTCACACCCGCCCTTGAACCTTGCCGTTTCTCCTTGCCATTGCCACCCACTCCAGCTCCTCTTCCCTCCAGTTGAACGAAAGAAGGGACGGCTACGGATTCGGTAAGAAACGCGATTGATTAACGCTTAATGCTTAAATCGGTTTGCATGTTGATTTCGGTTTCACGGTTCTATTATGTTGACCTTTATTGATTCTTATGTTTGATTGATAATGTTGATTGAGGTTGTTCAAAGAAATAAAAAAAGAGAAAGGACTGTTACCTAGGTGGAGACGGAGGAGGAAGCTAGGAGCGACGGAGGCTAGGCGGCGAGGAGAGGGGAGGCGAGCCCACTACGGTGACCGGTATTACACGATTTTTCTTCTTCTTGTTGTTGTCACTGTATTGTGATTGCTTCTTCCTTCGTTTGCCTTCGTACAGTATTTTGTTTTCCTTCTTCTTGAACGTGATGCTGCTTCTCTCCTTCTTGTTGAAACTGCTACTGTATGATGACTCTGTTGGCCTGAATAATTTTGGTATAATGTTGGCTTGAGAAATATGTTTTGAAAGGCCAGTGATGTTGATACTGAGGCCTAGCCTGTTGCCTTAGAAATTGGTTCTAGCTTGGATCGTTTCAGACTTTTGGATTGATGATGTTCTGGCTTGAATAATAGTTGGACATGGTTATTTGTATAGGGATTTCGTGTGGTTGGGATAGGTTGATGGAAATTGGGGCGTGAATCTTTTGTTAGGCCATATTGATGGTGTGGTTTTTACTGGTTCTGTGAGATTATTTTTGATATTTTTCTTTGATAATGGGATGGTGATGATGTTGGCTTGAATGGCTCAATAAAATTGCAGAGTTTTGGTGTATGGTTGAAATGTTTTTTTTTTACAGTATCTGGATAACTATGCAGGTTTGCTGATCTTTGTATGTTTTTTCTGATAACTCTTTCTCTCTAAGTGTTTCTTGAAGGCTTGGATATCTGATATGCTATTGGTTTTCTTTTTGGTTGTTATAACAATTTTTTCTTCCTTTTCGCTACAGGCTGGAAATTTGAAAAAAATGCTTGGGATCTCTGGGCATTCTGCACTATACTGTCCCTCCAATTTGTTTCTATTCTTCTTTTGTGTTATTATCTCTACTGGCTATATTTTAGTTTGTCTTGTATAACCTCTTTCTGCCTATGCCAAGCCTGTATAACCCACACTTCTCCCTCTCTTTTTCTCTCAGTATAGCTTTGATAAAAAAGTGATAAGCTGTACTTTTTCTGAAACTGCAAATGGCCAGAAAATGATGAAAATGGAATTTCTATATTGCTTGCATATGTAGTTAAACTGTATGTTTCCTTTAATACAAAAGCTTGTTTTGTTTTTCTGCTGTGTGGGCATTGGTTACGTAGCATGCTTGCATATGTGGTTCATGCAGGGCTTTGTATGCTCATGCTGTATGTTTTTGAAATTGCATTTGGGATTTTGAAAAAATGTAATTAATTTAAACATGCAATTTTTTTGGAAAACATAAACTTGTGCATATGTTTAAAATTCCTTTCTTTTTTGTGAACCGGGAGCAATCCCGTGATTTGCAAAAAAGAGTAACTGATTCCGGCCATTGCATTTAATGACGAAACTTTAATAATTTCGCTTTTTAATCATTTATTCGAATTCTAATCTCTTTCTTTTTTTTTTAATTTTGCAGGTAACATTAAGCGTGCAGACAAAACGCATTGGATCGGAAGTTTTTTTAGGATTAGGAATATTAGATTAGTTTTTTTCATTTCATTTTAGTTTTTGTAAATTTATTATTGTAACTTATTGTAATAGATACAATGTTTACATAATAACTGTACAATTAAAAAAATGAATAAAAAACACTATTTGCCAATTAAATTCTTCTTCCCCTTTAATTATTTATTTATCGTTTACAATTCTCCAAACGAATAATAATTGAAAACAAATTTCAATTACCTACATTCAAAATAATAAACAGATAAATAAATAATTATCGTTGATCAACTAATATCCTCAATTATTTAATTCATCATTCATAAATAAATTATAATAATTAAAACAGGGTTTCAATTATTTAACTTAGAATGACAAATGATTAAACAATCGTTATTGACCAATGAGCTTTTCAAATATTTATTATATTATTCATAAACCTTTAAATTACGTAATAACTGAGAATAGATCTCAGTTATTTAAATTTAAGATAATGAGTAATAAATAAATACTGTCCGCACGATTAATGCGCCTCTTCTCTGATGTTCATTTTATTATCTATACATCTTTAAACTACATAATAATCGAAAATGAATTTCAATTATTTAAATTTTAGATAATAAATAATGAATCGATTAAATGATTTAATATTCAACATAAATAGCTCTTGGCCAGAAAAGTTATGAATTTTAAAATCGATGGATCAAAATACTTGTAATGTAATGATGCAGGTGGAAGACAGTATCTTAGGTCAAAATTTGGGGTACAACAGCTGCCCCTATTTAAGTTCCTTCTATCCGGAGATATGAAGATTAAAGTCTTCGTCTCGACGGGATTGAAGGTACTTAAATACATAATTACGCAAATTTTTTCCTATGATGCCGTCATCAGGCAGTGATATGAATGTAGTGCATGAATTCACAGAGAAAGATATTGTATGAAACAAGACAATGCTGGAGGAATCGAACACCAACAAAACACAGAGACATGAATTATACGCTACTGGGGAAAACGAGCTATCGACTTCAACCGACAGACTCCTGATAGCGAATAAAATCGAGGGAATACAACCTCTAACCCTAACAAAGAGAGCATCTTGCATAGGCCATAACAGATTATTGATCCCAAAACAGTGAGTTCGTAACTCAAGGTCGATGGTAGACAGAGAGTATCAAATTGCTGATAACGGATTACCGACTTCTGGAGGTATAGATTCGTAACAGACTTCTTTGCTAGATTTTCAGAGATATACTCATTAATGCTGAGGTAATAAGACTGTAGATACGAAGGTTGTTCAAATAAAGAAAACTGCCATTTGTTGCCGTCCAGAGAAAATACCGATAACATACAAACTGCTCAAATAAAGAAGCTGCCGCTTGTTGTCGTCCAAAGAAAATACCGATAACATACAAGCTGCTCAAATAAAGAAGCTGCCGCTTGTTGTCGTCCAAAGAAAATACCGATAACATACAAGCTGCTCAAATAAAGAAGCTGTCGCTTGTTGTCGTCCAAAGAAAATACCGATAACATACAAACTGCTCAAATAAAGAAGCTGCCGCTTGTTGTATTCTAGAAAAGTAATAACGTGCTGGTAACTCATGAAGAGTTTGCTGCTGGTCGCTTTCGAAAAGACAAAATGACGCCCTAGTAGCTCATGAAGAACTGCTGCTCGGCGCTTTCGAAAAGACAAAATGATGCACTAGTAGCTCATGAAGAACTGCTGCTCGGCGCTTTCAAAAGAAGTAAATAACGCACTAGTAGCTCATGAAGAACTGCTGCTCGGCGCTTTGGAAAAGATAAAATGACGCCCTAGTAGCTCATGAAGAACTGCTGCTCGACGCTTTCAACAAGTAAACGTACAAGTTGCTCATGAAGAGCTGCCGCTTGTCGTTTTCAACAAGGAAACGTACAAGTTGCTCATGAAGAGCTGCCGCTTGTCGTTTTCCAACGGTATCTATAACGCACAAGTTGCTCATGAAGAGCTGCCGCTTGTCGTTTTCCAAAATAATTCAGAAGGAAACTGCGATGATATTGGCAGAGAATAAAAACTTCGCCAAAGAGAACCCTGAATCAATCCTTCCCGAGGAGATCATATACTTAAATGTGCAAAATAAATGCACCAACCGTCTAGGTCGCGAACTCACTGGGGAAAGTTAAAGAGGTAGCCTATACAAGAGGCAACAACTTCATCTAAGAATAAACCAGAGAGAACACAGTCAAGCAAGACTCCACCGATGAAAAAGTAACTCAATTGGGGAATTTATCTTGTTCAGAAATGGGCAAGGTAGGCTAAACCAAAATCATCCATGAGGATTAACTCAGTTGGGGAATTTAGAAAAAGAAACACATTTTCTACCTAAGCTGACTTTCTACCTGGAAAGAACATATGTACGTTGTTCGAACAAACAAGGTACGACTCAAAATCAACGGCAAATGTAGATATGCATGCTGATATGAGTGTAAATGAATAAATGAATGTTATGCTGACAAAACAGACAGATGGAATATCTTGGAGATAATAAGATGTCACAGCAAAATAGATACTCGGCCAATCTTGAAAAGACGGAAGATAAACAGAACTGGAAACACACAGCAACGTTGGAGGGTGTCAGGCTACAAGGTCCAAGTCTTCTGAGGAGAAAAGCAATCAAATCCAATCTTCTAACACCAATAGATCACGGTATGAGACAAAACGTACCAAACCTCGGAAATCGCCCAACTAGAGATAGCCAAAACAATGCTCAACTGGAAAAGCTGGGGAGTCACCAAACTTAGTACCCCGAGAAACACAAATTTACACAACCAACACCTCATGATGATTTTGAAACGAAACATGCTCATCATGCAAGGATAAACTATTGTACTGCTTCGTATTTCATGCCTTGACCATCCTTGGAACAAACTGTTAATATTCCTTTCGTTATTCACGACAGCTTTTTTTTAAAATAAGAACATTTTAAGTAAATTTGTTTCAAGTATTTTTCATAAAAATTAAAATTTTGCCCACAAAATGTAAATGCTCAAATTTCATTAATAAGAGGTTGTTCGTTAACAATGCGACTCCAACGGTTTACAAAAGTTTGGGGAAATAATACATGAAATAACAGGTCATACACAAACAATGATCGCTATTCTCCCTGACAACTTTGAATTCCAGAATGTGTTCAGATGCTGAGACTGATTTGACCAGAAATTTGCCTAAGCGAAATACTTCTTGACTGCATCGGCGTTTAAGGGGCGTGGGAGTTCTTCACCATCCATATTGGTGAGAATCAAGGCACCTCTAGAGAAAACTTTCTTAACAACATACGGTCCTTCATAATTCGGAGCCCACTTGCCCCTCGAATCCGGTTGGAAAGATAATATTTTCTTGAGTACAAGGTCACCTTCTCTGAACTCGCGCGGTCGAACCTTCTTATCAAAAGCCTTCTTCATCCTTTGCTGGTACAACTGACCGTGACATGACGCTGTCAATCTCTTTTCTTCGATTAAATTCAACTGATCATATCTACTTTGACACCATTCAGCTTCAGAAAGTTTAGCTTCCATCAACACTCTCAGGGACGGAATCTCAACCTCCACGGGGAGTACTGCTTCCATACCGTAAACTAGGGAAAATGGGGTCACGCCCGTTGAAGTTCGAACTGAAGTACGGTACCCGTGTAAAGCAAACGGAAGCATTTCATGCCAATCCTTATAAGTTACCACCATCTTCTGGACAATCTTCTTGATATTCTTGTTTGCAGCTTCAACAGCCCCATTCATCTTCGGTCTGTAAGGAGAGGAATTATGATGTTCGATCTTGAACTCTTCACAAAGCTCCTTCATCATCTTGTTATTCAAATTTGAACCATTATCAGTGATAATCTTGCTCGGGATACCGTACCGACAAATGATCTGATTCTTGATAAATCTGACTACCACCTGTCTGGTTACATTAGCATAAGATGCGGCTTCCACCCACTTAGTAAAATAATCGATCGCTACCAAGATGAAACGATGACCATTTGAAGCTTTGGGTTCAATCATCCCAATCATATCAATGCCCCACATAGAGAAAGGCCAAGGTGAAGATATAACATTGAGGAGAGTCGGCGGCACGTGCATCTTGTCCGCATAAATCTGGCATTTATGACACTTCTTCACATATTTGCAGCAGTCGGATTCCATTGTCATCCAATAGTAACCAGCTCTCAACATCTTTCTAGCCATTGCATGTCCGTTGGCATGAGTACCAAAGGATCCTTCGTGTACTTCTTGCATCAGCATGTCCGCTTCACGTCTGTCTACACATCTGAGCAAGACCATGTCATAATTCCTCTTATACAAAACTTCTTCATTGAGAAAGAAACTGCTTGCTAATCTTCTCAACGTCTTCCTATCTTTATTGGATGCCCCAGGCGGGTACTCTTGAGTTTGAAGAACACGTTTAATGTCATGGAACCACGGTTTGTCGTTAGTGACCTCTTCTACTGAGAACACATGAGCAGGTCTGTCGAGGCGCATAACTCGGATTGTAGGCACGTCGTTCCAATCATTCACTTGAAACATTGAAGACAAAGTAGCTAAAGCATCAGCCATTTGATTCTCGTCTCTAGGGATATGATGTAATTCCAACTTGCTAAATAAAGTTAACAACCTTCTAGCATAGTCTCTGTAAGGGATCAAACCAGGATGACGAGTCTCCCATTCTCCTTTGATTTGATTAATCACCAATGCCGAATCTCCATAAATATCAAGAATTTTAATCCTTAAGTCCACTGCTTCTTCGAGACCCATAATACATGCCTCATATTCCGCCATGTTATTCGTACAGTCAAACTTCAGTCTTGCCGTGAACGGGATATGAGTACCTCGGGGAGTAACGATGATTGCCCCAATTCCATTTCCGTAGGAATTCACAGCTCCGTCAAATATCAAACCCCAATGGGATTCAGGATCAGGTCCTTCTTCAGGTAACGGCTCTTCACAATCTTTAGCTTTTAAGTACATAACATCTTCATCTGGGAAATCAAACTTGATGGATTGATAATCTTCAATTGGTTGGTGAGCCAAATGATCGGCTAAAATACTCCCTTTGATCGCTTTCTGAGTGTGATACTCAATGTCATATTCAGACAACAACATCTGCCAACGGGCTATTCTTCCAGATAAGGCGGGTTTCTCAAAGATATACTTGATCGGGTCCATTTTGGAGATCAACCAAGTAGTGTGATTAATCATATACTGGCGCAGACGGCGAGCAGCCCAAGCTAAAGCACAACAGGTCTTCTCAAGCAATGAGTACCGAGATTCACAGTCCGTGAATTTCTTACTCAGATAATATACAGCATGTTCCTTCCTTCCAGTCTCATCTTGTTGACCAAGCACACATCCCATGGAGTCTTCCAATATAGTCAGGTACATAATCAAAGGTCTTCCTTCCACCGGAGGAATCAAAATGGGAGGTTCAAGCAAATATTCTTTGATGCTATCAAAATCTCTCTGACAATCTTCTGTCCACACACAACCTTGGTTCTTCCGGAGAAGCTTGAAAATCGGCCCACAAGTAGTAGTCATATGAGATATAAACCTAGAAATGTAGTTCAGTCTCCCAAGGAATCCTCTTACTTGTTTTTCCGTCTTGGGTGCGGGCATTTCCCGAATAGCTTTGACTTTATCAGGGTCTACTTCAATACCTTTCTGGCTGACAATGAAACCCAGAAGTCTTCCAGAACGAACACCAAAAGTGCACTTGTTGGGATTCAGATGGAGTTTGTACTTTCTCAAACGCTGGAATAACTTCAACAGATGCTCCAAGTGATCTTCCTCAGTCTGCGATTTGGCAATCATGTCATGCACATACACTTCGATCTCCTTATGCATCATGTCATGGAACAAAGCAGTCATGGCTCTTTGGTATGTTGCACCAGCATTCCTCAAACCAAACGGCATAACCCGATAACAGAAAGTTCCCTAAGGTGTAATGAAAGCGGTCTTCTCCATATCTTCCGGCGCCATCTTGATTTGGTTGTAACCAGAGAAACCATCCATGAAAGAAAAGACTTTGAACTTGGCGGTACTGTCGACCAAAACGTCAATATGAGGTAATGGGAAATCATCTTTCGGACTAGCTCTATTCAGATCTCTGTAGTCTACACACATCCGAACTTTGCCATCTTTCTTTGCAACAGGCACTATATTGGCTAACCACTGAGGATAGACCGATGTAACAAGGAAACCTGCGTTGATCTGTTTCTGAACCTCCTCCTTAATCTTGTCAGCCATGTCGGGACGAGTCCTTCTCAACTTCTGCTTGATCGGTGGACACTCGGGTCTCAACGGTAAACGATGCTCCACAATGTCGTTGTCCAACCCTGGCATATCTTGGTAGGACCAAGCAAACACGTCAACATACTCTTTGAGAAGCTCCAACATCTTCTCCTTAACTTCCGGGATAAGCAAAGCTCCGACTTTGACTTCCTTTCTATCCTCTTCATCACCCAAGTTGACCAACTCTACAGGTTCCTCAAATGGTTGAATGACCTTCTCATCCTGCTCAAGCAAACGGGAAATCTCAACAGGAACCTCTTCATCATCCTCTTCTTCAGCTCTGAACACAGGGAATTCAAAGTTGGGAGAGGGCATAGGATCATTGTTTTCGATGGTTAAGTCATGAAGTAATCTGCACACATGATTATGCTTTATTTTAGAAATTGATTTGTGCAAATAAAACAAAATGTTATTAATTAATTTTCATTGTTATTTCCCAGAAAAAAGTGAAAAATAAAACAGCAGTGGACAAAATAACATTTTTATTCATTAAAAGAGAAATACTTGAAACAAAAAGCCCAGACATTTCTCCTTTGCCTTGGGTAGAGCAAAAGGAGTTATTTTTCATAGCCCGACACAAAATACGTTTCGCCTTGGGCAGAGCGATTTTTCAAAGGAAAATAAACAAAACATTACTCGGAAATATGCATAACCACAGGAATATCAACAGCTATCCAGTTTTGGCAAGCCAATCCGGGCGTCACAAACACGGGCAAATCCTCCTCGGAATCATCATCTATGATAGCATCAACCTCAGGATGCACAAACCCTGCACTCCGGAAAACCTCTTGAATCGGACGAACAACCACCTCCTTCTTGACCCTTGCAGATATTGGATGAAAACCCAAACCTTCCCCAGACTTGTTCTCGGGTAATGTCAACACCTGGCCCCATCCTTCGGCCGAACCACTTTCCACCACTCGCCGCGCATCCTCAAAAGATGAGATGGATGCCCCTTGTTTCTTCACTGTATTCTTAGCAACAGATAGGCCCTGGAACTGGGTCCCCACATCCTCGTCAGCGTCAATAAAAGAAAATGATGATAAATGGCTTACCACCATGGCCTGCTCTCCCCCAATCATCACCAGCTTCCCATGTCTTACAAACTTTATTCTCTGATGGAGCGTGGAGGTGACTGCCCCGACATCATGGATCCAGGGACGACCCAATAAACAGCTGTAGGCAGCACGGATATCCATCACTTGGAAAGTGATTTGAAAAGTATGGGGACCAATCACTATGGGAAGATCCACTTCACCAATAACTGTCTTCCTGGAACCATCAAATGCTTTAACAATTACTCCACTAGGCCTCATAGGAGCACCTGGATATGAAAGTCGAGACAGCATGGTCTTGGGCATCACATTCAACGACTAGCCCGTATCCACCAACACACTTGATAAGGTATCGTTTCCACAACTTACTGAAATATGCAAAGCCATATTATGGTTTCTCCCCTCCTCCGGGAGTTCTTCATCACTGAAACCCAGATTGTTACACGAAGTTATATTTCCCACGATCCCATCAAACTGATCAACTGTCACATCATGGTCTACGAACTCCTGGTCCAAGACCTTCATCAAGGCTTCTCTATGTGCACCAGAATCTCTCAATAAGGCAAGCAAGGAAATCTTGGAAGGTGTTTGCAGAAGCTGGTCCACAATCTTATACTCACTTCTTTTGATAAGCTTTAAGATCTCATCCTCTTCAGGGTGAGGGATAGGTTCACTGGATCGGCCTATCTCAACTCTTGGTTCACCATTTCTTACGGGAATCTCCGCCGGTATGGGCCTCCTAACTTGAACTTCTGGTCTCCTCGATGGTACTGCGGCAAAAACACGCCCACTTCTTGTAACTCTACTCACATCGGCAATATTAACAAAAGACGGTCTGGTTGGTATGGGGACTTCTACCCCATTCTCAATCATTGTGGCGTTATACTTGTACGGCACGGCTTGGTCTGAGCTGTAAGGCACAAGGCCGGGTGGGTAAATAATCAAAGGATCAACAGACGCAGTCTGACTGTTGTAAGCAATCTCCACTGATTCTGGCAAATTAAATTGTGGGGTGATAACATTCACTTCATCTTCAGGATTTCGGTCATAGGTAATAGTGATAATTCTCTGATCTAGCAACTTCTGAATGTCCTCCTTCACAATAGGACAATCATCCTCTCTTGAACAAAACTCACAAACGTTATAGTCATGCTGGTGCCTAATAAAGGCAAGTCTTCTCAAACTCTGATGTAACCTGATCAATGATTCTCTTATGTGCTCGACTTGAAAAACTCGGAACTTCCCCGGACAACCTTCCACCATATTCACTGAAGCTGCCCCATGTCGAGGCAAAGTATTATCTCTAACATTTGGATTAACATCCTTAAAAGACAAGATGCCACTCTTAATTAACCTCTGCACGTCTGCCTTAAGAGCAAAGCAATTCTCAAGGTTGTGCCCCGGCGACCCTTGATGATATTCACAGAATTGATCCGCCTTGTACCACGGAGAAGCACTGTTCGGTGCGACAGGAGGAGGCTTTGTTGTGATGAGATTCTTTCTGATAAGAGCTGGGAACAATTCAGTATACGTCATAGGAATGGCATCGAACTGCGGTTTTCTGGGTGAATGGTTCTGATTGTTGAACGGATAAGCCTGTTGTCGAGGCTGCTGCTGAAATGGCCGGGGTTGAGTCGGCGGGATTTGATGAGCTGGGGCCATCAAAGCTGGGTGGACAGCCGGAGTGACTGTTGCAACGTGAGAGTAACCTCTCCTAGGCCTACTTGGAAACAAAGCACTGACATCCTGCTCTTTTCTTTTCGGGAAAACATTTCCAAACTTCTTCGCACTGCTAGACGGACTCCCTTCTTTAACCAAACGCCCTTCGCGAATCCCTTCCTCTAATCGCATGCCCATACTCACCATTTCGGTGAAGTCACTGGGTGCGCTGGCTATCATTCTCTCATAGTAAAAGGACCCTAAAGTCTTCAAAAATATCTTAGTCATCTCTTTCTCCTCAAGAGATGGATAGATTTGAGCAGCAATTTCACGCCATCTCTGGGCGTACTCCTTGAAAGATTCTCGGTCTCTCTGCGACATCGCCCGGAGTTGATCCCTGTCCGGCGCCATGTCAACGTTGTACTTGTACTGATGGACAAAGGCTTCACTAAGATCGTTAAAGTTGCGGATTCGAATGCTGTCTAAACCCATATACCACTTTAGAGCAGCACCCGTCAAACTGTCTTGAAAATAATGAATCAACAAATCATGATCATCGGAGTATGTAGACATCTTCCTCACATACATTGTCAAATGACTTCTAGGACACGAATCACCCTTATATCTCTCAAAGTCTGGCACTTTGAATTTCGCTGGAATCTTGACATTCGGAACTAAACAAAGGTCATGCGTACTTTTCCCAAACAAATCCTTCCCTTTCAATGCTCTAAGCTCCTTCTGCATTTCCTGGAACTGATCCTGAAATTCTTCCATTATATCAAAAAGACCCAAACTTTCAGCGGGCTCGGCAGGATAAATTGGTTCATTCAAGTATGGCACTGAGTGGACCACAGGAGCAACGGTCGTCATAACTGGTTGCGGAAAAGGTGTTACAGACGGAATTACTGGCGGCATGGCAGTTGTCTCTGGTTGAGGAAGAGACAATGCAGGTTGAAATATAGGTTGTACGGTAGGCTGATACCCTTCTGGCACAAAGTTGTAAGGCATTCCCCACGGAAAACCTTTCGGCATTTGATGTTGAAGCGGAGAGTTGATTTGAGTTACGGAGGCAGGAACTGTAACAATTTCGGAAACCACTGGAGTTGAAGTCTGAATCTCAGCAGCCGTAGTCGATGGCTGATTCTGAACAGCCACCAAACTTTCCACCAACGCCGTTAACTTTTTCATCTCGGCACGAAGTGTAGCAACTTCCCCACGAAGCTCGTGATTTTCCTGTTCCAAATCTTCCATTTTCCTCTGACGATTGGCCCGAGTGTCGTATCGGTGAGACAGCTTGACAACCTTCGGTGGAAAAAGAACAAGGATGAGACTCTAGAAAACATGTGATGTGGAATGTGAAATGATGCATGATGGCGATGCAAATGATGACTCATTTTAAAAGTTTTTTTTCAAGGAACTTTAGTAACTTTGCATACATCAATGGTAAAGGAATTTGGAACAACAAAAACTCAATCCGTTAATCGAAAGAGATGAATTACAACTTATAATTTGGAATAGTAAATTACAACTTTGGGATAACAAATCCACTAATGAAAGCAATAAATTACAACTTGCAACACGAAAACCATAATAAAGTGATAAATTACATTTTTAAAACATGAAAGCAGTAAATTACAAATTGGAGCATGAAGCCCAAAATAAGACAATAAATTACAACTTCGGAGCATGAAGCCCTTAATAAAACAATAAATTACAACTTCGGAGCATGAAGCCCTTTTACATAGTTTTACAAAATGATATCAATAAAATAAACTAAAGCTAAAGCTCACTCGGAATCCTCAGATGACGGACCAAACACCAGCTGTAGTCGGAGCTTCTTGATATTTTCTTCGTAAAAGTCTTCCATATCCTTCTTTTCCGCTATCAGTCGATCGATGATTTCTTCCTGCAAATTAGGAACGAGAGCCACGCTTACCGAACCTTCCCTTTTTCTTTTCCTTTCACTCGCATACTTCTTCAGCAAGGCATCCTTCTGACGAAGCTTCTCATCGTGGTCAACGAACCAGCCGTCTTGAATAAGCAACAACTCCTTCTTTTCTTTCAGCTGTCGAGTCAAGACTCGATTCTCATATTCAGACATATGGTACTTTTCCTTCCAAGCATCCCTCTCGGACTTCATCCTAGCCAGGTTTCCTTGATATTCTCCTACATCCGCGATAGGGATAACAACCGATGATGGTGCGATGGCAGGGAATAAAGGTTTCTCAAGTTTATACGGCATCTTGAGAGCACAAGCCCTAGCACGGACCCACTGCAGGTAAGGTTCCAAAGAGACGGCACCTCTATGTCCCAGCATATCTCTCCCTTTCTTGTGGATATGGCGCCAAGCTCCTTCAATCTCCCTCTTAGCAACCTGATGATCTTGTCCTTCCTGAAGAAAGAAACCACTCACATGGATACTGTTCAGCTTATCTCTCATCGGGTACCCGAACCGACAGCGCGCTAGAACAGGGTTGTAGTTGATTCCACCCCTCGTACCAAGAAGAGGTACGTTGGGAAAAGCACCACAGCTGTCAATGATCTCCACGTCATGGTAAACTCGATTGTACCAGTCAATATCTAAATGAGTGAGAGCCATAATCTTTGGCGCCCAACGCGGTTCCCTCTCGAGATCCCAGAAAGCATCGGACCCAGGTAAATGCGAGACGTACCACTGATACAGCAACGACACACAGCAAATAATCATCCCTCCTTGATAAGAATTTCGAAGATGGATGGAGTAATACGTGTCCCCTAACAGCGTAGGGACTGGATTTCCAATCAGGAAAACTCTGATGGCGTTGACATCCACAAATTTATCAACGTTAGGGAATAAGAAAAGACCATATGCAAGCAAAGCAAACACGTCTTCGAAGGCAACAATATCCTTTGTATCAGCAAAGTAACGAGCTTTCTTCAACAGAAACTGCGCTGGCAAACCCCGGATTCCTCCTTTCGTAGTCATATTCTCCTCTATCTCTGACTTCTTCAGGTGGGTGATGGTTGCTATCTCGTGGGATTTAGGTTCCTCTTCTAATCCAGAAAAAGGAACACGGTCGGCGATCGGCAAACCAAGAATATAGGAGTACTCCTCTAAAGTAGGCATCAACTGATAATCCGGGAAGGTGAAACATCGGTACATGGGATCATAGAACTGAACCAACGTGTTGAGGATGCCTTTCTTCATCTTGTGCTTCATGAGCGGTACGATGGACCCATACTTCTTCTGAAAATCTGTCAGACTCTCTATCTTCGGAATCAAACTCTTTAGTTCTTCAATCTCGGGCTCCTTGAAGCTAAAGCTTCGAGTATTTCTCCTTCCAAGTTCCATAATACCCTGAGACGTTTGCAAAAATCATTCCAAAGTTCCTTGAAAAACGAGTTTTTTTTACAAAGATGTTGACGAATGCATGAATGAATGATAATGCAACAGTCACGCACAAGTTTGCAAACATGGGGTTTAAAGGTTCGACGTTCAGCATGGAGTCGAGGGTAAAGCCCACCCAAAGGTATGTACTAATGGTTCAGTCACACCTGTAAGACAAGGTTTTAAGAGTTCCCAGAGTCTACATCCCTCTTTCGGATATTGCCAACGTCTTGATTACTCAATAATTAGCAATATTCTCAAGAGAAACTCGTCCGAGCGTAGCATCGCGTGACAACTACTTCCGAATTACTCCGTTATAGTCTCCGCGCTACACCTAAAAAGGCCAAGATGGGTTAGGGTTCTACGGTCCTCAACTTCTCGGGCTCCTAGGTCGAAAATAATAATGTCTTCCCGATTACTCGGTAAACAAATATTAAGTTCAAGAGGGCCTTCCATTGAGTGGGGGATCTCATGCCTCCTTCTTCGGGATTACTCCCTCAAAGTTAGCATGACTATACCGCCCGTCCTATTCCTTAAGTGTTACTTAATCCGGGTATAGGATTCGTCCTTTGCAAAAAACCCAAACACCCCAAATTTAAACACATAATCAAGCAAATGAAATAAATAATAAACAGATAAAACAAATTAGGCTTAACCCACTTAGGGATGGACCAGCAAGAGGTCAATCTTTCCCCAGCAGAGTCGCCAATTCTGTAGCGATAAAAAATGTAGCGGGGTAAATCGGAGATCGAATTATTGATTAACTCGTCTCACAAAAGCAAGAGTCGCCACCGCGCTTTATTGTTTCCAAAGGAAAAGGGAAAAGAGCGAAATAAAACCCTAGATATGCAATGTAAATACTAATAAAAAATACAAAGCGTTTTTGAAAAGAGATCTTATGGTTCGGGGGTTGGTTATACAATGGGAAGGTATTAGCACCCAATGCATCTATAGTACTCTATAGGAACCTTTTGAAATATCTGTTTTATTTGAAATTGATTGCTTGATTGAAAATAAATCGTTTTGGCTGAAAAGGGATACGGACGGATTTTTGAAGATACGACGACCTGATGTCGAAGTTTTTGCTTAAAAGGTATAAATCTTGAAAAGGTCGAAATTTGAGGAAAAATTGTCCTAAGTTTTAATGAAATGCGAAAATTCGCGCAGTTAGACTTGAAGACATGAAGTCAACAATTTACTGTTTTTCCTTCGGATTTAAACATAAACCGAACAAACAAATAAATACACGGACAAAATATGCGAATAACGATTAAATAACGATAATCTAAATGATGGAATAAAAGATGCGAATAATGCGTTTTTATGATTTTTCAGTTTAATGTTAACGGGAAGAAAGTATTTAAATTTTTTTTACGCATTTTTGATAAGGATAAAACAAAAGAATTATTTATCGAGGACGTAACGTTTTTTAGTTTTAAGTTATTAAGTTATTAAGTTTTTGATATATTTTGATATTAATATTAATAAGACAAGAAAATGAGTTAATAAAATATTTTTTAGTTTTTTTCTATTTTTATGTGTTTTAGGATTTTTTGATTGATAATGAGGTAAGAAAAGATTAATTAATTTATAAATGTCTACAACCTTAAATCTATGCTTTTTTGTGTATAAAAAATAATAGTTGTTTAAAAAATAAGGGGGTTCCAAATTAAATTAAAGATTAATAATTTACCTTAATGAAAAAATAAAAGTTCTTAAATTAAACCCAAAATTTAAACTAAGAGGTCAACTTATTTAAATAAAACCTAGTTAGACATATTTTGTTTTTTTTTTTTAATATAATTACCAATTAACATAAATAATAATTCCACAAAAAACAAATTATAGAAAAAAAAAATAACAAAAGAAAATATATCAAAAATACAGCAAACAAAAGTGGATGGGCCAGGGAGCTTAAGGCCCAACGCAGAAGCTCAAGGAGGGGGGGGGGGTGCAAAAGGCAGGTCGTGGGCTTAAGGGAAAAAGGGAGGCCCATCAGCTTGATATGGCATTAGGGTTAATTTATGTTTTAACAAATTGGGATTTAGGGTTAGTCTTGGGCAGAAACGGCGCCTCTTCTTCGTATCTTCTTCTTTGCATCTCTTCTTCACACTCGCCCTTGAACCTTGCCGTTTCTCCTTGCCATGGCCACCCACTCCAGCTCCTCTTCCCTCCAGTTGAACGAAAGACGGGACGACTACGGATTCGGTAAGAAACGCGATTGATTAACGCTTAATGCTTAAATCGGTTTGCATGTTGATTTCGGTTTCACGGTTCTATTATGTTGACCTTTATTGATTCTTATGTTTGATTGATAATGTTGATTGAGGTTGTTCAAAGAAATAAAAAAATAGAAAGGACTGTTACCTAGGTGGAGACGGAGGAGGAAGCCAGGAGCGACAGAGGCCAGGCGGCGAGGAGAGGGGAGGCGAGCCCACTACGGTGACCGGTATTACACGATTTTTCTTCTTCTTGTTGCTGTCACTGTATTGTGATTGCTTCTTCCTTCATTTGCCTTCGTACAGTATTTTGTTTTCCTTCTTCTTGAACGTGATGCTGCTTCTCTCCTTCTTGTTGAAACTGCTACTGTATGATGACTCTGTTGGCCTGAATAATTTTGGTATAATGTTGGCTTGAGAAATATGTTTTGAAAGGCCAGTGATGTTGATACTGAGGCCTAGCCTGTTGCTTTAGAAATTGGTTCTAGCTTGGATCGTTTCAGACTTTTGGATTGATGATGTTCTGGCTTGAATAATAGTTGGACATGGTTATGTGTATAGGGATTTCGTGTGGTTGGGATAGGTTGATGGAAATTGGGGCGTGAATCTTTTGTTAGGCCATATTGATGGTGTGGTTTTTACTGGTTCTTTGAGATTATTTTTGATATTTTTCTTTGATAATGGGATGGTGATGATGTTGGCTTGAATGGCTCAATCAAATTGCAGAGTTTTGGTGTATGGTTGAAATGTTTTTTTTTTACAGTATCTGGATAACTATGCAGGTTTGCTGATATTTGTATGTTTTTTCTGATAACTCTTTCTCTCTAAGTGTTTCTTGAAGGCTTGGATATCTGATATGCTATTGGTTTTCTTTTTGGTTGTTATAACAATTTTTTCTTCCTTTTCGTTACAGGCTGGAAATTTGAAAAAAATGCTTGGGATCTCTGGGCATTCTGCACTATACTGTCCCTCCAATTTGTTTCTATTCTTCTTTTGTGTTATTATCTCTACTGGCTATATTTTAGTTTGTCTTGTATAACCTCTTTCTGCCTATGCCAAGCCTGTATAACCCACACTTCTCCCTCTCTTTTTCTCTCAGTATAGCTTTGATAAAAAAGTGATAAGCTGTACTTTTTCTGAAACTGCAAATGGCCAGAAAATGATGAAAATGGAATTTCTATATTGCTTGCATATGTAGTTAAACTGTATGTTTTCCTTTAATACAAAAGCTTGTTTTGTTTTTCTGCTGTGTGGGCATTGGTTACGTAGCATGCTTGCATATGTGGTTCATGCAGGGCTTTGTATGCTCATGCTGTATGTTTTTGAAATTGCATTTGGGATTTTGAAAAAAATGTAATTAATTTAAACATGCAATTTTTTTGGAAAACATAAACTTGTGCATATGTTTAAAATTCCTTTCTTTTTTGTGAACCGGGAGCAATCCCGTGATTTGCAAAAAAGAGTAACTGATTCCGGCCATTGCATTTAATGACGAAACTTTAATAATTTCGCTTTTTAATCATTTATTCGAATTCTAATCTCTTTCTTTTTTTTTAATTTTGCAGGTAACATTAAGCGAGCAGACAAAACGCATTGGATCGGAAGTTTTTTTAGGATTAGGAATATTAGATTAGTTTTTTTCATTTCATTTTAGTTTTTGTAAATTTATTATTGTAACTTATTGTAATAGATACAATGTTTACATAATAACTGTACAATTAAAAAAATGAATAAAAAACACTATTTGCCTATTAAATTCTTCTTCCCCTTTAATTATTTATTTATCGTTTACAATTCTCCAAACGAATAATAATTGAAAACAAATTTCAATTACCTACATTCAAAATAATAAACAGATAAATAAATAATTATCGTTGATCAACTAATATCCTCAATTATTTAATTCATCATTCATAACTAAATTATAATAATTAAAACAGGGTTTCAATTATTTAACTTAGAATGACAAATGATTAAATAATCGTTATTGACCAATGAGCTTTTCGAATATTTATTATATTATTCATAAACCTTTAAATTACGTAATAACTGAGAATAGATCTCAGTTATTTAAATTTAAGATAATGAGTAATAAATAAATACTGTCCGCACGATTAATGCGCCTCTTCTCTGATGTTCATTTTATTATCTATACATCTTTAAACTACATAATAATCGAAAATGAATTTCAATTATTTAAATTTTAGATAATAAATAATGAATCGATTAAATGATTTAATATTCAGCATAAATAGCTCTTGGCCAGAAAAAGTTATGAATTTTAAAATCGATGGATCAAAATACTTGTAATGTAATGATGCAGGTGGAAGACAGTATCTTAGGTCAAAAGTTGGGGTACAACACCATCTAGTCCCGAAAGATCAAAATGACCCATTTGAATGTTGCCTCCAAAATATCTTTAGGACTTTAGGGTAACTACTAAGGTTTCCTAACCATTGCTTTTGTGACCGTACTTGTCCCTTCGAACGTCCCTTAAACTCTAAGGATGGGGCTACCTACTCCTTAATAGTAGGATAGTTCTGTCTAAAGGAAACGAGAAAATGAACAGACTTTTTTCGAGTAGGTAGAAACTCTTAAGTACTTTCTCAAACCAAACAAAAACTCTTTCACACAAACACTTTCAAAACAGTTTTCAAAAACAACTTCGTCACACTCTTGAGGACAGATACAAGGGTTACCACGAAGTTAAGCAAAAACTTTTCAAAACACACACAAGCAATTTCAAAATAAGCAAGTACCTAAGAGCCCATGGAAAACCATGGATAGAAAGGATGCTAACACCTTCCCTTTCTATAATCTACCCCGTACACAGAAATATCTCAAAAAATGTTTTTTCTGTTCTTTTTCCTTTTCCTTTGTTGGATGAAATAAAAGTCTTTGGCGAATCTTGCTTACCGCGACATTTGCGAACAAAAAACACAAACCATTATAACAGTCGGTTTTTCCACCATATCATACTATCCAATGGGCAAGAAGAGTTGAAAGCACTCCTTGCTGGGAACCTGGCCATAAGAAAATCCTGAAGACGATAAGGACGAATGGTTGGAACAACTTCAAGCTGAGGTAGGAGCAATGAGAACCCAAATGATGGGGCAGATGGCTCTTATCCAAGGCCTAGCCCGGGGATAAGAAGAGTTGAGGGCTATTATCAACAAACTTTATCAAGACGGATACAATCGTATGAAGCAAGCAGTCGAGGTTGGGGACCAAGTCATTAATCAACCTCCAAGAAGACAAGAGTTTGGTTTGGTGAAGACTGGACCTTTCCAAATTTCTACTACCTCACGAGTCCAACAACAACCTTACCAAAAACAACGGGTTAAGCAGAGTAAGCTGGATACACCCAAGAGGCAGTTTACCAAACTCAACATGCCTCTGTCACAAGTCTTGCAACACATGTTGAAGTTGAATTTGGTCACATTGAAGGATCCTCATCGGAATCCTAATACTTCTGCTCCTACTTACAATCCTGATGCAATATGTGCATATCACTCCAACAGTCTGGGACATGACACTGATAGCTGTTGGACGTTGAAATACAAAATTCAAAACATGATCAATTAAGGAGTACTTGAGTTTACACACGATGGTCATGCTGAGTTCTTCTGCCATCCCTCCAAGGCACACTATCCGAAGTGACAAGATCAGACGAAGAAGCTTACGTTCATTAGAATTTTCAATTTGTAATTTTCTTTTGATTGTTCGAACATTTTCAATGCACTGCATATGTCTATTTTGAATCAATTCATTCATATTCACTATATTTAAACTGCTTTCCTTTTTGTGATATTCAATTCTCGATCAAAAGCTCTGAGACTTTAGAGGGAGGATGATGAAAATGATACCACAATCTCTACAGTATTCTTTTGAACAAACCCAGCTGACGATGTACAGGCATTGTTTTAAAATCCTAAACAGTGGAGTTATAAGTAAGATAATCCCTAGTCAACTCCTTTGAGCCAAATAAGTAGGAGTTTTTCTTTTCACACAAATTAAAACCCTAAATCATAACTTGGGGCAGGGTAGTTTCTCAGTTAATTCAGGTGCGCATTCAGTCACAATCTTCCGCTTTGTACACATTCAAAGACGTCCTTACAAATCAGAAGATGGTGATTGTTGTACCCCAAAATTTGCCCTCCCATATTCTTCAAAGTTTTTGCAAGCATTTGCTCAAGTCTACTCAAGGGTTGCACAGTCAAACCATCCTCCTAAGCCAGTCAAATTAGGGTTTTTGTTCTTGCAAGGAAGATGAGGTTTCCAAGGGTCCAATCAAGTCCCATATTCTCATATACATTGTCAAGCACCTACATGTCAAGTTTCAAGGCTCACAAGGTCAAGTTGCACAGTCAAAAGCCCTAATTGCTCTACAGTCAACTGTAGGGGCAAAATGGTCATTTGGTAGTCAAAAGTCAAAATTTTTGTTCAACATCTTATTTTGAAGCCACAATCATCATTTGATCAAGTCTTGATCATGATTTCACAAGAATGGCTCAAAAATCATCAAGGTGTCAAAAGTTTCTATTTTTGGACAGTTGAAAAGTCAACTGTAACTTGACCATGGCATAACTTTTTCATGGTTCATCAGAAAAATACCATCCAATGCTCATTTTGAAGGGAAGGACATTTACTACAATTCATCTTCACATTCCAAGTCCAAGAAATGCTCTCACAAAAAGTTATCAATTTCAACATTATAGGTCATTTTCAAAAGTCAACAAAAAGGAACTTTAAGTCAAAGACCGTAACTTGAGATTGGTAAATCAAAATGACATGGGACCAAAGGCATTGGTTATAGGACTTCAAGACCTTTCCAAAATGTCCAAGAACATGTTCATATGATCAAAATTGAGCAAGATATGCATTGGAGAAGTTGGGAAATTTTTGTGAAATGGCAAAAGTCAACTATCCTTTAAACTTCAATTTTTGACAAAAGGGCCCACCTTTTTCCACTTGATTCATCTTTTCCATGCCTCCCACGTGTCCCATGATTTATCTCAAGATTAAACCTTAAATTTTCTATTTTTATTTAATTTCATTGATTTAATTTATTTTAAATCCTTAAAATTCAAATAAAAATCAAAAAATTTAATCAAAGGATATCTTGTGGTTTGAATGGCCTTGACACATCATAATTCACATGCCAAATTCGTGCCAAGCCTATTATAAGCATGAAATTCAAATTTTGAGCAAAATTGGCAAGTTGTTTAATGATGGTTATGGAGAAATCTCAAACTTCATTGCAATGGTTAAAGGTGCATTATAGTGACTGATTCTCATTGATAACCATATATGCAAGCCTCCCATACAGTATTCACGACCTAGAACTCTCTCAAAAGGCAAAACCACATTCGAAAAACTTGAAGAAAATTGGCAAACTGAAAACCACTTTCCAGCATAATTCAAACCTCTCCTTTGATCCAAACACACTCCCAACCCTTCCAGGAACCTTTTGCAATCAGAACTAAGCGCCAAAGCTCAAGAAACTGCCCAGAATAAACTCACGGTTTGCAAATTTTTTCTAGAATTAAAACTCACATTCTACGCATCCTTAACATGTTGTAATTGTTGTTTTACATTGCTTGACCCTTTACAAAGCTTTTGGCATTGTTTAATTTCATTATCATGTACAGAATCGTGAATCACCATTGGAGATTTTTAGGGTTCTTAAGGTCTCGAATTGGGGACTTCCAGCACAGGCAAAATTAGGCCTTCTCACGCATATGCTTGAATTCGTGACATCCAGACGAACTCATTACAACCCTCGCGCTCAATTTATCTTGCGCCTATCGCTAATCGCTATTTTTCTCTTTTCCAGTTTGTAGGGGTTTAAAACCCCCGTTATTTGCCTGTGTTTTTTGTTTCAGGAACGAAGAAGATGATTACGTGGAATGATGGGAATGGGCCATTCAAACATGGCGCGCATTTTTGTGTTTCAAGACTATGCCTTTGTTTTGAATAAAATATTTAGTGGCAATTATACTAACAAACGCGCACGCCTGGCTCAGTGGTTGGAGACGTGGCTAGGCATCACTAGGACCTGGGTTCGATTCCCAGGTCTCCCCGTAATTCATTGTTATTTTTTCAAATGCATTCTTGTGCAGATTCCCAAATGATGAGCACCATAAGCCTCACATCTCAGCCTGCCAAGTGTCCATCAGAAGCAGATCCAAAGGCCCAGCAAGCAAGAACACCATACTCTTGGTCAACAACGCTCCACTCAATTCCCAGAGTCAACAGGCTTTGTGCAAAATGGGCCTCACAATTCAATTCAGAACACCCCATTCTGGCCCATACCCCCCTTTGGGTTTGCTCTCCATTTTTATTATTTTGTCATTTTCTTTTTATTTTATTTTATTTCTTATTCCTTTTTATTAACTACTAACATAATTAATATTTTATAAAAAAATCCAAAAAAAGAACTAACATTATTATTATTATTATTATTAATTTCATTTTATTTTTTGTAATTGAATACTAATAAATTGAATTAATTATTAATTAGGCAACTTTAACTTTTTTTCTTAATAATTAAAATAAGTTTAGAATTAGGTTTTTAATTAACTTTTAATTTTATTTCCTTTTATTTTATTTCATTAAAAAATATAAAAAACACAAAAAATATCTTCTTTTAATAAATTAATTAATTAGTAATTAGGCTTTATTTAATTAATTGCATTTAATTCAAAAAAGACAAAAAAAATTTCATTTCTTTTCTTAAAAGGGTCAAAACTCTTAAGGCATTCCCGATTAATTTTTATTCGCGCGTATTTTATTTTGATTTTTATGTAATTGCTTCCAAGAATGTAATAGTAATTAGGTTTACCGCTTTATTTAATTTCTCGTACTTATTTACCAAAACGGGTCTTTGTATTTTTGGCGATGTATAGACCCGCGCCTTGTAATAGCGTAGAATTTATATTTCCGCAGTTTACTTTCCGCACCCCTAATTGTTAAAAGCATGAAAGAATGTATGATAATTAAAAAACAACTCGTAGCTCACGATTGCATGATCAAAGATAAACAATTAACTGAAAAACAACCCACAAAGCATATGCCACTCCTAGGGTACGCCTCACTGGTTGCCTCAAACGTGGTCATCAAGCATAGGGTGTCATAGAGGTCGCCCTTCTGTCCAAAAGATCCAGTTGCCTCGAAACGGTTGCCTCGGATACAAAGGATCTAGGACATTAGGGTTACTTCTAAGGTGTCCTACCATTTCTTCGGTGACCACACATGTCCCTTAATCGAATTGACCCGAACACATCCAACGACGGTGCTACCTACCTCTCAATGATGGGATAGAACTATCTAAAGGACTCTTACACAGCCTAATTCCTTAGGGTAGGTAGATTCTCATGGGTACTTGCTCTTTCTCAAAACAAACAAAATACTTTTCACACCTCACACTTTCTAAAAGTTTTCAAACAAATTTTTCATACACTCTTGAGGACTGATACAAGAGTTACTTAGAAATTTTTCAAACGAAACTTTTTCAAAACCCACACACACTTGAAAAGCAAATAAATTTTGAAAACATAAGAGCAAGTACCTAAGAGCCCGTGGATAACCACAGATAGAAAGGGTGCTAACACCTTCCCTTTCTATAAATCTACCTCCCGAACCGAGAAACATTCTCGAATAAGGAATTTTGCTGTGCTTTTATCCTTTCCATGTTGGAGAACATAAAAGACGGTGGCGACTCTTGCTTACCGCGACATTTCGCGAAACCAGCTTACAAAAACAGTCAGTTCTATTTCCACCGATCACAGAACTGGCGACTCTGCTGGGGAAAATTTAAAGTGAGGTGTACCTTAGGATTAGATCATACTTATGTTTTCAATTGCCTGCTTTGATTGCTTTAAAATTGTGGGCCTGTCTTGGAGTTTCATAGATCCTAAACCGGATCTGGGGATACCCTTTTAGGTAGCATAAGCTGTAAGGGACCTGTCCGGCGTAGACCGACACGGGTGAAACAGTGGCTACGTTGGTGTGGCACCTTGGTTTGTACCGATATCCCTTGTGTTGCAACGAGGAGAATATAGGTCTTCTGAGGAGTCATTAAGCACCAACCGACCTTAGAACCCTAATGTGACCCAACTTGGCCATAGAACAGTAGCAGTATGCTACACCCATTGAGGCTAAACTCTCGCGATGGTTCTGCCCGCAAGAAAAGATTGTGATGCTGGAGTTATGACCGATTGAGGGTAGTCAGTGATATTGGGATCCTCTAGAACCCAGTTACTTTTGATAGGACAGGTCTTAACCAACGAAACTGAAAAGAGGGTAGTACCTGAACTTCATGTTGGCCTAAACCCTAAGGGCTGTCTTGTGTGACTTGTGTGCCTTATCATGTTTGCCTTTGTGAATATTTGTGGTGTGCTTTATCATAACATCATAACATCATACCATTGCATGCATCCTGCATAAGGACTGACCTATTTCAAAGACAAGAGGGTTTCACCTTTGCTCTATTTTGTAGGACATCATGATGCCTGTGCGAAGGAACACTATTCGGCTCAACTTTGTTCACCCACCTGATTTGCTTAAAGAGCTGGTTGATAGAATTCCAAGCACTGACTCCTTCATCCAGAGGCATGGTTCTCTTCTCGGTTTGGTCACTTCAAAGTGGGACCAACAACTGATGAGTGTCTTGACCCAGTTTTATGATCCCTTGTACAGTTGCTTCACCTTTCAAGACTTCCAGCTGGTCCTTACCTTGGAAGAATTCTCTGATTTTCTTGGCATCCCTATCTTGGATCAGACTCCCTTCATTGGTTGGGAGATGACTCTTAGACCTGAGGAGATTACAGCAGCCCTTCCTTTGACCAACAAGGAGGTAATGGACAACTGGGTGACTAGAAGCGGAGTTAAGGGCTTCTTGGCTAAGTTTCTGATTGGTAAAGCTAACAGTTTCTGGAATGACTTAGACTTCAGGGCGTACGAGGACATTCTGGCTCTCTTAATCTATGGTCTAGTATTGTTTCCAAATCCTGATAACTTTGTCAATATCAATGCCATAAGGATCTTCATGTCTCGGAACCCTGTACCCACTCTCTTGGGTGATATCCTGCAACAACTCAATGCTCGTACTGCCCGAAGACGAGGAACCCTGTGGTGTTGTACTCCTTTGTTAGTGAGGTGGTTTATTTCGCACCTCCCCAAGTTCGTGCTGAAGAACCAAGAAGGAAGAGGCTGGGCTCATAGGTTAATGTCTCTCACTGATAATTACATCATTTGGACTCTTAGAGGTTTAGATGAGGTGGCTGTTATTGATTGTTGCGGAGAATATCCTAATGTTCCATTGATTGGTACCCAAGGAGGAATCTCTTACAATCCATGTTTAGCTCTCCGTCAATTTGGAAGAGCCAGAAGAGCAGGGCCTCATGAGATGTTGGTGCCTCATATCAGTTTTGAGTTTCAGGTAGATAGTGACGAACTGCGTCGTAGATTCATCAAAGATTGGGACAGAATTCACAAAGCTGACCCACATGAGTTGGGACCGAAGACTTCTCTACCAATGGAACCCTATTACAGATGGGTCCACATCCGTGCTCAGAAGTTAGGTATTCCATATGAAGCTGTCAGGCCTATCATTCTTGAAATTCCGGATAGAGACGGGGTTCCTCTAATCATACTCCCTCCTCAGATACCCACTGATGTTGATACCCTAAAGAGGTCTTGGGCGCAACTACAGGAAGAGCGGGATTATTATCGGGAAAAGTTCAACGAACAGGAACAGAAGATCCAGAAGCTGACCAACCAATTGGAGAACGAGCGAACCCTGAATGACTATATCCATACTGAGAAGAGGAGGCCATGGGAGCACTGATGGGCTTTGGATGTTTCTTTTACAGCTTTATTTCCTTTTCAGTATTTTCATTCTTGTAACGCCTAAGGGCAAATTGTTGAACAATTTAAAGTTTGAATCTAATAAAGTGTGTTCCTTTTGTCTACAAAGTTGATTCCCGATTGTCTTTGAAAACATAATTCATACGCATTTCATTCATCATATGCATCACAGGTACCCTTTTTCTACAGGTTGCTTAATCTTCTTCGCTGTTTATTTCAGCACTCAGTCATCATGAATCCTGAATCAACTACCGAACAAGCTATCAAGGCCCTCCAGGCCCAGAACGCCCAGTTTCAGGAGATGGTCATGAACTTGGCCCAAGGACAACAGGAGTTGAAGGCTTTGCTCCTGAAGAAGAAGAAGAAGAAGAGGACTGTGCTATTCAACACTGGGCACAGATTCGGGAATACATTGCAGAATGAAGCTGAGAGGACTACTCCATCTGTGGGGGAAGGCAGCCACCAAGGGAGAGAGGTTCCTGGTCCTGTGGTCTCTGACAGTGAGACAGATTTCAACGATGAACAGTACCCTCCTGCTGAGGACCGGTACAAACAGCTGGAGGACAGGTTAAATGCTATGGAGATTCAACGTGTGCCTGGGTTGGATTTCAGAGACTTGGGGTTATCTTCTGGGGTGGTGATCCCACACAAGTTCAAGGCGCCTGCCTTTGTGAAGTACGATGGGGCTTTCTGTCCTAAGATGCACCTCCGCTCTTATGTAAGGAAGATCCAGCCTTACACTGCAGATAAGAACTTATGGATCCATTTCTTCCAGGAGAGTCTTTCAGGGACTCATCTCGAATGGTTCTATCAGCTGGATGGAACCAACATTCGTAACTGGGAGGATTTGGCTACTGCTTTTTACAAGCAGTATCAGTACAATTCTGACCTTGCTTCTACGCGTACCCAACTCCAAGGTATGTCGCTAGGATCGGGATAAGTTTTTAAGGAGTACGCACAGAAATGGAGAGACCTGGCTGGCAGGGTGCAGCCACCGTTGACTGATCATGAACTAGTGGACATGTTCTTGGGGACCCTATCTGGTCCATTCTTCAACCATCTCATTGGTAATTCCTCTGCTGGGTTTACAGACCTGATCCTGACTGGTGAAAGGATCGAAGCCGGTATCAAATCGGGGAAGATACATAAGGGTGCCTCCTCAAATACTGAAAAGAAGCCCTTCAAGAAGGAAGCTAGTGCTGTGTATGGTCCCAAAAGACAGAAAAAACCAGAACGCCGCCAAGCTGTCAACGCGGTGGTAATTTCTAAGCCTGCTGCTGCTCCTCAGCAGTACAACCAACCAAGAGTTGAGAGGCCTAAAAGATAGAACAAGCAAGGTTGCACCCATCACCATCACTGTTCTGGGGCCCATCCCCTACAAGTTTGATAAAGTTATCCCGTGGCACTATGGGGCAGATGTTTATGTTCTAGGAGTGAAACAAGAGTTCAATACTAGTACCGGTGTCACCAACATCACCGGGCCCGCTAAAGTCACTCGTAGTGGAAGACTGTTCTCACCAGACATTGCACCTCCAGCAATTCAGAGGCCTCTTTTCATCACACCTGCCAGTGTGCCTGTTTCCCCCCCTGATCAAGTTTCTACCCCTGCTGCCGAGTCATCTGACGCTCGGGGCAAGGGGAATGCTACTGATGTGCCTTCCCGGACGGAGGCACCGAAGACCACTGTTGAGGCTTCCAAGCAAGAGATGGAAGAGATCCTCAAAATTATAAAGAAAAGTGATTTCAACGTCGTTGAACAGCTGGGGCACACCCCTTCTAAAATCTCCATGCTATCACTATTGCTGTATTCAGAGGCCCATGCCAAGGCCCTGATTGCTTTCCTGAAGACGGCCCACGTGCCACAAGAAACGCCTGCTGATCAATTCACCGACTGTGTGGCCAACTTAACTGCTGATAATGGTCTGGGTTTCTCTGACGCTGATCTGACGGCCAAGGGGAAGAACCATAATGATGCCCTGCATGTCTCCATTGAATGCAGGGGCACTACTCTTGCTCATGTGCTGGTTGACACTAGTTCTTCACTAAACGTGCTACCCAAGAAAGCTCTAGACAGGCCGGACTGTGGGGGTTTAGAGGTCAAACCAAGTAACATCGTTGTCCGGGCCTTTGACGGGTCCAAAAGGATGGTACATGGTGAGGTTGAAATCCCAATCTGGGTTGGTTCACAAGTCTTTGATTCAAAATTCTATGTGATGGACATCCGTCCATCCTATTCTTTTTTGCTGGGTCGCCCATGGATCCACAAGGCTGGAGCTGTGACTTCAACTTTACATCAGAAGCTCAAGTACCCGGTCAGGGGGATGATCGTAACAGTGCAAGGGGAAGAGGAATACATGGTTAGCCACCTAAACTCGTTCCGGTACGTAGAAATGGATGGGGAGTTCATTGAGACCCCCTTTCAACACTTTGAAGAGGTGCCCCAGACATTGGCAGCAGCAGAGACAGTGACTACAGAAGACTCTCCTTTGAAGATGGCTTCCTTGAAGGATGCCCGGGCTATGATTAGGAAGGAAGATCAGAAGGCTGTGCGCAAGGCAAGGATTGGAAGACCTCCTGTGCTCATCACCAACCCGAGAGTGAATGCTATCGAGGACGACGTGGAGGAATCCGAATTTGACAGCTGGATCTACCCAACGACAAACGGTGGACCTAGCAACTGGACTGCAAAAGACTTTACGCCTATTACTTTTGTCACCTAGTAATGAACTCTTTTGTTTTAAAAGTTGTAACGAACAATATTACTAAACTTTATGGCCCGGTGTCTTACCCGGGGCACCGTGGCGTCATTTGTGAGGGCTTGTTATTTGTCACTTCCATATATCATGAATAAAAGCATTGGACGTTATTCACATTTCAAATCTTGCGCTCCCTTTTCTTTCTTTATATATTGCAAAACAGCTATATTTACACACACTCACCTATACAGGTTTCAATCCACTCTGGATCTCACTGGTAACGACTCTGCTACTGCCAGTTATGACTTCGAAAATCCGATCAACTTAGCCGAAGACGAAGGTGAAGATGATTGCGAAGTGCCTGGTGAGCTTGCAAGACTACTACTCCAGGAAGAGAGGGCCATTCAGCCACATGAAGAGCCTGTGGAAACGGTAAATCTGGGTACTAAGACAGACAGAAAGGAAGTCAAGATTGGTGCCAATCTAGAGCTCAGTGTGAAACAACGATTGGTTCAGATGCTGCATGATTATGTGGAAATCTTTGCCTGGTCCTACGAAGACATGCCTGGGTTGGATACTAACATTGTGGTTCATCACTTGCCTACCAAGGAAGACTGCCCTCCGGTTAAACAGAAGGTCCGCCGTATGCGTCCAGAGATGTTCGAGAAAATCAAAGCTGAGGTTATGAAACAATTTGACGCCGGTTTTCTTGCAGTGACTTCTTACCCTCAGTGGGTTGCTAATGTGGTTCCAGTGCCAAAGAAAGATGGTAAGGTCAGAATGTGTGTCGATTACAGGGATTTGAACAGGGAAAGCCCTAAAGATGATTTCCCTTTGCCTCATATCGTCGTTCTGGTTGACAATACTGCTCAACATAAGGTATTCTCCTTCATGGACGGATTCTCCGGTTATAACCAAATCAAGATGGCACCTGAAGATATGGAGAAGACCACCTTTGTTACTCAATGGGGCACCTTCTGCTACAAAGTCATGCCTTTTGGGTTGAAAAATGCTGGGGCAACCTACCAACGTGCCATGGTTGCTTTATTTCATGACATGATCCATCATGAGATAGAAGTACATGTCGGCGATATGATTGCAAGGTCCCAAACTGAGGAGGAACACCTTGACCATCTACAGAAGTTGTTTGACCGTCTGAAGTTGTACAAGCTGAGGTTGAACCCGAACAAGTGCACCTTTGGGGTAAGATCTGGGAAGTTGCTAGGCTTCTTCGTGAGCGACAAAGGTATTCAAGTGGACCCTGCCAAGGTGAAAACCATACAAGAGATGTCAGCTCCCAAGACAGAGAAAGAAGTCAGAGGATTTCTAGGACGGCTGAACTACATTGCCCGAGTCATCTCACACCTAACTGCTACCTGTGAACCAATCTTCAAGCTACTGAAGAAAGATCAAGTAGTACGTTGGAACGATGAATGTCAGGCCTCTTTCGACAGAATCAAAGAGTATCTCCAAGAACCACCTATTCTTATGCCACCGGTTGAAGGGAGACCTCTAATCTTATACTTGACGGTACTGGACAACTCAATGGGGTGTGTGCTAGGGCAGCATGACGAGTCTGGCCGAAAATAGCACGCCATTTATTACCTTAGCAAAAAGTTTACCGACTGTGAGACCTGATACTCACTGCTTGAGAAAACTTGCTGCGCTTTGGTATGGGCTGCTCGCCGGCTGAGACAGCATATGTTGACTCACACCACTCTGTTAATTTCAAAAATGGATCCAATCAGGTACATATTCGAAAAGCCTGCCTTGTCCAGAAGAATAGCAAGATGGCAAATGATCCTGACAGAATACGAAATCCAGTACACAACTCAGAAAGATATCAAAGGAAGTGTATTGGCAGACCATTTGGCACACCAGGCTGTGGATGACTACCAGTCCATGAACTTTGAATTTCCCGACGAGAATATCATGGTAGTGACTGATTGTGAAGTACCAGGACTGAATGAAGGACCACAGGTAGGATCCCGATGGTCTATGCACTTTGACGGAGCCTCAAACGCTTTGGGTAATGGCATCGGTGCTGTGATCATATCCCCAAAAGGCACTCATACTCCACTCACTGCCCGGCTATGTTTCAACTGCACCAATAACATGGCGGAGTATGAGGCATGCATCATGGGTCTTCAAGCTGCAATTGACTTAAGGATCAAGTTTCTGAGTGTCTTCGGAGATTCCTCCCTCGTGATCAATCAGATCAAAGGCGAGTGAGATACGAAACACCCAAATCTTATTCCTTACAAAGAGTATGTGTTGACATTGATCCCCCATTTCGAAGAGATAACCTTTGAACACTTCCCAAGGGAGGAGAATCAGTTGGCGGACGCGTTGGCTACGATGTCTTCTATGTTCGAAGTCAAATGGGATAACGAGGCTCCCCGAATCATTATCTGGAAGTTAGATGAACCTGCACATTGCTGTGATCTTAAGGCTGAAGAGGTAACTGAGAAACCTTGGTATCATGAAGTAAAGAGGTACTTGGAAGCTCAAGAATACCCTGAAGGTGCATCCATCAATGACAAAAAGTTTCTGAGAAGGTTCGCTGCAAAGTTCTTCCTCAGCAACGGCATTCTGTATAAGCGAAACCATGATTCGACCTTACTGCGTTGTGTGGATAAGACTGAAGCAGAAAAGATTATGGCAGAACTACATGAAGGTACCTTCGGAACATATTCCAGTGGACATACCATGGCAAAGAAAATCTTCCGGGAAGGATATTTCTGGTCCACAATGGAAGCTGACTGTTACCAACATTCTCGGACGTGTCACAAATGCCAGATCTACGCTGATAAGGTGCACATTCCTCCAGTTCCTCTGAACATCTTGACAGCAACTTAGCCATTTGCAATGTGGGGCATTGATATGATCGGCGAGATCAGACCTACGGCATCCAACGTGCATCGCTTCATCCTGGTAGCGATTGATTATTTCACAAAGTGGGTTGAAGCAGCTTCCTATGCTACCGTAACCAAGAATGTCGTGGCACGGTTCATTCGGCATAACCTGATCTGTCGATACGGCGTCCCGGAAAGGATCATTACGGACAATGGTACCAATCTTAACAACAAGATGATCACTAAGCTCTGCGAGCAATTCAAGATACAACACCACAACTCTTCTCCCTACCGGCCGAAGATGAATGGGGCTGTAGAAGCGGCGAATAAGAATATTAAGAAGATTGTGCAGAAGATGACAGTGACCTACAAAGATTGGCACGAGATGTTACCGTTTGCTCTTCACGGGTACCGTACCTCAGCACGGACGTCAACAGGGGCAACTCCCTTTTCCTTGGTCTATGGCATGGAGGCAGTCTTGCCTATTGAAGTCCAGATACCCTCTCTCCGGATAATGAAGGATGCAGATTTGAGCGAAGATGACTGGATCCAGACTCGGCTTGATCAATTAAACTTAATCGACGAAAAGAGACTCACCACTATTTGTCATGGTCAAACGTACCAAAAACGGATGATCAGGGCATTTAACAAGAAAGTCAGACGACAAGAGTATCAAGTCGGAGACCTGGTAATCAAGCGCATCATTCTTCCTCAAAGTGATCCCAAGGGCAAATGGACCCCTACGTACGAAGGGCCATTTGTGGTTAAGAACATCTTCTCAGGAGGAGCTATGATTCTAACCACCATGGATGGTGACGACCTTCCTCACCCCGCCAATGCAGACATAGTAAAAAGATACTACGCATGAATTAAAGACCCGCTAGGTTGACACACCTAGGCAAAAATAAGGGCTTCCCGGCGAACCAAAAGGGTTCAGGCAAAAATAAGGGATGAAATGAAAAAAAAATTGTACACCCGGCAAGTCGAAAACCTGAAAAGGCGGCTTGGGCAAAAATGGGTATCCCGGTGGACTGAAAACCCAAAAGGGCGGTCCAGGCAAAAGTTAGGGATTAAAGCGTAATACTATGTCTCATTGAATCACCTTGCATCCAGAATTCGGCATCAACTATCAGGTTCAGACGGCATTGATCAGTCAGCTTCATCGTCAACTGAGCAGCAAAGTGATGAGACGCTTGAAGACATAAAGGCGATAGCAGAGTTGAAACCCAGTGGGGTCTTTCACATATCTGTTTTGTTTTCCCTTGTACAAATTGTATAAACTCTATTCTATTCAGCGGCGTTCTCTTACTAGGACGTCAGCCTCTTGTACATAAACGCCTATTTACAGGCCAATTCAAAAAATCAATACAAATTCACTTTTTCAGACAAATTGCCAAATTATTTTCCTTTGTCTGTTTTATTTTGCGAAGAACGTCCAATGTTTAATTGTGATATATGCATTTGACACTAACTGCTAACTCATAAATATTTGCATACGAAACAAAGGATTAATTACAGGTGACATTAGAAACAGGGGCAATAATGAGTTGTCTAAGCGATCTAGTTGCTCTGTCCACCAAGATACCAAGGTAGGTTCGGCTGAAGAATGCAACCAAGATACCTCCACTCCCCGCAGAGTAAGACAGAGTCCAACAGTACTCTCCCCCGAGCAGAGAAGGCACAGTATCTCCAGCAAGTCAGCAACACTCTCCCCAAGCAGAGTTAGCATACAGTCAGCCTTATGGAAGTTGGGTATCCCCAGAAAATCTCAATATTCCCCAGCGGAGTATACAGATGTTCCTAAGAAAGCGTCCCCGGCAGTCTTGATCTAAGATTGTTCCCCGGTGGAATACCAAACACCCTTATGGAGCCACTCCCTAGTACAGTCCAAAAAAATCTCCCCAAGAGAGTTGAATCATCTCCCCAGTAGATTCTGGAAGCTTATCCCCAGTAGATTCTGGAAGCTTATCCCCTGCAGAGCACGAACGCGTATCCCTGGCTTTATTCAAAGATTATTCTCCACCAGAGCTTATAACTGGGTTATCCTCAGCTAATTGCCACGGAAAGATCGTCCTCGGCGAAGCTCTTCCTATCCCCAGTGGAGTTCATCAAATTCCTTAACAAAGCTAATCAACGGTATCCCCAGCGGAGTTCTCATCAAAACCTCAGCGAAGTGTCTCTTCCCACAGAGTATTCCCCGCAGAGTAACCTCTTCATCAAGTTTATTCCCCAACGGAGTCATCTTCTCCTACCAGATTATTCTTGCAACCATCATCCCCAGCGGAAATGAAGAACTTCACTCTTCAACATCAGCCCAGGATTCAGCTTCCCGGCATTCGTCAAGGATTTATTTTCCTAGACGAAAATACATTCATAAACATTACATTTCATACATCCTACCTACATACACAATACATGCACATACGCATCATATCACACAATCTCATTTATTTTTGAGAACATCATGACATCATGCATTTCATACATCATGACATTGCATACAACTGATGTCTTGCCTTTTCAGGAAAAAGGTCAATCTAAAGATAATTACTATCAACTGTCGCAATTCCAGATTCGATACCTGTATCTAGCCAGGGCATATCTGTGAGCGATCAATTCCAGATTCGATTCCTGTATCCAGCCAGGGCACGTCTGAAGAGTTTGAAGATTCGATTCCTGTATCCAGCCAGGGCATATCTGTTGACGATTAATTCCAGATTCAATTCCTATATCCAACCAGGGCACGTCTGAAGAGTTTGAAGATTCAATTCCTGTATCCAGCCAGGGCATATCTGTTGACGACTATTTCCAGATTCGATTCCTGTATCCAGCCAGGGCACGTCTGAAGAGTTTGAAGATTCGATTCCTGTATCAAGCAAGGGCATATCTGTCAACGACTATTTCCAGATTCGATTCCTGTATCCAGCCAGGGCACGTCTGAAGAGTTTGAAGATTCGATTCCTGTATCCAGCCAGGGCATATCTGTTGACGACTATTTCCAGATTCGATTCATGTATCCAGCCAGGGCACGTCTGAAGAGTTTGAAGATTTGATTCCTGTATCCAGCCAGGGCATATCTGTTGACGACTATTTCCAGATTCGATTCCTGTATCCAGCCAGGGCACGTCTGAAGAGTTTGAAGATTCGATTCCTGTATCCAGCCAGGGCATATCTGTTGACGACTATTTCCAGATTCGATTCCTGTATCCAACCAGGGCACGTCTGAAGAGTTTGAAGATTCGATTTCTGTATCCAGCGAGGGCATATCTATAGATGACTAATTCCAGATTTGATTCCTGTATCCAGCCAGGGCACGTCTGAAGAGTTTGAAGATTCGATTCCTGTATCCAGCCAGGGCATATCTGTTGACGACTATTTCCAGATTCGATTCCTGTATCCAGCCAGGGCACGTCTGAAGAGTTTGAAGATTCGATTCCTGTATCCAGCCAGGGCATATCTGTTGAAGACTATTTCCAGATTCGATTCCTGTATCCAGCCAGTGCACGTCTAAAGAGTTTGAAGATTCGATTCCTATATCTAGCCAGGGCATATCTGTTGACGACTATTTCCAGATTCGATTCCTGTATCCAGCCAGGGCATGTCTGAAGAGTTTGAAGATTCGATTCCTGTATCCAGCCAGGGCATATCTGTTGACGACTATTTCCAGATTCGATTCCTGTATCTAGCCAGGGCACGTCTGAAGAGTTTGAAGGTTCGATTCCTGTATCCATCCAGGGCATATCTGTTGACGACTATTTCTAGATTCGATTCCTGTATCCAGCAAGGGCACGTCTGAAGAGTTTGAAGATTCGATTCCTGTATCCAGCCAGGGCATATCTGTTGACGACTATTTCCAAATTCGATTCCTGTATCCAGCCAGGGCACGTCTGAAGAGTTTGAAGATTCGATTCCTGTATCCAGCCAGGGCACGTCTGAAGAGTTTGTAGATTTGACACCTGTATCCAGCCAGGGCATATCTGCATAAAGAGTTTAAAGATCAACCCCTGTAACAGGCCAGGTAATTATCTTTCTTTCTCAGGTAAGCAAGTTCTTGCTAAGGAATATCTTACGCGATCGACACCTAGATGGCATCTATAAGCCCATCCTCCCATTACGGTTCCAAATGGCATCTATAAGCCCATTCCCGGCAAGGTTCTGTCACATCTCCAGATGGCATCTATAAGCCCATCCTCCTATCCACTATCTCTCCAAATGGCATTTATAAGCCCATTCCCGCTATCACACTGCTGATACTCAACTATGTGAGTGCAAATTTCTGGGCACTCTAGTGTTCAATCATCTTCCACCCTCGGATCACGAAAGGCACACAAGCCAATCTACATCCTCAGGTCTAAGAAGATTGAACAGGGGCAACTGTTGTACCCCAAAATTTTCCCTCCCATATTCTTCAAAGTTTTTTGCAAGCATTTGCTCAAGTCTACTCAAGGGTTGCACAGTCAAACCATCCTCCTAAGCCAGTCAAATTAGGGTTTTTGTTCTTACAAGGAAGTTGAGGTTTCCAAGGGTCCAATCAAGTCCCATATGCTCATATACATTGTCAAGCACCTACATGTCAAGTTTCAAGGCTCACAAGGTCAAGTTACACAGTCAAAAGCCTAAATTGCTCTATAGTCAACTGTAGGGGCAAAATGGTCATTTGGCAGTCAAAAGTCAAAATTTTTGGTCAACATCTTATTTTGAAGCCACAATCATCATTTGATCAAGTCTTGATCATGATTTCACAAGAATGGCTCAAAAATCATCAAGGTGTCAAAAGTTTCTATTTTTGGACAGTTGAAAAGTCAACTGTAACTTGACCAAGGCATAACTTTTTCATGGTTCATCAGAAAAATCCCATCCAATTCTCATTTTGAAGGGGAGGACATTTCCTACAATTCATCTTCACATTCCAAGTACAATAAATTCTCTCACAAAAAGTTATCAATTTCAACATTATAGGTCATTTTCAAAAGTCAACAAAAAGGCACTTTAAGTCAAAGACCATAACTTGAGATTGGTAAATCAAAATGACATGGGACCAAAGGCATTGGTTAGAGGACTTCAAGACCTTTCCAAAATGTCCAAGAACATGTTCATATGGTCAAAATGGAGCAAGATATGCATTGGAGAAGTTGGGAAATTTTTGTGAAATGGCAAAAGTCAACTATCCTTGAAACTTCAATTTTTGACAAAAGGGCCCACCTTTTTCCACTTGATTCATTTTTTCCATGCCTCCCACGTGTCCCATGATTTATCTCAAGATTAAACCTTAATTTTTCTATTTTTATTTAATTTTATTGATTTAATTTATTTTAAATCCTTAAAATTCAAATAAAAATAAAAAAATTTAATCAAAGGATATCTTGTGGTTTGAATGGCCTTGACACATCATAATTCACATGCCAAATTCGTGCCAAGCCTATTATGAGCATGAAATTCAAATTTTGAGCAAAATTGGCAAGTTGTTTAATGGTGGTTATGGAGAAATCTCAAACTTCATTGCAATGGTTAAAGGTGCATTATAGTTACTGATTCTCATTGATAACCATATATGCAAGCCTCCCATACAGTATTCACGACCTAGAACTCTCTCAAACGGCAAAACCACATTCGAAAAACTTGAAGAAAATTGGCAAACTGAAAACCACTTTCCAGCATAATTCAAACCTCTCCTTTGATCCAAACACACTCCCAACCCTTCCAGGAACCTTTTCCAATCAGAACTAAGCGCCAAAGCTCAAGAAACTGCCCAGAATAAACTCACGGTTTGCAAAAATTTTCTAGAATTGAAACTTACATTCTACGCATCCTTAACATGTTGTAATTGTTGTTTTACATTGCTTGACCCTTTACAAAGCTTTTGGCATTGTTTAATTTCATTATCATGTAAAGAATCGTGAATCACCATTGGAGATTTTTAGGGTTCTTAAGGTCTCGAATTGGGGACTTCCAGCACAGGCAAAATTAGGCCTTCTCACGCATATGCTTGAATTCGTGACATCCAGACGAACTCATTACAACCCTCGCGCTCAATTTATCTTGCGCCTATCGCTAATCGCTATTTTTCTCTTTTCCAGTTTGTGGGGGTTTAAAACCCATGTTATTTGCCTGTGTTTTTTGTTTCAGGAACGAAGAAGATGATTACGTGGAATGATGGGAATGGGCCATTCAAACATGGCGCGCCTTTTTGTGTTTCCAGACTATGCCTTTGTTTTGAATAAAATATTTAGTGGCCATTATACTAACAAATGCGCACGCCTGGTTCAGTGGTTGGAGACGTGGCTAGGCATCACTGGGACCTGGGTTCGATTCCTAGGTCCCCCCATAATTCATTGTTATTTTTTCAAATGCATTCTTGTGCAGATTCCCAAATGATGAGCACCATAAGCCTCACATCTTAGCCTGCCAAGTGTCCATCAGAAGCAGATCCAAAGGCCCAACAAGCAAGAACACCATACTCTTGGTCAACAGCGCTCCACTCAATTCCCAGAGTCAACAGGCTTTGTGCAAAATGGGCCTCACAATTCAATTCAGAACACCCCATTCTGGCCCATACCCCCCTTTGGGTTTGCTCTCCATTTTTATTATTTTGTCATTTTCTTTTTTTATATTTTATTTCTTATTCCTTTTTATTAACTACTAACATAATTAATATTTTATAAAAAAATCCAAAAAAAGAACTAACATTATTATTATTATTATTAATTTCTTTTTATTTTTTGTAATTGAATACTAATAAATTGAATTAATTATTAATTAGGCAACTTTAACTTTTTTTCTTAATAATTAAAATAAGTTTAGAATTAGGTTTTTAATTAACTTTTAATTTTATTTCCTTTTATTTTATTTCATTAAAAAATATAAAAAACACAAAAAAATATCTTCTTTTAATAAATTAATTAATTAGTAATTAGGCTTTATTTAATTAATTGCATTTAATTCAAAAAAGACAAAAAAAAATTCATTTCTATTCTTAAAAGGGTCAAACCCTTAAGGCATTCCCGATTAATTTTTATTCGCGTGTATTTTATTTTGATTATTATGTAATTGCTTCCAAGAATGTAATAGTAATTAGGTTTACTGCTTTATTTAATTTCTCGTACTTATTTACCAAAACGGGTCTTTGTATTTTTGGCGATGTATAGACCCGCGCCTTGTAATAGCGTAGAATTTATATTTCCGCAATTTAATTTTCGCACCCCTAATTGTTAAAAGCATGAAAGAATGTATGATAATTAAAAAACAACTCGTAGCTCACGATTGCATGATCAAAGATAAACGATTAACTGAAAAACAACCCACAAAGCACATGCCACTCCTAGAGTACGCCTCATTGGTTGCCTCGAACGTGGTCATCAAGCATAGGGTGTCTTAGAGGTCGCCCTTCTGTCCAAAAGATCCAGTTGCCTCGAAACGGTTGCCTCAGATACAAAGGATCTAGGACATTAGGGTTACTTCTAAGGTGTCCTACCATTGCTTCGGTGACCACACATGTCCCTTAATCGAATTGACCCGAACACCTCCAACGACGGTGCTACCTACCTCTCAATGGTGGGATAGCACTATCTAAAGGACTCTTACACAACCTAATTCCTTAGGGTAGGTAGATTCTCATGGGTACTTGCTATTTCTCAAAACAAACAAAATACTTTTCTCACCTCACACTTTCTAAAAGTTTTCAAACAAATTTTTCATACACTCTTGAGGACTGATACAAGAGTTACTTAGAAATTTTTCAAACGAAACTTTTTCAAAACCCACACACACTTGAAAAGCAAATAAATTTTGAAAACATAAGAGGAAGTACCTAAGAGCCCGTGGATAACCATGGATAGAAAGGGTGCTAACACCTTCCCTTTCTATAAATCTACCTCCCGAACCGAGAAACATTCTCGAATAAGGAATTTTGTTGTGCTTTTGTCCTTTCCATGTTTGAGAACATAAAAGACGGTGGCGACTCTTGCTTACCGCGACATTTCGCGAAACCAGCTTACAAAAACAGTCAGTTCTATTTCCACCGATCACAGTGATGGTTCTGCATAATCATTAAAACAGGCAGTCATTATCTCTCAAAATAAAAGCCCGCTAAGTCAAAACCTATGAAGGAGACTTAAGAAAAAATGAAGCCTCCCACTGACTTTAATCAGAAAAGAAACAGTTCAGGAAAAAGAAGGGATAACAAAAACCAAAAAAAGAGGTTACTACAAATTCTCAATAAAAAAGATTACAAAATGACTACCTATTTCAAATAAACTTTCAGTATCCGAACCATCACCAGAACATCAAGGACAATACTCCATAACTCAACTGGGATTCTAAACGTGCAATTAACTGAGCATATGACTGAAGGACATCCCAAAGAGCATGTGGGTACAAATAAAATTTGAGCCTTTATCCTTTGTTTCTTAAATCGTGAACCAGGCCACGTTATAACCCTTAAAAGTTCTAGCTGAAGCATGGGTTAGTTCGAAAGCATATTGTTACAAAAGGTATCCTGACTCCTGTAAGGTTTGCTATAAATCGTGAGTTGATATCACATTCTTGCAAATTTTGTTTTACTACAAAAAACGCATTTTAAAAAGAAATTTCCTTCAAGACAGACATAAGCTTTGCATTCTTAAAATACCATTGTTTGCATATGACTATTTGTTCAATAGAAGATAAATTCGCATGACGAATATCTAGTGAACAAAAACCTTCTCAATGAAAAGAATCACCTCAAGTGGAAAAACACTTCCAACCAAGGGGAACAATGTGATCATTATCCATCATCTGGGGCAGTCAAGTCAAGATTCAAGGAATCTATAAAATATGCGAAATAGCCAGGGGCAGACCTCCATCTGAATCACTTGGGGCATTGGACATGAATTCCAATCCCGTACGATCAAACAAACATCTTCTGATAGTGTGGCAACACTTACTACTATGGACAGTGAAAATTCTCTGTACCCGATGAATGTGGACATAGTCAGAAAATTCTATTCATGAATAAAGACCCGCTAGGTTGACTGGCCTAGGAAAAAATAAGGGCATCCCGACGAACCAAAAGGGTTCGGGAAAGAATTAGGGGTAAAAAAAACATGTATGCCCGGCAAGTCGAAAACCATAAAAGGCAGCTTGGGAAAAAAAGGGTATCCCGATGGACTGAAAATCTGAAAAGACGGTCCAGACAAAAAATTAGGGATTAAAGTGTACGACTACGTCCCGTCATCTCGTCACTTGTCTAATCAGTAGAAGGTTTATTACCCTAATCTGCATTCACCACAGACTCCAAGTGTTGGGATAATAGTCAAACCATCTACAAAATCCCCGGTTAATATTTTCTACAACAGGTATCAAGACAGGGGCATTCTACTACAAGGTCACCACCATATTCTCAACTTACAACCTATTAATGTCAGGTGTTCTCATACCCTCGTCAGAGCAAAATCTCCAAATTATTGCTCGAATGAAAACTCCCCAGTGAAGTAACCAAGCTTCTCAGGATTCCCCAACGAATTTCTTCTTAAAATAACAAAATAGGATTCCCCAGCGGAAACATTCTAAATAAAGCAAATTCTCTTCTAGAAACGGTTCAGGTACGATCCAGAGACGAATAACATCCTGATACTTATTTCAGATTATCCTCTAGCAATAGTTCAGGTATGACCTAAAACGGGTGTCATCCTGATACTTAGTCTAGACTATCTTCTAGCAACAGTTCAGGTACGATCCAGAGACTGATATCATCCTGATTCTAGAAGCGGTTCAACAAAAATACGATCCGGATATGGATGTCATTCTGATACTTATTTAAACACATAGATCCATCCACAAATCCTCTACGGGTATTTTCCGAAGGTTGAGAAAACACTTAGAAGGGGGGGGGGGGGGGTGGGTTGAAAAAGTTTTTCTTTTTCTAGTGCGATACATAAGGAAGGACACTGGTATTTTTATCCTGGTTCGTTTGAAACTCAAACTACTCCAGTCCATCCGCCAAGGTGATTTCGCCTCTCTCAACAAGGACTTAATCCACTACAATCAAACTGATTACAAACACACAACCAAACTGGTGTGACTAATAATACAATGCACAAGCCAACTGCAAGTGACTAAAGCCTCTAAGACTCAACTAGTCCTAGCCCTCTTGAGAAATATGACCCAACTGGTTTCTCAAGGAACACTTACAAAATTGTCTCTTAATAGTAGTGAAACAGATTTGCTTCTAAAAAGATTTATCACAACTGTAATTTATCACTAAGATTGTTGCCTAATACTTAAGATATACCCACTATATAGTATTAGTTTACAAGTATGAAAATAATGAGCATAAATATATTTCACGTAAGTCAGTAACCTTTCTTTGATACAAAAGGTCTTCTATATATAGCTTCCAATTCTTGATCGTTAATGCCTTGATGATAGTGCATGCATTTAATGAAGCGTGTTTGCAATGATGCATGTTGCGTGTAGCGAGTAGGTTTGGTCTTTATGTTTCCAATGCTCGTGCGCGTAGTACACTTGAGTGCGTTAGCCATTTTAGCATTTAATAACCAATGGTACTGTCAGATCTTGTCTCTAGAAGTTGAAATGTTTCTTTGCAGCATTTCCATTTCAGAGTTTACTTGATCTTTTCTTCTATCAGAGTACTCTTCAGTATATGTTCATCAGAGTATGCCTTAATCTTATATTTATCAGATGTTGTATTCAGCGTGCTTCTATCAGAGGTTGCTGAGGAATTGCTCTTCATTCTGAGTTTGCTTTGTACTTGCGTAGAATCATGTTTCTTTCTAAGATGCGTGAGTCAGAACATCATCTGAACTTAGAGAGCATACAAGTCAGAGTATAAAATAAATATCACAAAATTTATTTCATTTTTATCATTAAAACTCTAAGATATGATTAGAACCAAACTTTGTTCTAACAATCTCCCCCTTTTTGATGATGACAAAACAATTCAGATATTGAAAAAAAAATTGTGCAAGTATGAGGATCTCCCCCTGAGATAGATAATCTCCCGCTGAGATTGATATTTCTTCTTCTAAAATAAAGAATGATTAAAGAGTTTAAAAGCATAAGGGAAACTTCCTAATATTTGTTCTTCATAGCTTTTAGACTTTTTCTTTCAGAGTTTGCTTTAGCAATTCTTTTCCTAATGATGTTCAGAGCTTAGTCTTTCAGAGTTTCTTGAGTTCCTGCATATCTCTTAAACAAAAAATAACTTTGTATATCGTTAGAAATGTTTGAGACTTAGCCCCATAACTATTTCATGGATCAGATCAAAATCTTATTTTCTCCCCCTTTTTGTCATAATCAAAACATAAAAAATAAAGAAATTCAAAAATAGTCATATATTGAAGATTCAGGAGAAAACAAAGTTACAAAACAAAAAACAACAATAACAAAAATTAGAAATAAAATCTAAGAGCAACGAGAAACAAGGGAAAGCAGAAGATTCTTGATTTCATTTAAGGAATCCTCTTGTTTCTGGATCCAAGATCTGATTTCCTTGTTGGTTTCATCTTTTTTATCCAAACGTTCTTGGATGGCCTCATTGTCATTCTTCAATTCATTCAGAGTGTCCAGCAACAACGAAGGTGGAGCAGAAGTTAAAGCAGCTTCAAATGAGACAACCTTAGGAGCAGAAGTAGCAGAGCCTGAGTACACAACATTTGTGAGAAATGTGCCAGGATCAATCAGCAGAGTAAGCACTTTCTTAAAGCCAACTTCAGCAGAAGGTTGGTGATACAGATTCATGGCCAAAGGATTTGGTTCAAACTTATCGTCATCTTCAGATTTATCCTCTAATATCTCAATGGGGTCAGCAGGTGGTAATGGAGCACCAATAATCTGTTGTGGAGACCTCTGATCCCATATGTTTACCACTTCTGTCAAGAAAGTATTCAGATACTTGGTGAAATTCTCAAGAACCTGAGCATAGCACAATTCTTTCAAATTGAGGATTTCATCATTGAGTTTTCTTCTGAAAGCGTCCCACATAAAATCACACGCTGCTGGATTCAGGCTGTTGGCACTGTCAACTTTCAGCAGGTCAATCCACGTCTGCATTTCTGTTATGAAATTCTGACAACTTACAGGAACATCTGATTGATCAGGTTTTGGGGTTGGTTTGGGAGTGGCCTTTTTGGTGGATTTTATTAGTAGATAACATAGTGATTCAAGATCAACTACAGTTTTGGGAAAGTCAGAAAGGACAGAGGATTCAGGAGGTTTTGATGATGACAGACTAAGGATTGGTTCTAGAGAGAGAGGTGAAGAGGGTTCGAGTGATGAAGGTAAGGGAATTTATGGTGAGGAAGTTGGTGTGACACCAGGAGAGATGATGATTGTGGTTTGAGGTGAGGAAGGAGGAGAAGGTGCTGGTGATACATTCAGGGTAAAATGTTTTCAGAGGGTAGGATGAAGGATGGTGGTTGTGTAGACAGAGGAACATTTATGCCAGGTAGTCTCCAAGAACCATCATACCACTCAGAGGGTCTTGGTGATAAAGGTCTGATGGGGGATGTTGGTAGAGGGTTGTTAGCAGGGTTATTTGGATTCTGATGGTGGGGAGAAGAAGGAGGTATTTGAGTTTTGGGTTGAGTTTGTTGAGGTACTTCAGTAGCAAAATTATCTATGTCAGATAATACTTGGTCAATTTCAGGGTTGTTATCCAGGGGCTCAGAGGATTGTGTTAGGTCTATGTCAACTTCTATATTTTCTAGGTGTGATCGGTGGATCTGGAACTGACTGTTTAACGCTGGTTCGCGAAATGTCGCGGAAGCAAGAGTCGCCACCGTCTTTTATTTTCTCCAAATGGAAAGGACAAAAGCACAGAAAAATTCCTTATAGAGATTGCTCTCGGTTCGGGAGGTAGATTATAGAAAGGGAAGGTGTTAGCACCCTTTCTATCCATGGTTATCCATGGGCTCTTAGATACTTGCTCATTGTGTTTCAAAATTGTTTGTTTGCTTTTCAATTGTGGGTTTTAAAAAAAGTTTCTTTGAAAATTTCAGTTCGACTCTTGTATCGGTCCTCAAGAGTGTTTGAAAAGTTGCTTTCGAAAGCTTTTTGAAAAGGTGTTGGTGTGAAAAGTATTTTTTGAATTTGTTTTGAAATTAGAGCAAGTATCTAGAGTCATCCACCTACCCTAAGGAATTCGTCTGTGTAAATGTCCTTTAAAGTAGTGCCATCCCACCATTGAGAGGTAGGTAGCACCACCGTTGGAGGTGTTCGGGTCAATTCGAGGTTCGGGACATGGTGATCACCAGAGCAATAGGAAGATACCTTGGAAGCTACCCTCATGCCAGGTTCCCGGATCATGAGGACTTACTAAGACATCCTCTACTCGACGATCACCCTTCGAGAGGCAAGGAAACAGTGAGGCGTACCCTAGGGGTGGTGTGTGATTTGTGTATCATGTTCATTTATTTTGTCTTGTTCATGTCATGGGTGATCTACGCGTTGCTTTTATTTAGACATTCATTCTTGCATGCAATTATTAACAGTTAAAAAGTTGCGAGAAATATAAAGTTCCTAAACTATTACAAAGGCGCGGGTCCACATCGCCAAATTAAATCCAGGACCCGATTTGACATAAAATAAAGGAAACTGCGAGAAAGATAAATGTCCAATTTACACGGCTTTGGGAGAATTACATAAGAAATTATAAGAAAGAATAAGACTAAAATGCGCGAATTGAATTTAAATTGAAAGCGAGGGCGTTGGACCCTTTTTAATGAAATTAAATTATTATTAACAAATTAATTAAAATAAAATAAAAAAAGAAATTATTTTTGAGGTTTTTTGTATTTATGGTTTTTTATGAGAATTAAATGAAATTTAAACCTAATTCTAGCTATTTTTTAATTTATTAAGAAAATATGAAAATTAAACCTAAAATTAAACCTAATTAATTAATGCAATTTGATTTATAAAAATAAATAATTAATTATTAGTGAGGAGAAAATAAAAGAAAAAGTAATTAAAGTAATTAAAACCTAATTCTACAAATTTTAAGTTTATTGAAAAATGTCAAAATTAAGTTTAAGAATAAAACTAATTAATTTACAAAAATAAGTTTAAATGAAATATATTTTATTTTTATGACTTTCTGATTTTTATTATTTTTATGTTTTATGGAAATAAATTAATTTAAAGAATTAAAAAGAGAAACAATTAAAACAAATAAAATAAAAGAAAGAAAAGAATTGCAAAACCTTGGGGGGTTCTGTCCCCAATTGGGAGGTATCATCAGCATTTTAGGCCCATTGAATCTCTGGCCTTGTTGACTTTTCTGAGCCACATACGTCTGCCTTGACTAATGCTCATGGTGCTCTCAAATCAGGACCCTTGGATTGCCTTCAGTGGCCATGTGGCACGTTTGGGTCAGGGGTGTATGGTGATCATTAGGGAGCAAGCTGCATAGAATGACATTAGAAAGAAAAATATTGAAATAATATGGGGGACCTGGAGATCGAACCCAGGTCCCAGAGGTTACCAATACACATGCCTGCCACTTGAACCACCTGAACGCTTTGTTTATTATATGACCAATAAATAATATCAATCAAAACAAGAGTTAATGATATTTTTCCGCGCGAAATTCAAACCCTCCATTCACCTGTCTACACATCATCATCTTCCCCACTTGCTTGTTGTGCCTGAAACAAAAACAGATTAAATAGCGGGGGTTTTAAACCCCCACTAAATGACAAGTGCAAAAACAGCGATTAGATTATGGTGGCTCATAAATTGAGCGCGAGTAGTGTGTTCAGATCGTCCAAGCCTCCTGAGTTTAATGGTCTAAGTCTCACGTCCTAATTTTTCCATAATTGAGAAACCCTAATTCAAGGTTTTTAAAACCCTAACAATCTTCCATGGTGAATTCTCCTATAATGCACGAAAACTCAATTGATGTATATGGTTAGCTTTAGAATGATCCAATTAGCATAAATCAACATAAAAAACATATGAAAAATGCATAGAATTCATGATACGATTATAAATATTTTCGTGAAAAGTATGACTTTGATATACCAATTCCGTGAGTATGGGACAATGTTCTTGATTGGAATAGTCTCCTCGTGGCCGTGGCAAGCTAGTGGAATGGTTATATGGCCTTGAAACGCCTTGGAATGGTGTTTTCAGTTTTTGAATTTTTCACAAAAAAGTGCAACTTTGTTCTTGAGAGGAGGCGCAGCATTCAGGTTCCTGGCTCTAGGGTTAGGTTTGCACTTGTATAAGGAATGAATTCAGTCAATAATCCAAGCCCATAGCCTTGTTTTTAATGGTTTTCAAGATTTGATTTTGATGAATCTTTTTCAATATTTTTTCATGAAGAATCATACCAATTTGCACCAATTCTTTCCTCTTTTGATATGCACGAAATCCTTAGTGAATCATGAGTGATTGTCTTGCACAAAAAGATCAATCTTTACATTTGTTCCAAGACAGGACATAAAGTATTGTTGATCAGTATTAATGTAACCAGGAGAACTAGTTTCCTTCGGGTGATGAATGCAACTATGGATGATTCTTGCCCAGATTTTATAATAGTTCTTCAAGTCTCTACCTTGTTTGAAGCTTTCCCAGAAATAAAGATTTCAGCATAAACCTTGGACATATCCGTTCGTCCACTAGAGATTCCAGTAACACCATGTCCTTCAAAACCTAAAAGCTTCCTGATTAGATTCTCAGTTATAGAAATCTCTTTGCCCATGACAAACGAAAGGATGACCTTTGGGGAAGCAATTGTGTGAATCCAGAATTCCTTAACTAGATGAAGGAATACTGGTCCTACAAGATGATCAAAGAATTTTTTCCAACCTTGGAACTCCACAGCTGGGAGCAAGTTAAACCCATTTTCCTTCAGATTATCAAAGTCTACCATGAGTTCAGCCACCACTTCCAAGCTATCCACTAGAATCAGCATCATTCTCTCAGGAGTAACATACTTTTCTACTTGTTGAGTTCTGCTTGAGGACATAGGAATGCTTGAGGAAGGAGATGAAGATGAATACATTTTAACGTTTAAGTTTAGAATATGAGAAGGGAGTTGGGAGAGTTTGCAAAAATACGAAGAGGAGTTTGAAGTTTGAGAAAGAGAGTAAAAGTAGAACTAGGTTTTTGCAAGGGTATATATAGTTAAAAAGAATATTTAAATTAATGAGCAGTTTAATAATTTTAAACAATTTAAAAAACATAAAAATTATAAACAATTAATGATATTTTACATTTAAGGGGGTGCGTTATTTTGATCAAATTTGAATAGTTACCTTGGAACGGCGTCTCAATAGCATTGCATGCATGCATGACCTTTCAGAATTGAAACACGCATTCTACTTCTGAGGATAGCGCGAGACATATGGTTTAATATAATGAACTCTTGACCATTCTAGTAATGAAACGTTAGACATATTTCAGAACATGATGAATGGCTTCTGATGTAACTCCTCTTGTAACTTCTGAAGAGCAGTCAATAAGAACATTCATTTTTGAACATTCTGGAGACACATATAGAAGAAAAATGTTTTCATTCAGGACAAAATTTTATGCTGATGTTTTTCAGAATGAATTTGAATCTATCTTCAGCAAGGGGTTAAGTAAAAATGTCAGCCCATTGATGGTTTGTGTCTACAAAATTTAAGTTTAAGATTCCCTTCTGAATGTAGTCCCTTATGAAATGATGTTTAATTTCTATATGTTTTGCCTTAAAATGTAAGATGGGATTTTTTGAAAGACAGATAACAGAGGTATTATCACAAAGATAGGAATATTACTTTCATATAGATGATAATCTTCCAACTGGCTCTTTATCCAGATTATCTAATTTCTACATCCAACAGCAAATATATATTTACCTTCAGTGGTTGATAGTGCAATAGTGGCTTGTTTCTTGCTGTACCATGAGATGATGTTATCACCCAAAAACTAACAACTTCCAGAGGTGCTTTTGCATTCTATTCTATCTCCAGCAAAGTCAGCATCACAGTAACCTACTAGTTTAAAATCTTTGGATCTTCTGTAACACAGTCGAAGGTTAGTAGTACCTTTCAGATACCTTAGAATTCGGTTAACAACAGTTAAGTGAGATTCTCTAGGATCTGATTGGAATCTAGCACATAAACATACAATGAATAAAATATCTCCTCTAGATGTAGTCAGATAGAGAAGAGATCCAATCATACCTTTGTAGAGTTTCTGATCTACCTTCTTACTTACCTCGTCTTTTCCTAGAGTGCATGTGGGATGCATTAGGGTCTTTGCTTCTTTACTTTTTGATAGCTGGAATTTCTTCAGAAGTTCTTTGACATACTTTTTCTGATGTATGTAGGTACCTTCTGGAGTTTGATTTATTTGAATTCCCAGAAAGAATTTTAGTTCTCCCATCATACTCATCTCAAATTCAGCTTGCATTGATTCAACAAATTCTCTTCCAATAGAGACATTAGAAGTTCCAAAAATAATATCATCAACATATATTTGACAGATTAAAATGTCATTTTTAAATGTTTTTCTGAATAAAGTTGTGTCCACTTTGCCTCTGGTAAAATTGTTTTCTAAAAGAAAGTTAGCCAGACGTTCATACCAAGCTCTGGGAGCTTGTTTCAGACCGTACATAGACTTTTTTTAGTTTGAAAACATGTTCTAGAAATTTTGCGTCATCAAAACCCGGAGGATGTTGGACATAAACTTCTTCTTCTATGTAACCATTTAAAAAGGCACTTTTAACATCCATTTGATATAATGAGATGTTGTGTTGAACAACAAAAGAAATTAACAATCTAATTGATTCTAACCTGGCGACTAGGGAAAAGGTTTCATTATAATCAATTCCTTCTTGTTGACTATAACCACGAGCCACCAGTCGTGCTTTATTTCTGACAACCTCTCCTTGCTCATTTAGCTTGTTTCTGAAGACCCATTTAGTTCCAATGATATTAAATCCTTTTGGTTTTGGAACAAGATCGCACACATCATTTCTTGAAAATTTATTTAATTCTTCTTGCATAGCTAGGATCCAATCATTATCCTGCAGAGCTTCATCTATTGAAGTTGGCTTAATCAGAGAGACCAATCCAAACGTTGATTCTTCATTGGTTCTGAAGGAGGATCTTTTTCTGATGGGATCTTCTTTCTTTCCTTTAATCACATTTTTTGGGTGTGCGGATGGGATTCTGGGGAATTTATTTTGTGAGGATTGTTCAGAAATTCTTAGATTTTCCAGATTTCAATAGGAGGATCTTCTGAGATTACTTTTGCTTCTGAATCCTCAAAATTTGTAAGGTGATCTTCTATACCTGCAGAATTTTCATTCTGCTTTGGCTTTTGCTGGCCAAGCTTATCATCAAATCTGACTTTGATTGATTCTTCAACAATAAGTGTTTATGTGTTGTATACCCTATAGCCTTTTGAACGTTCAGAATATCCAAGCAGAAATCACTTTTGTGCCTTAGAATCAAACTTTTTCAGATTATCTTTAGTATTCAAAATATAGCAAGTACATCCATAAGGATGGAAATATGAAATGTTGGGTTTTTTGTTTTTCTACAATTCATAAGGAGTCTTTTTAATAATAGGTCTTATAGAGACTCTATTTTGAATGTAACACGCTGTGTTCACTACTTCTTCCCAAAAGTGTTTAGCCATATTAGTTTCATTAATCATGGTTCTGACCATTTCTTGCAAAGTTATATTCTTTCGTTATACAACTCCATTTTATTGGGGAGTTCTAGGACAAAAGAAATCATGAGAAATGCCATTTTCTTTAAAAAACTTTTCAAAATAATGATTTTCAAATTCTCCTCCATGATCACTTCTTACTTTTATGATTCTAAAATCTTTTTCATTTTGAACTTGGATGCAGAAGTCAAAGAACACAGCATGTGACTCATCCTTGTGTTTTAAAAACCTAACCCATGTCCATCAACTTTAGTCATCAACAATAACCAATCCATACTTCTTGCCTCTGATGGATACAATTTTAACTGGTCCAAACAAACAAATATGAAGAAGTTCCAATGGCCTAGAGGAAGAAACAACATTTTTTGACTTAAAAGAAGGTTTTGAAAATTTTCCTTTCTGACAAGCTTCGCACAGAGCTTCTGAGTTAAATTTCAGATTTGGAAGTCCTCTGACCAGACTGAGTTTGTTAATTTGAGATATTCTTCTCATGCTAACATGTCCCAATATTCTGTGCCAGACCCATTGCTCGTCGCTAACAGACATAAGGCATTTTACATTTTGAGATTTAAGATCAAAAAGATTAATTTTATAGATGTTGTTCTTTCTCTTTCCAGTTAAAAGGATTGTTCCATCTTTTTGACTAACAGCTCTACAATATGTTTGATTAAAGATAATGTCATAACCGTTGTCACTTAATTGACTTATGGACAGCAAGTTATGCGCTAATCCTTCTACTAACAGAACATTATTTATAGAGGGGAGGTTACCGTTTCCAATGGTTCCAGAACCAATAGTCTTTCCTTTTTTATTTCCTCCAAATTTGACATCACCTCCTGATTTAAGGTCCAGACTTTGGAACATAGACTTTCTTCCCGTCATATGACGGGGACATCCAGAGTCCAGGTACCATGACTAGTGTTTCAACTGAGTTGTTAAGGACATCTGCAACATAGATTATTTTATACTTAGGTACCCATTTCTTTTTGGGTCCTTTTTGGTTAGAGTTTCTATAGTTCAGATTGAACTTTGATTTTGTATAAGAATTTTCAGAGTGAGAAGTGTATTTGATATCATGTGTGTGCCCAAAATTATATTGCTTGTGTAGTGATTTATATGATATAACCATTTTCTCAACGGGATTAGGTTTATATATTTCTTTCCCTCTGGGATCTTTATATCTAATACCTCTTCCGTCATTTCCACTAACACCATAGATCATTGAAGCCATTTTGCTTCTATCTATGCTTTTATCAAGAAACGTTTGAAAACTAGAGTCATATTCTTTTAGAATATCTTTTGAACTTGAAGCAGTGTCTGAAATAGAATTCTTTTCAAATTTTTGAACACCCTCTTTGAGTTTAAAAATGTTTTCTTTAAGTTCAGAGTTTTCTGCTTCATGTTTCTCAAGATCAGATGCAAGATTCTTTTTGAGTTTACTATAGTTTTCAAGCAGTTCAGATAATCTTCAGCAAGTTCAGTTCTAGAAAATTCAGAGAATACCTCTTTTGGTTCTGAGTCTGAGTCTGAGTCATCTGTTGTGGTAGCCATAAACGCTGGATTAGCATGTTCATCTTTTGAGTCATATTCAGCTTCAGATGATTCTGAATCATCCCAGGTGGCCATCATGCCTTTCTTTCTGCAAAAAAATTTCTTTGGTCTTTCTCTTTTCAGCTTAGGACAATCACTTATGTAGTGTCCAAGTTCTTTGCATTCATAGAAGACTACATCTCTTCTACTTGACTTCTTATGTCCAGAAGATTCTGGTTTATCTTTTGACATCTTGTAGTTCCTGAACTTCCTTTGTCTATGCTTCCACATCTGATTGATCCTTTTGGAGAACAAAGATAACTCGTCTTCTTTTGATGCAGAATCTTCAGAGTTTCCTTCTTCTTCCTGAAAAGCGTTAGTTTCATTTTTTAATGGATTTAAGAGCTACAAACTTACCTTTCTTCTGAGGCTCATGTTCATCAAGTTCTATCTCGTGACTCCTTAAATCACTGAAAAGTTCTTCAAGGGAAACATCATTCAGATCTTTTGATACTTTGAATGCAGTGACCATAGGTGCCTATCTTCTGAGTAAACTTCTGATAATTTTCTTAACATGGTCTGCCTTGGTGTATCCTTTGTTCATAACTCTTAGGCCAGCAATCAGAGTTTGGAATCTCAAGAACATAGCATCAGTAGACTCATTTTATTCCATTTTGAATGATTCATACACCTGAATGAGAGCCATAGCTTTTATCTCTTTTACTTGAGCATTTCCTTCATGAGTCATCTTGAGGGATTCAAACATATCATGCGCCGTATCTCTGTTGGTGATTTAATCATATTCATTTTTAGAGATATCATTCAGAAAGATGTTTCTGGCTCTGTGGTGATTCTTGAAATATAACTTTTGTTGTTTATCCATGTTCCTTCTGTCAATTTTGTTTCCGTCTTTATCTTCTGGATGAGTGTACCCATCAAGGACCAAATCCCATAGATCAGCATCATGACCTAGAAAGAAACTTTCTAGTCTATCATTCCAGTATTAAAAATCTTCTCCATCAAACACAGGAGGTTTGGTGAAGTTGTTGTTGTTTTGTTCAGATGCCAGAGTGTTTTCCTTCTGGATTTTTTTCTGACACTGTTAGGTGTTTGCACCCAGAACTAGCGCTCTGATACCAATTGAAGGTTGAGAAAATACTTAGAATGGGGGGGGGGGGGGGGTTGAATAAAATTTTCTTTTTCTAGCGCAATACTTATGGAAGGAAACTGGTATTTTTATCCTAGTTCATTTGAAACTCAAACTACTCCAGTCCACCCGCCAAGGTTATTTCACCTCTCTCAACGAGGACTTAATCCACTATAATCAAACTTATTACAAATGCACAAACAAACTGGTGTGACTAACAATATAATGCACAAGCCAACTGCAAGTGACTAAAGCCTCTAAGACTCAACTAGTCCTAGCCCTCTTGAGAAATATGACCCAACTGGTCTCTCAAGGAACATTTACAAAATTGCCTCTTAATAATAGTGAAACTGATTTGCTTCTAAAAAGCTTTATCACAACTGTGATTTGTCACTAAGATTGTTGCCCAATACTTAAGATATACCCACTATATAGTATTAGTTTACAAGTATGAAAACAGTGAGCGTAAGTATATTTCACGAAAGTCAGTAACCTTTCTTTGATACAAAAGGTCTTTTATATATAGCTTCCAATTCTTGACCATTAATGACTTGATGATAGTGCATGCATTTAATGAAGCGTGTTTGCAATAATGCATGTTGCGTGTAGCGAGTAGGTTTGGTCTTTATGTTTCCAATGCTCGTGCGTGTAGTACACTTGAGTGCGTTAACCGTTTTAGCATTTAATAACCAACGGTACTGTTATAGCTTGTCTCTCGAAGTTGAAGTGTTTTCTTGCAGCGTTTCCATTTTTAGAGCTTACTTGATCTTTTCTTCTATTAGAGTGTTCTTCAATATGTGTTCATCAGAGTATGCATTAATCTTATATTTTTCAGATGTTGTATTCAGTGTGCTTCTATCAGAGGTTGCTGAGGATTTTCTTTTCATTCTGAGTTTGCTTTGTACTTGCGTAGAATCTAGTTTCTTTCTAAGATGCGTAAGTCAGAACATCATCTGAACTTAGAGAGCATACAAGTCAGAGTATAAAATAAATATCACAAAACTTATTTCATTGTTATCATCAAAACTCTAAGATAAGATTAGAACCAATCTTTGTTCTAACCTTTTCTCCAACAGGTACAGGGGCAGAAACGTCCTAATACGAGGTCATCACCGTATCCTCATCATGCGTCCTAGTGACATATACACTCCCCACAGAGTAGAGCCAACCAAAGTTTTGATCTCTGCTTCCCCAAACAAGAGTTACTTTCCCCAGCAAAGTTCCTTCAGGGAGCCAATATATATATATATATATATATATATATATATATATATATATATATATATATATATATATATTCCCCAGCTGGGTTTTATAATCGCAAACGGTTTATAAAACTTTATCCTGAGCATAGTTTATTTCTATGACCGTGTAACCTCCTGTCAAGCAGAGTTTACTTCTCTGAATCTGGAAGCTCAATCGCCAACATAGTTTATTCCTCCATCTACAAAAGCTCATCCCCCAACGAAGTTCATTTCTCTGAATCGGCAAAATCTTTCAGCAAGGCATCTCCTCTCGCAAACAGAGTTATTAACCTGCAGAGTTATTCTCAGGCAGAAGCTCTCACCGGAAGAATATTCGCAAAAAGAAAGTATTAAATCCCCAGCATAGTCATTCACCATCTCCAGCGGAAAAATTCAGCTTCCCAATACTTTTCAGCAGCAGTTCGGGATTTATTTTCCCCGACTAAGAAATACCGCAATAGCATCCCATATTCATACATCATGGCATGCGCATACATATGGCATACAACACAATTTCATTTATTTTGAGAACATCATCACAATGCATTTCATACATCATGACATTGCATACAACTAACTCTTTACCTTTCAGGGAAAAGACCAAATCAACAAGCTACGTCTTACAAAGGGCTATTCCAGGATTTTCCTCAGAAAGTTGTCCTTACAAGATTTTCCCTGGGTCAGACAGGTCGACGCTAAGATCTCTAATATTACCATTCCAGTGGAAGATATTCCAAGACTTTCGTCTGGGTCAGTTGAATCGATACTAAGATTCTCATGATTACTATGCCAGTCAAAGTTAACCCAAGATATTCCCTGGGACAGACAGGTCAACACTAAGATCTCTCTGATTACCATTCCAGTGGAAGAGTTTCCAAGACTTTCGTCTTGGTCAGTTGAACCGATATTAAGATTCTCCTGATTACTATGCCAGTCAAGGTTAACCCAAGATTTTTTCTGGATCAGCCAGATCGACACTAAGATCTCTCGAATTACTATGCCAGTTGAAGATGTTCCAAGACTTTCGCCTGGGTTAGTTGAATTGCTACTAAGATTCTCCTCATTATGATGACAATCAAAGTTAACCCAAGATTTTCCCTGGGTCAGACAGGTCGACACTAAGATCTCTCTGATTACCATTCTAGTGGAAGAGTTTCCAAGACTTTCGTCTGGGTCAGTTGAATTTATACTAAGATTCTCCTGATTACTATGCCAGTCAAAGATAACCCAAGATTTTCTCTGGATCATCCAGATCGACACTAATATCTCTCGAATTACTATGCTAGTTAAAGATGTTCCAAGAATTTCGTCCGAGTCAGTGGAATCGATACTAAGATTCTCCTGATTACTATGCCAGTCAAAGTTAATCTGAGACCTTTCTCTGCTTTAGTCAAATTGATACTAAGATTTCTGTTCCATTTAAAGAAGCTATGAAGTCGGAAACTGACCAGATAATAGTCAATAAGCAATTCAAGACACTATGAAGCCTGGAACCTGACCAAATAATAGTTTAATCTGATCTCCCCAGTAAGTCTCTGTGAAACCTAGAGCACGACCAGATAACAATTAGCCTTATTATCCTCATCAAGCCACTGTAAAGCCTTGATTTGGACCAGATAGCAGTTCACTTCCATCTCTTCAATCAAGTGATAACTCCCCAGTAGATTAACGGACAACTGAAGCTCCTAAAACTCTATGTTCCAAGACAAAGACCAATATTCCTCAGTGGAGTCATCTCTAACAGCAAGAGCAGGAATTCCCACAAAGGGATATCTCATGAAATCATCATTGTTCTGGATGGCATATTTAAGCCCATCTCCGATGACTCTCCGTCACATTCTGATGGCATCTTTAAGCCCATCTTCGACGATTTTCCATCATATTTTCCAAATGGCGTCTATAAGGCCATTCCCAATACTATCTACACAGTCAAGTATCATCTCAGACGAGTGCAAATTTCTGGGCACTTTAGTGTTGAATCATCTTCCACCTTCCGATCATGAAAGGCGGACCAACCAATCTACATCCTCGGGTTTAAGAAGATTGAACAGGGGCAGCTGTTGTACCCCAAAATTTTCCCTCTCATATTTTTCCAATATTTTCCTCTTGCATAGGTGGTTACATACCTTTGCCTAAAGACAAGGAAATTTTTCAAATGATGTTTCTAAGTTTTATTTAATTGGCCTGTTTCTAAGTTTCCTTCAATCGGCCTGTTTCAAAGTTTCCTTCGATTGGCCTGTTAAAGAGGCTCTTTGATTGGCACCTACTAAGTTCCTTTCCATTGACATCTCCAAAATGCTCTTCAATTACCATATATATTGCGCTCTTCGATTACCATCTACATAGTGTCCTTCGATTGTCATCTATATAGCGCTCTTCAATTACAATCTACATAGCGTCCTTCAATTAGCATCTGCAAAAGGCCTTTCAATTGGCCTCATGAAAATCCTTTCGATGGGCATTATGTCAAAGCCTTTAGATTGGCGTAGCAAAGGACTCTTTGTTTGATATTATAATAAATACCCTTCGATTGGTATTTGGACAAAGGCCAGTCGAAGAACTCCTTCAAGGCCATTCGAAGGAGGTCATCAAAAGGGAAATCAGAAAATACGCCCAGGCCAGATCCTTGCCTTGTTTGTTCACAAGTCCATAAGAGCTGATTCGACCAGGGACTTCTCTTTAAAAGGACAGGAAATCGAAGCAAAGGATGGTCCAATCGAAGGAGTCTTAGTATTAAAGTTGGCATAGTTCTACTCAGAACCATCAAGAAGGGCAAGGTTCTAATAAATAATGTCCTGATTAGTTCGAATTGAAGTTTAAGGCTGGAACAGAAGGCATTTGAAGGAATGAAGATGGGATTTGGTCCAAAACAAGGCAGAAAGCCCATAATCAAAAGAAGATTGAAGCAGGCTGGCAAATCAAAGAAAACGCGTGGGAAAGAATACAAAGATTTGGCCATTTTAGAAACAAAAGATACAAGACAAATCAAATCTTTTATCACTCAATCTTCAAGATCCAATTCAAACTTGTTAACCTAATTCATTCTACTATATATACATAACAAACCCTGTTCAAAAAGAGGAGGAATTTTGGCTGTGTAGAACACACAAGACTGTCTAGAATTTTGACAAAAAGTGTTGATTAAGTTTTTCTCTAGAGGGAGATTCAAGGCGTTTCAAAGACTGCAATCCATTCCTCGGCGTATTTGGAAGATATCTGGACCACTCTCACACATCAGTACATCCCATAAACAGTCTACACAGGTATCACAGTTTGCTTTTTTTATCGAAATTGGTCTTTGAAATATATGCATGATCAATGATTTTTAAATATACAGTCATGTTTATATGATTATTTAGAACATATATACATGATTAATTATATGTTTTGATGCATATTTCATGGAATACCATGGTTTGGGTTCCAAGGTTCTATTTAGGGTCTTTCGTTTCAGGAAAAATCATGGCAAAAGATGACTACCATTGTGCTCACGAGACTAAACCCACTTGATCTGCATATTTGATTTGAATTTATATTGCGTAATTAGGATTTTTGAGATGTGTAGGTTTGTAGCTACAGTGTAGTCTGTGGGTAAAACCTTTATGCTAAAATGACAGTCTCAACGAAGAAGATGATTACGTGTCAAAACCTGAGTGGCCTATTTGAATGGCGTGCGTTTTTATTACAATCACTGACTTTTCATCACATATAATATATGTTGTTTGTTTATATTAATGATTGAACAATTTCCTCAGTTACAAAGGGAAAGGATTTTCAACGCGCGTGTGTAGGAGGTCAGGGGTTCGATCCCTGCCTCCTATATGTTATTTTTCCTAACAATTCTTCGCAGATCCCATGTTATCCTTCCAAGAGCGCACACCATAGGCCTCAGATCCTCATCCTTGGATCAATCAGCGCCTGGATCCAATGCCTCCAATGAAGCTCCCCATGGTGGACACTCTTGGCATAGTCATAATGGATCCCACGCAGCTATGGGCCAACTGGATTGGGCTTTGAGTAGAAATTCAGCATGCACCCTCCAACTTGGGTTTACACCCCTCAGGCTCACTCTATTTTCCCTTCTAGTTTTGTTTTATTTAAATTAGTTTACTTATTTGTTTAAATCAATTTTTTCCATAAAATCATAAAATCAACATCACAAAAAATAGGATTTAGTATTTTTTCAATAAATAAATTTTTGTAAATTAATTAATTTCATCAATTTTAATTTGTTTCATTAATTAAAATTAATTAGAAAAATTAGGTCAAACTTCAAATCTTTTACACAAAAATCCTAAAAAATATTTTCAATAATCAAATTAGGTTGTTTTAGGGTTTCAAACTTATTTCAATTTTTTATTCCCATGCGTGATTATTTTTATCGTACGATTAATTTTTACTATTGATGTAACTGCGCCCGGTATGTAATACATTAATTAGGGTTTTGTTTCCGCATTTTATTTTCAGTCAATTCCTTATGTATCTACACCAAAGCCTTGTAATAGTATAGGACCTTTATTTCTCGCTTTTATATTCTATATGCTTGTATATAACTGCTAGCAACCTAGGAATCTATGATTAATTAATCCATAGATCACTAAATTCCAGATAAATATATCTGAAAAAGGCACACTTTTGCACACTTGCACCCGTAGGGTATTACCTCACTTGGTTGCCTTCGGAAACAATGGTCATGTCCCTCGAAATGTAGGGATACTCTTAGAAAAGACCCTCAGTTTAAGGTCATCATAAAGATCATAGTCCCTAAATGTCCCTCGAGTTGCCTACGAGAAATGATCTTATAATGATAGTCCCTTTGAAATGCTAAGGTATCCTTACATGTTGCCTTCAATGACCATTACGTCCCTTTTGATAGTCCCTCAACATCCAACGACTAGGGTTACCTACTCACTAATAGTAGGATAACATGGTCTAAAGGATAGGAGCAAAATAACGCCTTTTTTCGAGTAGGTAGATAATTGTTAGGTACTTGCTCAAACCAATTTTCACACCACACTTTCAAACACTTTTCAAACAAAGTTTTCAAAAAAACACTTTATGACACTCTTGAGGACTGATACCAGAGTTACCATAAAGTGAATCGCCGCACTAAGGCATTTCCAAAGCTTTTTCAAAAACACAAACACAAGAAATTTTCATAAAATGAACAAGTACCTAAGAGTCCATGGAAAACCATGGATGGAAAGTGTGCTAACACCTTCCCTTTCCATAATCTACCCCCTTACTCAGAAATCTCGAAAAAAGGTCTTTTTCTCTTCTTTTCACCCTTTCCTTTTTGGATAAAAGAAAAGTCGGTGGCGACTCTTGCTTACCGCGACATTTGCAAACAAAAAACGTAAACCAGTATTAACAGTCGGTTATGCCGCCGTATCACAGAGCTGGCGACTCTGCTGGGGAATAAAAAGTGGGATTACCTTCGAGTTTTAGTTCATCATTTTAAATGCTTTATTATGTGTTTTATTGATTTATCTTTGAGGGTTTGTTAGGGTATTCTTATAAAGATCCTACACCCGAATCTGGGGCACCTTATTAGGTAAGTATCAATAAACCATGGAGGTCGTACGATGTAGACCGATACGGACAAAGTGGTGGCTACGTTAGAGCGATACTTTGGATTGTACTAATGTTCCTTGAGTAAGTTAAGGATAACATTAGGCTTCCTCATAGTGTCATTAAGTGCTAACTAACCTTTAGAACCTTTAATTGACTCATCCTAGACATTAGGAAGTAGTGAGATAACCGTCTTTGGTTCCGACCGAAGATTGGTTGATACTCGATACTACACTCATTGAGGCTGAACTTTTAGGATTTTTTGGCCGCAATAATTTGGTGCAGAGCTGAAACAATTTCTAAAGGGAAGGTCAGTGATATTGAGGCTCCTTAGAACTCGATTAATATTAATAGGACAGGTTGAGCCAACTGAACATTCAAGAGGTTACTTACCTACAAACCTCATGCAAGCCTAAACCTAAGGCTGCTTGTGTGACTTGCTTTCTTTCAACTCGAATTACTTACAGGATTTGTTTACAGTCATTATCCAATAACTCGGATTTCTTGCAGGGTTTACTTGTTTACATCACCTTACACTTTTTCTTAACGCATATCATACACATCATAACATCACCCCATAGTATCTCCTTAACCATTTCAAGGATCTCAACAGTTTGTGATGCAGGTTATGATGAAACTGGCATCTAGCAAAGGGCAAGAGGATTTATTTTCCTCTAGATAATACCGTCAAAAGATCAAAACACGACAACTTGAGTCAGGGGCTATGACACACTTGATATGGTGAGCTTGACTCTCGTAGAAGGACACTCAACGATACAAAGTTCTTCAATCAAAGCTGCAAATTTCAACTTCTGACATTTTCTTGTTTACCCCGCGAGATCCTTGAAACCATTGCATACATATATCATACATATCATTGCATAAGCGGGATTCAAAGTAGGTCTCTCATGTTCTCGCTGTTTATTTCAGCAATAGCTCGCAGTTCATGGAAATGTTCCTGAACCTATCCAATGGGCAGGAAGAGTTGAAAGCACTCCTCATTGGGAACCTGGCCAAGAAAAATCCTTAAGACGATAAGGACGAATGATTGGAACAACTTCAAGCTTAGGTAGGAGCAATGAGAACCCAGATGTTAGGGCATATGGCTCTTACCCAAGGCCTAGCCCGAGGACAAGAAGAGCTGAGGGCCATTATCAACAAACTTCATCAAGATGAATACAACCGCATAAAGCAAGCAGTAGAGGTTGGGGACCAAGTCATTTATCAAACTCCGAGAAGACAAGAGTTTGGTTTGATGAAGAGTGGATGTTTCCAAATTACTACTACCTCACGGGTCCAACAACAACCTTGCCAAAAACAACGGGTTAAGCAGAGTAAGCCGGATACACCCAAGAGGAAGTTTACCAAACTCAACATGCCGTTGTCGCAAGTCTTGCAACACATGTTGAAGTTGAATTTGGTCACATTGAAGGATCCTCCTCGGAATCCTAATACTTCTGCTCCTACTTACAATCCTAATGCAATATGTGCATATCACTCCAACAGTCTGGGGCATGACACTGATAGCTGTTGGACGTTGAAATACAAAATTCAAAACCTGATCGATGAAGGAGTACTGAAGTTTACACATGATGGTCAGGCTGAGTTCTTCTGCCATCCCTCCAAGACACGCTATCCGAACTGACAAGATCAGACGAAAAAGCTTTCTTTCATTATTCTCAATTTGTAATTTTCTTTTGATTGTTCGAACATTTATTCATGTCAAACTTTGTTACTTTATCAATGCATTGAATATGTCTTTTTTGAATCAATTCATTCGTATTCACTATATTTAAACTGCTTTCCTTTTTGTGATATTCAACTCTCGATCAAAAGCTCTGAGCCTTTTGAGGGAGGATTACGAAAATGATACCACAATCTCTACAATATGCTTTTGAACAGACTCCGGTGACGATGTACATGTATTGTTTCAAAATCCTAAACAGTGGAGTTATAAGGAAGATAATCCCTAGTCAACCCCTTTGAGCCAAATAAGTAGGATTTTTTCTTTTCACACAAATTAAAACCCTAAATCATAACCTGGGGCAGGGTAGTTTCTCAGTTAATTCAGGTGCGCATTCAGTCATAATCTTCCGCTTCATACCTAATTGAAGACGTCCTTCCAAATCAGAAGATGGTGATGGTTCTGCATAATCAATAAAACAGGCAGTCACTATCTCTCAAAATAAAAGTCCGTTAAGTCAAAACCTATGAAGGAGACTTAAGAAAAACAGGGGCATCCCACCGACTTTAATCACAAAAGAAACAATTCAGGCAAAAGAAGTGATAACGAAAACCAAAAAAAGAGGTTACTACAAATTCTCAACAAAAAAGATTACAAAATGACTGCCTATTTCAAATAAACTTTCAGTATCCGAACCATCACCGGAACATCAAGGACAATACTCCAGAACTCAACTGGGATTCTAAACGCGCAATTAACTGAGAATAGGACTGAAGGACATCATAAAGAGCGGGTGGGTACAAATAAAATTTGAGCCTTTATCCTTTGTTTCTTAAACCGTGAACCAGACCACATTATAACCCTTAAAAGTCCTAGATGAAGCATGGGTTAGTTCGAAAGCATATTGTTACAAAAGGTATCCTGACTCCTGTAAGGTTTGCTATAAATCGTGAGTCGATATCACATTCTTGCAAATTTATTTTACTACAAAAAACGCATTTTAAAATTTTTTTCCTTTAAGACAGACATAAGCTTTGCATTCTTCAAATACCACTGTTTGCATATGACTATTTGTTCAATAGAAGAGAAATTCACATGACGAATATCTAGTGAACAAAAACCTTCTCAATGAAAAGGATCAGCTCAAATGGAAAAACACTTCCAACCAAGGGGCACAGCGTGATCATTATCCATCATTTGGGGAAGTCAAGTCAAGATTCAAGGAATCTCTAAAAAATGCGAAATAGCCAGGGGCAAACCACCATCTAAGTCACTTAAGGAATTAGACATGAACTCCAGCAATGAATCATGTACGATCAAATAAACATCTTCTGGCAGTGTGGCAACACGTACTACTATGGACAATGAAAATTCTCCATACCCGGTGAACATGGACATAGTCAGAAAATACTATGCATGAATAAAGACCCGCTAGGTTGACTGGCCTAGGAAAAAATAAGGGCATACCAGCGAACCAAAAGGGTTCGGGCAAAATTTATGGATAAAAACATAAAATGTGTACGCCCAAAAAGTCGAAAACCAGAAAAGGCGGCTTGGGAAAAAAAGGGTATCCTGGTGGACTGAAAATCTGAAAAGACGGTCTAGACAAAAAATTAGGGATTAAAGTGTACGATTATATCCCATCATCCCGTCACTTCTCTAATCAGTAGAAGGTTTATTACCCTGATCTGTATTCACCAAGGACTCGAAGAGTTGGGATAATAGTTAAACCATCTACAAAATCCCCGGTTGATATTTTCTACAACAGGTATCCAGACAGGGGCATTCTACTACAAGGTCACCACCATATTCTCATCTTACAACCTATTGATGTCAGGTGTTCTCATACCCTCAGCAGAGCAAAATCTCTAAATCATTGCTCCAACGAAAATTCCCCAGTGAAGTCACCAAGATTCTCAGGATTCCCCAACTGATTTCTTCTCAAAACAACAAAACAGGAATCCCCAGCGGAAACATTCTAAATAAAGAAGATTCTCATTTAGAAACAGTTCAGGTACGATCCAGAGACAGATAACATCCTGATGAAATATTGAGCAAGTTTGCTGTTTACATTTTTTAAAATGGTTGAGAGATGAAGAAGTTACAAAATTAAAAAATGAAGGTTCAGATCTGGCGCGAGGAAGAAGATGAACATGTCTTTAAGAATGAGTTTAAAAGAAATATTTATGGATTCATTTAAATCAACGGATGTAGATCCACCCTAGTGGTAGAGAGCCCGCGCGTAAGGCTTGGAACTATAGGGACTTGGGTTTTAACCCTAGTGGTACCCTTTTTATTTTAAACTTAATTTGTTCTTGCAGATTCATTGTTAGCTAGCTTGAGGCGCTCACCATACACTTCACATCTACATCACATGATCATCCTACCATAAACTCCAGCGCTCCACATGAGCAAGTCTTTGATGCACCACCACAACCCAAACGCACAGGATCTGTAAACTGGATTACTGGGCCTGGACATTTCTATTTCACCCCCTTCCTGCTAACAACCACGCAGCCCAACATACTTTCATTTTATTTTATTTTTTTGGTTTTCTAATAACTAAAAAACGGGCCTTGGGCATAATTTTTCAAAAAACAAAAACTTTCTAACCTCTCTTTTCACTTTCAAACCCCCTGACTTTTAATTTTTTGTTTTATTTTCCTTTCTTTATTTTATTATTAATTTAATTAAAAAAAATATAAAAATATATTTTTTATTAAATACTTAGACTAATTATCTTTTATTTCATTTCCATTTTATTTTATTTCTTTAAGCATAAAACCCTAAAAATTTGTTTTCATAACAAGTTTAATTTCTTTTCTTAATTAAATTAATTTAGACTTAGTTTTTATTTTTCCTTTCTAATTTAATAAACTTAGAATTTAGGAATTTTAATTGATTAATTATTTCCATTTAGTTTAATTAGGTTAACTTTATAACCTTTCAAAAAAAACATAAAAGCAATCTTCTTCCCAATTTCGCTTTATCTTTACATTCTTATAGATTATTTACAAATATTCAATATGGTTGTAATAGTAACTAGGTTTTATTTGCTTTCATCCCCATTTGTAATTTGTATCCTCATCCCTCAAATGTTGTAATAGCGTAGAATTTTAAATTTCCACAATTTATCGCTTTCAATATAAATGCTAGTAATTAGGGTTCGTATGTAAAATTATAAAATCAACAAATAGATAACCCTAATTCAAGACAAATGCATGAAAATAAAACACTTTACACACTTGTACCTCTAGGGTAACCTACACTTGTTACGTTGGATATAAATAGTCATGTCCCTCGAACGTGGATTGTTTTAGTAAAAGACCCTCAATTATAAGATCACAGTCCTTCAAACGACCCTTCAAAGTTTCCTTCGGTAAATAATCTTAGTCCCTTACGACAATTGCTAAAACATCCTACAATGTTGCTTTCTATGACTGTACGTCGACCCACGTCTGTCCCTTCACATCCAATGATAGGGCTTCTTACCAATCAATGATAAGATAGAAATATCTAAAGGAGGAGGAAAAGAACAAAGATTTTTTGAGTAGGTAGAACGCTCTTAGTTGCTTGCTCACAAACATTTCAAAACATCTTTCAAACGCACAAACACTTTTCCATGAAATATTTTCAAAAGTAAACACTTTGTATACATTCTTATAGAGATGAGAATCATTACAAAGTTCTCCTAAACAAAGGAACTTTTCAAAAATACTTTCAAAACTATCACAAACACATTTCAAACAAAGCATTTCAAAGTGAGCTAGAAACTAAGAGCTCGTAGATAACTACAGATGAAAAGGGTGCTAACACCTTCCCTTTTCATAACCTACCCCCCGAACTCAAGAAAATATCTCAACAGGTATTTCCTGTTCTTTTTACCCTTTCCTTTATTGGATAAAAGAAAAGTCGGTTGTGACTCTTGCTATCCACAACAATTGCAATAAAATGCAAAACACCAAGTCAGTTCTCCCACCGTATTATAAACTGGCGACTCTGATGGGGAAATAACTTAAAAGTGGGGTTACCTTAGAGATTAGATCACCTTTAAATGTTTTAATTATTTGACTTGTTTTCTTTACATTATGGGTTATGTTTTTGGTTTTTTAGATCCTCTACCCAGATCTTGGAACATTATTAGGTAAGTAGCAAAGATTATGGAGACTGTACGGCGTAGATCGATATGGTTGAAGCAATAGCTACGTTAGTGTGACACATTTATGGGTACCGGTATCCCTTGTGGAAAATCTAGGAGAATACGGGACCGCTGTATGGTGTCATGAAGCACTAACTGACCTTAGAACCTTTAGTTGAACAACTTGGCCATTAGGAAGTAGTGATATAGCCGGTTTTGGTGTAGTCTGAAGTTGTTTGATACTCGATACTATTCTCATTGATATCGTACTTTCGGGATATTTCAGTCGCCAATAAAGAGGCTTGGGCTGAAACAATTCCTGATGAAGAAAGATCAATGATATTGAAATTCCCTAGAACCCGATTACTTTTTAGGACAGGTTGAACCAACTAAACTTCAAGAGGGTACTAACCTATGAACCCCATGCTAGCCTAAACCTAAAATCTTGTTTTCTTTGCTTGTATATGATTATTTGTACATAACTTCATGACATCATACCATAGCATTTTCAATAACCATTTCAAGGACCTAGATATTTATCTTTGTTCTGTTTTGTAGGATATGGCTTCCATTCGCAGAAATACCATCTGAATCAACCTTGTGAAAGTGTCTCCTAAACTCAAGGAGATAGCATCAAGGGTCCCTTAAAATTCTCCGTTCACCAAGAAGTATGGTCGACTCCTCAACTTCGTTACCTCAAACTTTGAAGGAGACATGGTACATGTTCTTTTTCAATTCTTTGACCCTAAACATCATTGTTTTACATTTCCTGATTACCAATTAGTACCTACCATGGAGGAGTTCTCAAACTATTGGGAGTTCCTATTCTTGATCAATTACCCTTCACCGGTATTGAGAAAGACCCGAGACCTGGGGAGATTTCTCTAGCCTTACATTTGTAACGGTCCAACATTGTGGCTAATTGGTAAACTAGAAGTGGTGTTAAAGGTTTTCTAGCCAAGTTTCTGTTTGAGAAGGCTCAACTATTTTAGGATGCTCTGGATTTTCAAGCTTTTGAAGAAGTTTTGGCTCTTCTAATCTATGGGATGCTACTGTTCCCTAATCCATACCAGCTTATAGATGTGAATGCGGTCAAAATATTCCTATCTTGCAACCCGATGCCTACCCTATTTGGAGATATTTTACCTTCTCTTCACACCTGTACTATGAAGAGAGGGGGAATTCTTATGTGTTGCACTCCTTTGCTGGCTAGGTGATTTATTTCGCACCTTCCTCGGTCAGTTTTGAAGAATGAATAAGGCATGAAGTGGTTTTAAAGGTTGATGTCACTCTCGCATTCAGATATTCATTGGTGTTCTCGATCTATGGAATATGTCACCATTATTGACTGTTGTGGGGAATTCCCTAATGTCCCACTCCTTGGCATTAGGGGGGTATCACTTATAATCCTTGCTTGGCTCTATGATGGTTTGGTTACCCTCGGAGGGATGGTCCGCATGATGCGCTTGTCCAAGGTATTGTGTTTGACTATGAGAACGATGTCCAAGGTTATCGTCAAAGATTTGTATGAGCTTGGGGCATGGTGAACAAGGTTGATAGCAAATCTTTGGGGCATAAGAGCTTCATTCCTTTGGAACATTATCTCAAGTGGGTGCGAGCTCGCTCTCAAAACCTCATGATTCCATATGTGGCCATCCTACCAATCATTATGGAGCCTATTACCAAAGGAGACGCTCCTTACACCATTCTTCATCCTGACATGCATACTAATCTCGAGTAATTGCAAAGGTCGTGGATTAAACTCAAGTGGGAGCGAGACACCTTTGAATCCCAATTCTACTCGAGCGAGAAGAAAGTGTTAGAGCTCACAAGGAAACTCCATGAAGAGAGGAACTTGAATGCCTACATCATCCCAAAGAGGAAGCGTCCATGGGAGACCTGAGTCTTTTGTTGTATAATTTCATTTTGGTATTTTTATTTCATTGTAAGCCAAAGAGGAAGTTTGTAACCTTTGAACTTATTAATATAATTAACATTTTGTTTCCCTTTTTGTTTAATAAAATTTAAATCTTAAAGGTCCTTGAAAACATTGCATAGGCATAACATTCATCATATCATAAGCAGGTTTTTTGACACATGGTTTCCTCATCTTTCTACTGGTTATTTTAGTATAAGATGGATGTCGAGCAAACTGTGAAGGACTTGCAGACTCAAAACTCTTGATTTCAAGAAACTCTTCTCAACTTAGCAAAGGGGCAGCAAGATATAATGTTACTTCTTGTCACGAAGAAGAAAATCAAGAAGAAAGATGTAATCAATATGGGGAAGAGATTCAAAGGCCCTGTCCGACAAGTTCAAGTTGAAGAAGACTCCTCAGAGGAAGACGATAATTGAGATGAATATTCCAGGAGCACCCGTGCTGGGGTGGAAATAATCAAATCTCTGAAGACGAATATTATTTTGATGAGCAATATCCACAGGCCGACGACAAATATAACCAACTAGAAGACAGATTCAAAGCTGTGGAAATCCAAGTTGTGCCTGGTTTGGATTTCGGTGACTAGGGTTTGGTTCCTGGGATAGACATTACCCACAAATTCAAAATCCCTTCTTTTGCCAAATACAATGGTGTCTCATGTACGAAGCTTCACCTAAGATCTTATGTCCACAAAATACAACCGTATACCGCTGATAAGAAACTGTGGATGCACTTTTTTCAAGAAAGTCTATCTGGGATGCAGTTGGAATGGTTTTACCAAATGGCAGGGACTAAAATCCATACTTGGGAGGATTTGGACATTTCTTTTTACCTCCAATATCAATATAACTCTGATCTTGTAGCAACTCGGGTGCAATTGCAAGGAATTACCATGGGATCAAAGAGGCCTTCAAAGAATACGCTACATAATGGAGAGACCTGGCTAGCAGGGTGCAGCCACCTTTAACTGATAGAGAGTTGGTACACATGTTTATTGGAACATTGACTGGACCATTTTTCAACTTATTAATTTGAAGTTCATCATCCTGATTCACTGAATTGATCTTGACTGGTGAGAGGGTTAAAAGCGGGATTAAAAGCATAAAGATACCCATGGCATCCACTTCAAATGCTGTGAAAAAGCCATTTATAGTTAAATAAGAGACTAATGCTGTGTATGGGTCAAGAAGCCATGTTAGGAATGATCGTCATCATTTAATAAGGTCTGTACTGATCTCCAATCCAACTCTAACTCAACGACCGCGTTAAAAAAATAATCAACAAAGACCGGATGTCCAAAGAAGACAGTTTACTAAAATCAATATACAACTATCTCAAGCTCTGAAACACCTATTGAAAGATGATTTGATGACCTTGCGAGATCCCCCTTCCAACCCTAACACTACTTCTCTAAAATACAACCCCAACACCAAATGCGCTTACCACTCAAATAGTCTTGGACATGATACCAATGATTGTTGGTCTCAAAATAATAAAATCCAAGACTTGATTGATAACAAGACAACTAAATTTGACCCTCCACCAACACCTAACATAATCACCGCACCCATGCCAAATCATGGTAAGGGTGTCAATGATATTGAAGATGCCTTTGCTGTTGCCTCCATCAATGACTTGACCACTCATTTGAAGACTGTTAAAGGGAATTTGTTGAAATCCGGGGTATTCCCTGGTTTCCTTGAAGACTGTTACTACTGTGCTGTACAAATTAATGGTTGTGAATGACTGAAGAAAGGTATCCAACACTTGATGGATAGCCATGAGATTCTATTTGAAAGAACTTCATCTGTGAAAAGTTTGATCAAAGTTGTATCTCAAGAATTTGAAGATGTGTCCATCATTACTATCTCAAATAAACCTATTAGGATCACCTCAAAAGTACTTATTAGGATTCCCATTGAACTAAGAATAGCGCCACCAATTATCACCACATCGGGGCCAGTCGCCTACTCTTATGATAGGGCTGTGCCCTGGAATTATGGGACAAAAGTGTACTATCATGGTATCAAACAAGATTCATGGATTGATGAAGACGAAACTGCTGACATACAAACATTTCTGGACTAAGTAAAGTTACTAGGACGAGGAGGATCTTCTCTCCAGAAATTTCACCTCCGACAAACACTACAACACCCACTCACATTATTGTTGTTAAACCTGTTGCTGGTGCTCAAGGAAAGGAAAAAATGTTTGAGCCTGCTCTGATAGAGGCACCCACAAAAGATATTACCATTGAAAACCCATCTACCCAAGAGATGGAGGAGATTCTAAAAATCATCAGAAAAAGTGATTACAAGATAGTGGAACAGTTAGGGAAAACACCCTCGAAGGTTTCTATGCTGTCTTTGTTGCTATGTTCTGAGGCGCAGGCCCAAGCACTGATAAAGTTCCTGAAAAATGCACATGTCCCACAAGAAACTACGGCCGGCCAATTTGAAAATTGTGTAGAAAGCTTGAATGCCGACAATGATTTAGGGTTCTCTGATGGAGATCTAACCCCAATGGGGAAGAATCACAACAAAGCTCTCCACGTCTCCAAAGAATGCAAGGGCGCTACCATGGCACATGTATTAGTGGATACTAGATCTTCTCTCAATATCTTATCTAAAGTAGCTTTGGATAGATTAGACTGTGATGGACTGATGTTGAAACCTAGCGACATTGTAGTAAGGGCTTTCGATGGTTGTAAGAGGATGGTCCATGGAAAGGTTGATATCCCTATCAAGATTGGGTATCAAGTCTTCAAATTAACATTATATGTGATGGATATCCATCCTGCTTATTCTTTCTTGCTTGGATGCCCATACATGGGGCAGGTGCTGTGACTTTCACACTACATCAAAAGTTGAAATATCCGGTCAAGGGGAAAATTGTTACCGTCTGTGGTGAAAAAGAGTTTATGATTATTCATCTAAATTCATTCAAATATGTTGAAATAGATAGAGAGTTCATTGAAACTCCTTGTCAAGCCTTTGAAGTGGTCTCTCCCATGGTTGTTATTTCCAAGGCCATTCTTGGCACTCCTGAAGTTTCTAAAGATACACCAAGAATGTCTTCTCTCAAATATGCTTGTGTTGTTGTTAAAGAAGGAGGTTGCACCATTTGGGGAAAACTTCTTGATTTCCCTTTTAAGTTAGACAAATTCAAAATGGGCTTCACTTACAAAGCTCAAAAAGAGGTTTTACATGCTCGTGCAGGGAAACCACTTCTTTGAATTAGTAACCATGATATTAATGCCCTTGAAGACTTTGATGTTGATTTTAACTTTGATGATTGGATCTACCTGACTGCTGACGGAGGGCTCGACAATTGGAAGACCGAGGACTTCATTCCAATCTCCTATAGCCAGGAGTAATTGTCATTTATTATTTTTATTACTTTGAGAACTTTGTCTGTAATTTCCATTAAAACAATGACTTTAAGCCATGTGCCTTGCCCGAGGCACAATGATACATTTGTTAAGGGTTTATCATTTTCATATGCCATATTCTCATTTTAATGAAAAAACATTGGACTATTTTGCATTCAAATTTTGCGCTCGTTGTCTTTCTTTAATTTATTGCATTTAAAAAAAAATAGCCATGTGGTCTTACATGGACACACACACACACACACACACACACACACACACACACACACACACACACACACACACACACACACACACATTTGCAGATCCACATCCACTCCGGATCTCATTGACAACAAATCTGCTATTGCCATCTATTACCATGAAAATCCAATCCATCAAGCCAAAGACGAAGGTGATGAAGATTGTGAAATACCTAGGGAACTCGCCAAACTTCTGATACAGGAGGAAAAGGCCATTCAACCGCACGAAGAACCAGTTGAAGTGATCAACCTAGTTACTAAAGCAGACAAGTGGGAAGTCAAGTTCGATGCCAACTTGAAAGACTGTGTCAAGAGAATATTGGTCTAGCTGTTACACAACTATGTCTAAGTGTTCGCTTGGTCAGATGGAGATAAGCCGGGGCTTGATATTGATATTGTAGTTCATCGTCTGCCAATGAAGGAAGATTGTCCTTCGGTCAAGCAAAAGGTTCATCGCATGCGGCCAGATATGTCCGAGAAAATAAAAGTTGAGGTAATGAAACAGTTCGATGTAGGTTTCCTGGCAGTGATGTCATACCCTCAGTAGGATGAAAATGGTGTCCTGGTGCCTAAGAGAGATGGAAAAGTCCGTATGTGTGTATACTATAGGGATTTGAATAGGGCAGGTCCCAAAGATGATTTACCATTACCTCATATCGATGTCTTGGTTGGAAATACTACTCAACACAAAGTTTTCTCCTTCATGGATGCATTCTCCGGTTACAACCAAATCAAAATGACACCGGAAGACATGGAGAAAATCACTTTTGTTACACAATGGGGCACTTTTTGTTACAAGATCGTGCCTTTCGGTTTGAAGAATGCAGCGATAACCTATCAACGAGATATGGTAGCTCTATTTCATGACATGATCCATCATGAGATAAAAGTCTATGTGGATGACATGATTGCAAGATTGCAAACTGAGGAAGAACACCTTGATCACCTCCACAAGCTATTTGAGCAGTTGAATAAATACAAGTTGAGACTTAATACCAACAAGTGCATCTTCGGAGTGAGGTCTGGAAAACTCCTAGGCTTCATCGTCAGTGGAAAAGTTATTGAAGATGACCTTGCAAAATTCAAAGCCATACAAGAGATGCCAGCTCCCTGTACTGAGAAGGAAGTCAGAGGTTTCTTAGGTCGACTCAACTATATTGCCCAATTCATATATAACTTAACTGCTACTTGTGAGCCAATCTTCAAACTGTTAAAGAAAGATCATGTGGTCAGATGGAACGATGATTGCCAATCAGCTTTTGACAAGTTAAAGGAGTACCTACAAGAACCTTCAATCCTGATGCCTCCAGTTGAAGGAAGACCTTTGAGCATGTACGGAGACTCAGCGCTGGTAATCAGTTAAGTTAAAGGAGAGTGGGATACTAAACATCCAAATATGATCCCCTACAAAGAGCTTGTTCTAACCTTGATCCCATACTTTGAAAAAGTCACTTTTGAACACTTTCTAAGGGAAGAAAATCAGTGGAAGATGCCTTAGCAACTATGTCGTCTATGTTCAAGGTCAATTGGGATAATGAAGCTCCTAGAATTACTATCGAAAGATTTGACGAACCTGTACACTGTTATGAAATTGACACTGATGAAGAGAAGCCTTGGTATCATGAATTTAAGAGGTACCTTGAAGCACAAGAATATCCCAAGGTAGCCTCAATCAACGACAGGAAATTCCTGCCAAGGTTCTCAGCCAAATTCTTCCTAAGAAATGTGATTCTGTACAAGTGCAACCATGATTCTTTTCTGCTCCGTTGTATGGACAAGAATGAGGTAGAGAAAACTATGGAGGACATGCATGACAATATATTTAGAACTCATTCTAGTGGACATACTATGGACAATAAAATTCTGAGGGTTGGTTACTATTGGTCGACTATAGAGACTGATTGTCACCACCATTCAAGGACTTGTCGTAAGTGTCAGATCTATGCCAACAAGGTTCATGTGCCTCAAATAACCTTGAAAGTCATGACTGCTCCATGGCATTTTCAATTTGGGGCATTTACATGATTGGAGAGACCAAACCCACTTCCTCTAATGGACATCTCTTCATCCTCGTTACCATTGAATATTTCACAAAATGGGTCGAAGCTGCTTCATTTGCCTCAGTCACTAAGAATGTTATAGGCCGGTTTATCAAGCATAAACTCATCTTCTGGTAAGGCATCCCTGAAAGGATCATCACCGATAACAGAACCAGCCTCAACAATGCCATGATTACCGAACTTTATACGCAGTTCAAAATCAAGCATCACAACTCTTCTCCTTACAAACCTAAGATGAATGGTGCAAGGGAAGCCGCCAATAAAAACATTAAGAATATTATGCAAAATCTGGTGGTAACCTATAAAAACTGGCATGAGATGCTTCCATTTTCTTTTCATGGCTATTGTACTTCGGCTAGAACATCAACTGGGGAAACCCCTTTCTCTTTAGTCTATGGCATGGAAGATATCTTACTGATTGAAGTGCAGATTCCTTCTCTGAGGATTATGAAAGAAGCGTGCTTAGGCGAAGAAGAATGGATTCAGACAATATTAGATAAGTTGAATTTGATTGATGAGAAGAGACTTACTGCTGTTTATCATGGTCAAATGTATCAAAAGCGTATGATCCATGCATTCAACAAAAAGATCACACCTCGAGTATATCAGGCTGGAGACTTGGTAATAAAGCGCATCATTCTACCACAAGGTGATCCCAGGGGAAAATGGACTCCCACTTACAAAGGGTTGTTTATTGTCAAGAAAGTATTCTATGGTGGAGCTATGACTCTAGCCACTATAGACAGTAAAGATTTCCCGCATCCTGTGAACACAGACATAGTCAAAAAATACTACGCATAAAGAATGACCCACTAGGTCGACATACTTAGTAAAAAGTAAGGGCATCCCTATGAACCAAAAGGGTTCGGGCAAAAATTTAGGATATATATAAAATATTGTAGACCCGACAAGTCTAAAACCTGAAGGGGCGACTTGAGCAAAAATGGGTATCCTGGTGGACTGAAAACCCGAAAGGGAGGTCCAGGAAAAAATTAAGGATTAAAGCGTATGACTATGTCTCATTTAATCACTACAGCCAGCTTATTTACCAAGGTAAAAAGTTCAAACGGTACGAAATTGATTCAATCAACTTCTTTCGACGGCAAGAGATGATGTTCAAAGACATTGGGGAAATAGCGGAGTTGGAACCCAATGAGATCACTTCTACATGGCTATATAATTTTTGTTTTCACTTTGCATTCTTTTCATTTTTCGACGACTTCCTCTTACTAGGATTTTTGTCTCCCTATACAAAAATGGCTGCTTTTAAGCAAATTATCAATACAAATATACTTTGAAGTGCAAACTTTTTGTTTTTCTGTTTTGAGTGTGAAAACGTCCATTGACTAAAATTTAATGAATATATGCATATAAACATGATTAACTATTAATAAATGTACGCACGAGAACAGTAATGGGCAATTACTAAAGGATTTGGAGTATCCCCATAGAGTTACTTCAAAGAGATTATCCCCATGGAGTAAATTCATACATTCTCATTCCAGAGTGTCAATCAGTATATCTCCTAGAAATTCTGATCACAATTCCTCAAGAAAATGTTCAATTTACCAAAAGGGCAAAATTGTCAAAATTAGGGTTTTGACTGTAATTGACTAATCATTGACTTTTGACCTAATACATTATCCAATGGGTTGGAGCATAATCTCAAGGATTCTAATACAACATGTTAACCTTATCTCATGTCTCAAATAATCTTTCAAAATCAATGAATTGATAGTTGAAATTTGATCAACTGATGAAAAGTCAACTGATGCACAAAAAGTCAAACTTTTACTTTTTGGTCAAATTTGAGTTTCAAAGATCACAATTCATCAAGACATTCAAAATATGAAGCTTTATCATCAAGAAATCAAGAAATTCAAAAAGTCTTTGAAAAAGTTAAACTTTTCAAGACTTAGAAATTTTTTAAGTGTTTTAAACCTTAAAATTTCCTAACTTCATAATATTTTTTCACCATGATGTAAGATGATTCAAAGGAAACTTTCAACATGAAAGTTGTAGATCTTTATAAGATCTACAACTTTGAATTAGAGGACTCATATCCAAAAAAATGCTTAGATTTTGAGTTATAAGCCCATAAACTCATGCACTTTTTCTAAAACACTTGGTGAAAATTTGACCTAGTTTAGGTAAATTTCTGACCTAACTTCTTGGTCAATTTTCACCAAGATCGAAGAGCATTTTGTCAAAATGGTCAACATATAGGTTTTAGAGGATGTTTCAAGCTTTCCAAAATGTCCAAGAACTTGAATAAATCATGCTTGAGCTAGATGTTTCAAAGACAAGAAGTTGGACATTCAAACTTGAATTATAGGTCATTTTCTTGATGAACATTTGATCCAATCTCATAGCCATGATGCATAATATTGCTTTGCAGGCTTCTAACTTGTGTTTCACTCCATAATTAATTGATTACAAAACTGATAGAGTCATTTTCCAAGCATTTGGGCCATTATCCAAGTGATTAATCCAATTTTGGCACAAAGGTAACTTTGCCATTTTAGAAAAGCAAATATAAAAGCCAGAAGCAACTTGTCTAAAGCCTCTAGCCATTTCAGATCATGCTTGTACTATACATTGGAACAAGATTATCTCAATGTTTTTTCAAAACTAAGTCATCTAGCCATAACTTTGTAACTTACAAACCTGATGATCTCCTTCCCTCCAACCCTTACCTATAAATAGAGACACACATTTCAACATAACACACGAATTAACAACCCCTGAAATTCTCCTAAACTTCCTCTAACCAAAAATTGTTCAAAAAACACCATTTATATGCAGTTATGCCCTTGAACTTGTATATTCCATTTCCATCGTGTGTTTTCCCTCAAAATTGTTTTCAATGCTTCCTTACATCAAATATAGTTCATCACTTCCCTTGTTCTACAATTGTAACATGATCTTCCTCCTCTTCCATAATCAAAAACAGAGGTCTGCAACTTGACTTCTCTAGAACATTTCAGCCACTTTCAACTCAAGCTAAGCTAAGCATTGCATTAGCTTCCTAGAGGTCCAAGAAAACTAACCAAATCATTGCAGCATCTTGAACCAAGCTCAAACTCAAAACATGAATTCCATTTTAAAAGTGAGTTTTATGACTTTTGAACTCTTCATATAGGCATCATTTAGTTTCCAATTGTGATGATAAATTGTAGACATCATAGCTCTGAAACTGACCATGTCATTAGAATTCATTTATGTTGCCTGAGTAGTGAGAATTTTAGAGTTGAACTTTCTGGATAAATTAGGTTAGATTTGGTACCATTCAAAATTCATGCTCATCTATAATTTATAGTTTAAGTCATTTATATTTCTAAAATCGTGATGAAATTTGGAGCAAGTTTGTTGTTTAAATTTTTGCAAATGGTTAAGAGATGAAGAAGTTACAAAATTTAAAAATGGAGGTTCAGGCCTGGCGTAAGGAAGAAGATGAACATGTCTTCAGGAATGAGTTAAAATATATATTTATGGATTCAGTTAAATCAACGGACGTATAGCCACCCCAGTGGTAGAGAGCGTGTGCGTAAGGCTTGTTACTATAAGGACCTGGGTTCGAGTCCCAGTGGTACCCTTTTATTTTTCACTTAATTTGTTCTTGCATATTCAGTGTTATCTTGCTTAAGGCGTGCACCATACACTTCACATCTACATCACATGATCATCCTACCATTAAATTCAGCGCTCCACATGAGCAAGTCTATGATGCACCACCATAACCCAGACGCACAAGATCTGTAAATTGGCTTACTGGGCCTGGACATTTCTATTTCACCCTCGTGCCTGCTAACAACCACGCACTCCAACATACTTTCTTTTTATTCTTTTTTTTGGTTTTCAGATAACAAAAAAAAGGGCCTTGGGCCTAACGTTTCAAAAAATTACTTTCTAACCTCTCTTTTCACTTTCAAACTCCCTGACTTTTAATTTTTTATTTTATTTTCCTTTCTTTATTTTATTTTATTATTATTATTTTAATTAAAACAAAACAAAAATATATTTTTTATTAAATACTTAGACTAATTATCTTTTAATTTATTTCTATTTTATTTTTTTTTAAGCATAAATCCCTAAAAATTGTTTTCTTAACAAGTTTAATTTTTTTTCTTAGTTAAATTAATTTAGACTTAGTTTTTATTTTTCCTTTATAATTTACTAAACATAGAATTTAGGAATTTTAATTTATTAATTATTTCCTTTTAGTTTAATTAGGTTAACTTTAAAACCTTTCATAAAAAAACATAAAAATAATCTTCTTCCCAATTTCACTTTATCTTTACATTCTTATACATTATTTAGAAATATTCAATATGGTTGTAATAGTAACTAGGTTTTAATTTCTTTTATCTCCATTTGTAATTTGTAACCCCATCCCCCAAATGATGTAATGGCGCTGAATTTTAAATTTCTGCAATTTATCGCTTTCAATATAAATGCCAGTAATTAGGGTTTGTATGACAAGATATAAAATCAACAAATAGATAACCCTAATTCAAGACAAATGCATGAAAACAAAACACTTTGAAATCTTGCACCTCTAGGGTAACCCATACTTGTTGTCTCGGATATAAATAGTCATGTCCCTCGAACGTGGATTGTTTTAGCACAAGACCCTCGATTATAAGATCATAGACCCTCAAATGACCCTTCAAAGTTGCCTTCGGTAAATGATCTTAGTCCCTTACGATAATTGCTAAAACATTATACTATGTTGCTTTCTATGACTATACGATGACCCACGCTTGTCCCTTCACATCCAATGACAGGGCTTCTTACCAATCAATGATAATATATAAATATCTAAAGGAGGAGGAAAAGAGCAAAGATTTTTTGAGTAGGTAGAACGCTCATAGTTGTTTGCTCACAAACATTTCAAAACATCTTTCAAACGAACCAACACTTTTCGATGAAATATTTTCAAAAGTTAACACTTTGTATACATTCTTATAGAGACGAGAATCATTACAAAGCTTGCCTAAACAAATGCACTTTTCAAAAATACTTTCAAAACTATCACAAAAACAATTCAAACAAAGCATTTCAAACTGAGCTAGCAACTAAAAACCCGTAGATAACTACGGATGAAAAGGGTGCTAACACCTTCCCTTTTCATAACTTATCCCACGAACTCAAGAAAATGTCTCAAAATTTCTTTCCTGTTCTTTTCACCCTTTCCTTTATTGGATAAAAGAAAAGTCGGTGGCGATTCTTGCTATCCGCAACAATTGCGATAAAATGAAAAACACCAAGTAAGTTCTCCCACGGTATTACATTGTTCAACCATGATTCTGATACAAACATCCTTTTAAGATTATTATTTAGTTTATACAATCTTTGAAGCATGAGGAATATTGTTGCAAACCTTGTAACTCCACTCATAATTAATTCAGCTCCTTCGGTGAAATTCATCATTATATTAAGGGTTATGGTATGGTTGTAGATTAATCGAACAAGAAATTTTCCTTTTGTTATGACCCTCTTAACAATAGACAATTTTCCTATGTCTTCTAACATAAAATCCAAGCAATGTTCCGCACATGGAGTCCAATAAAGTCTAGGATATTTGTCTTCTAAATATTTTCCTAAGACCAAAACAAATGAGCTAAATAAGTAACCAATAATATTTATCCCATTAGTAGATATCATCAAAGTAGAACATTATTACCCGCCAAGACATAGTTGGTACCATTGTCACTTAAAACTTGTATGACATTTTCTTTTCCAATCTCTTGAACAAATGAGTCCAACAACTCAAATATCTTCAATCCGGTATTTACATAGCTCGAACCATCAATGATCCTTACAAACATACTCCCACTAGGAGTATTAACCATAAAATTGATCAATGTCCTAGACTTACGATCTATCCATGCATCCGATATAATAGAGCATCCAAATTGAGTTTTCTCTATTACCAGTTGTACATCCCATATTAAATATGTCTAGTAAGGACCTATATTTGCCTTAAGAAGGATGGAGAGAAGGCAAGAAAGTATGGATATGTTTGTACATCTGGTTATTGTCCTCAGGACTAGGGAGATAAGTCGCGTCCTATCTCTGGGTACCTACATCCGGGTAATGCTCTCCAGGACATGACCCAGCAGGATACGATGAGTAATCGTAAGGACCCAGACCTAACTCCAGAAATGGTCACTAGCTATTAGTCACAAGCTGTTACCAAGAGTTAAGTGCATCAATGATGGCTGACGGAGGACGTTTCAAGGCAATGATAACAAGAGGAACTCCAAGGGTGCACCTTAAAGAAGGCTCTTGGAGGTATTATGGAGGCTATATATAGGGGTTCCCGACAGAAGGATAAGCAAGACATTCATTCTTGAGATCATACACATTGCAAGCATAGCTCTCAAATCCCCAATCATACTTACAAAAATTTACCTTTGAGGCTCTCCCTCTTTCTATAGGGAAGCTAACCGCTTAGTGTTCCTATGCAAGAAAATTTGGCAACCACCGTGGGGCTTAGTTAAAACTGTCTTAGGCCACACAACAAATCACATTCAACAAAATATTAACTAATGAGGACCCCCAAATATGGCACAACTATTGACCATGGTGGAGGCCCTCAGGAAAAAAACGATGCCTTGCAAGATAGTGTAGCAGAACTGCAACAAAAGAGTTAGGAGGAGGGCCCTCCAAAAGTGGAGCTTATGGAGCCTCAACAACTCTCACATGAAATCTGGGACGATCAAGTCCCTGAAAACTTCAAAGCACCATCACTCAGAACTTATGATGGCAAGTCTGATCCTCAAGAGCATGTTACTGCTACCAAAAATCACATTGTAATATTATGCCCTACTGATTCCATGAAGTGTAAACTCATGGCGGGAACCTTCAAGGATGTAGCCTTGAGGTAGTATATGAGCCTACACCGACTACCTATGGAAAGCTAAACAAATATGACCAAGAAGCTGGTATAACACATCTCGCCCAACAAACATCGCAAAGTGTCAACTATTACCTTGTTTAATATTCGACAGGGGCAGTCAGAATCCTTGTGAGAGTACATGGATAGATTCAATGCAGAAACCATCAAAGTCTCACACCCTAACTAGGAGCTGTTCGTGGAAGGATTTCACCATGGTTTACGGGCTGTTTAATTCAATTAGTCCCTAGCTCAGAAACTTGCCTCCAACATGGATGGGATTATTAACAGAGCAGAATGTTACATCAAAATAAAAGAGATTAACCGGGAGAAATGCTCGAGAGACACTACAGAAAAGTCCAATAATAAGGAATACGTGGCAGAGAGACGCTAAGAACCTTCCCGATACACTGCTCAGAAACGTGCTAGGGAACGTCTTGGGGAAAGGAACGGTCTGAGACCTAATCGCATACCCTTGGTTTTAGATGAAGATTTGACTCCATTGAATACTCGGAGGGGTGATATATTGCAGGAGGTTGGCCACTTGAATGTGATCTTGGTGGCACCATCCCGTCCTAGAGGGGCTTACACGTTGATGGGAAATGATACCAGATCATGGTGTAGTTATCACCGACTTTGGGATCACCACACCAACGATTGTCACCCGCTGAAGAAAGAGATTGCAGCACTGATACAGAGGGGAAATATATTGTCCTATGTGAAAGAAAATAAGTCACAATCCAAGAAGAGAGATTCTCGAAGGGACGACTCGGGACCAGAAGAGCCTTCTCACAAGAAGGGGAAAGGTCCATAGGAAGCCACGAAACAAAATTGGCCCGCCATACTCTCAATACCATGGCTGGTGGGTTCACTTGAGGTGGAGAAATGAGTTCAGCTAGGAAGAGGTATGTCCGAGTTGTAATGCATGTGTCAGAGGAGTCATCCGTCAGTCAGGAATGTGACCTGAATCTAATGAGCTTCTCCAAGCTTGATGTTGTGGGAATTCTTGCCCATGAAAATGATCTGATGGTTATTAAAGTCTAGATCTATGATTGGAATGTGAAGAGGGTACTGGTGGACCTGGGAAGCTCAGCCGATGTTCTATATTGGGAAGCTTTCAAAGGAATGCATTTCGACACAACCGAGTTGCTACCCTTCAATGACACCTTGGTTGAATTCTCAGGAGAGCAGGTGTAAGTGCTAGGATACTTGCCAATACTAAATACCTTTGGGAGTGGTGGGAAAACAAAGACAATAAAGGTAAGTGTAAGTTCTCTAGATTTTGGGTTTGGTTTTAGTTTTTGTAAAACAAATATACAACAATATGTTAGATATGATGTATTAACTTGCTAACAGGAACATGTTGATCAAGAAGTCCTATCTTACGTTAGGACATGTTAAGTTGAGGTGTTTTAACATCTAGAACAACATGCCAGATAAGATGTCCTATGAAGGAGCATACGACATCGCGTCTGAGTTGAAGTGGACAGTTAGATTCTATTATGAGTTAACTGATCTAGAATAGTTTGGGAAATATTATTCAACATTATAGGGTGCTGATTTAAAGGTCAAGAAGAATCTATCAGAATATTCAAGAATATACAGTTTCTAAATTTGGAGATAATTTAGGAATATTTGATTGAAGACCTTGTTTGTAGCCAAAGAATGTCATGACATGAATGAATGTCATCAACTGGTGCCAGACGTATGCAGAAGAAGGATGTCAGACCAAATGTCCTACCTTGTGTGAGAAGGTAATCTTATCTGACCTATATTAAATACTTTGAATGGAGTTGAGTATTTATTTATCATTTAAAGAGGTTGTGCAAGATATTGAAGGTTAATACATTGATGGGAGACTAAGTATTTGTCTAAAGAGTTATGTAATTCTACATTCTGAATAATATGGTTCATAGAATATGTGAGAGTTTATATCTCTCCATGGCATTCCGGTGTTTGGAAAAACCTGAGTAAGATGCACCTACTGTGTGTGTTATTAGGAGCTTCATAAAGGATTTCTATGCATAATAAGTCCTTTGAATTGATTTAAGAACTAGAGTAATTGGGTTCTATATTAAGTAGTTGATGTCCCATGATTTTTGAGGGTTGTGTTTTTTTTTGCTCGGGATTGTGCATGTGAAGTTGGATACTCAAGCATTATTGTCAATAGTGGTTGTTGCACCCCAAAATTTGCCCTCTCATTTCCAAGGAATCACCCTGGATCCTCAAGTTTTCTATCATCCAATTCCAGGCTTTGAATTATCAAACTTTTCTAAGCAGACCATTCACAAGGGCAAAATTGTCATTTGCATACTAGAAGTCTAACTTTGACTTTTTGGATCAAAATCAAATCTCAAAAATCATATTTCATCATGACATGTTGGAATATGAAGTTTGCTTCATCAAGAGTTTCAAAAGTCAAATTTTACTTTGGAAGAATCAAATTCTAAAGACTTAGAAATTTTTCTAAGTATTTAAGAAATATGGCAATTTCAGAACATCTGAGCCAGTGTTCACAGTCAGCAAATTCTAGATGTTCTCAAGACAGAGTTTAGTTAAAACTTCTGAGCCAGTGTTCATAAAGGTCCAGTCAGAGTTTGCAGAGGTTAAGTCAAAGAAGGTAACAAAGCGTGCTGTAAGTATACTGGAAGTTCTGAAGGATCCCTCAGAACATGCTGAAGTCAGAAGATAAGAGGATCAAAAGATGAGATGCTACGCTGAAGCAGAACTTCTAATCCAGAGTCAAGCAAGGATCAAAAGTTTCACATGGGAACTCATTTAATGCTCACAACCGCCTCTGAGTTTGTATTCAAGGGATTTTCCCCACGTGTACCCCTACTGTCTTGGGAAGACAAATTTCTGTGCAAAAGTATGCTAGACCCATACGCTGTCTCTACTTTTCATTAATTCAAGCTGCCAAATCTAGCTGAGGAGCTGTTAACCATCCAACTTGAATGCATTGAACCCCCACTTGTTTAAAGCTTACTTCAAGAGTAAGTCAGTATCTAGCATATGATGTTGATGCCACTTGACCGCCCCAACTGCAAAAACTTTGCCTATAAATAGAATACCATTTGCACACTAAAAAGACCCCTCTCTCTCCCCTTTGACCAGAAAAATTTGCGAAAGAGACAAGAAAATTGAGAAGTAGCTTTGAACCTCTGCAAAATTTCCAAGAACCCAGGAAATTATAAACACAAAATACCAAAAATCTTAGCATTGATTCCTTACATTCAAACTCCATTTTTCCTTAAAGTGTTCTTGACTAAAGCCACCCACGTAGCTACTGATTCATGCATCATAAATCACCTTAACTTCTGTATTCATATCGCCATTCAAACTCCATTCACTTTCACCTCCAAGGAGTCAGAATATCACCCTTTGGTTGTTCCAGAATTTACAAATTCCCATCCTGCTGAGTACGTGAGGGAGTTACTCAGAACATCACCAGAATTCAAGAACAATTTCCAGTTCACAACACCCTTTCCAGCTGCAAGGTAAGTTTTCTGCTGACTCTCATCATACTGATTAAGCATTGTCAGATTTTGCATACTTAGCACAATGTAGATATTTTGATCCTGATGATGTACATATTCTTAAAATTCATGCATCTTCCTGCATAAGTAGAGGAAATTCCAGTTCAGAGTTTCATAAAGAAATTAGGACTCAGAATTAGAATTAGCAAATACATGTTTCTTCTGATTTTTGCTTCTGATATTTCATGAAATTTATCATAACTATCATACATGCAACTTCTGTTCTGTAAATGACTAAGCTGCAGATGTTCTGATTGACATGGAGAAAGGCAAAGTTCTGACAGTTGTGCCAGAACATCTGAAAACTTCTGAGTTCTCAGAAGATCCAGAACTTCTGAACTTCCATATTTTTGCTAACCTGTTTCTATTTGTGCAGCCAAGTGAGAGTCAGAACTTCTGACCTCTTCTATTTTTTAGCATTTTGCGCTGGTTATGTTTCCTTTCTTTTTTATTTTATTTTATTTTATTTTTCCATCATATTATATTTTATTTTTAATCAAAGAACACCAAAAATACTTTATATTTGCATGATATATTTTCTTTTGATATAAAAAGACAAAAAATGTTTTCTTAAACACAAGTTATTTCCTTTTTTTTAAACAGACAAACATGTATATTCTTATCTGTTTCAACGTGGTTGTAATAGTAACCTAGAATTTTAACTTGCAACCCCCATTCACAAATATGTACCCCCATCCCCCTAAATATTGTAATAGCGTAGGACTTTACATTTCCGCACTGTTATTGATTTCAATATATGCTAGTAATTAGGGTGTGTATGACAAGATATAAAAATTGACAAATAGATCACCCTAATCAAGACCAATTATGCATGCAATCAAACACACTAGCACATTTACACCCTTAGGGTAATTCCACTTGTTGCCTTATAAAAATGGCCATGTTATGCATGTGGGATGTCTTAGCATAAAAAAATCGAAAAATACAAGATCATAGTCCCTCGATGACGCTATGAAAGTTGCCTTTCGAAATGATCTTAACTCCCTAAAAGTGCTGAGTCATCTTACAACATTGCTATCATGGTCATACGATGACACATGCCTGTCCCTTCACATCCAATGATGGGGCTTCTTACCGAAACAATGGTAAAGTAGCAACATCTAAAGGAGGAGGAAAAGCACATATAAGATCTTTTGAGTAGGTACATTATTTTTAGTTACTTGCTCAATTTCGAAACAAATATCCTTTCTATTTTCAAAACAATCACATACACTTTCCAAATATTTTCTAAAACCTTGAAATATTTTCAAAAGATCAAAACCTTGCATACATTCTTACGAACGAGAATCATTGCAAAGTTCTCCTAAACGATGGCACATTTTCATAATACTTTCAAAAACCATATAAAGCACATTTTTCAAATAAAAGCAAGTGATCTAGCAAGTAACTAAGAGCCCATGGAAAACCATGGATGGAAAGGGTTCTTATACCTTCCATTTTCATAATCTACCCCTTAACTCAAAAACATCTCTAAAGGTCTTTCCTGTGCTTTTTCACCTTTCCTGTTGGATAAAAGAAAAGTCGGTGGCGACTCTTTCTAAACCGCAACATTTGCGAACACAAACGCAAAACTTCAAGTCAGTTCTCCCACCGTATCACAGAACTGGGGACTCTGCTGGGGAGATATCTTAAAAATGGGGTTACCTTAGGGTTGGATCACATTTACTTGCTTACATTGTTTGATTTGCTTGCTTTATATTTTGGTTCCTTGTTTGGGTTTGTTTTAAATCCTACACCCGGATTTGGGAATACCTTTTAGGTAAGTAGCAATAAACTGTGAGGGAACTATGCGGGTTATGCTGACACGGTTGAAGCAGTAGCTACGTTGATGTGGCACTTTGGTTGGTATCGGTAACCCTTGAGTCAGCCAAGGAGAGTACGGGGTCGCCGCATGGTGTCGTAAAAAATCAACTGACCTTAGAACCTTACTAGACCAACTTGGCCATTAGGACGTAGTGAGATGACCAACTTTGGTGCAGTCCGAAATTGGTTAATACTCGATGCTACACTCATTGAGGTTTGACTCTTGAGTTTTGTTTGGTTGCGAGTCAATCACTTATCGAACAAAACATGGGGGAAAGATCAGTGATATTGAGATCCCTTAGAACCCGATTACTTTTGACTAGGACATGTTGAGCTAACTAAACTTCAAGAGGTTACTTACCTGAAACCCCATGCAAGCCTAAACTAAGGACTTGTTTGCTTTGTATATACACTTGTACATAACATCATAAACATCATAAACATCATAAGCATCATAAACATCACTGACCATTTCAAGGATTTTTAGATTTATCTTTGTTCTGTTTTGTAGGACATGGCCTCCGCTCGTAGGAGCACTATCCAAGTCAGTCTTATGAGGATACCTCCACAACTTAAGGATTTAGTATCAAGGGTCCCTGAAGATTCTTCGTTCACCAAAAGACATGGTCGATTGCTTAGTCTGGTTACCTCAAGTATTTAAGAAGATATGGTAAAGGTGCTTGTCCAATTCTTCGACCCTTTGCATAATTGCTTCACTTTTCCTGATTACCAACTTGTGCCCACTTTGGAGGAATTTTCTCAACTCATGGGGATCCTTATTCTTAATCAGTTACCTTTCAACGGTATTGAAAGAGAACCTAAACCTGAGGAAATTGCTCGAGCTCTACATTTGCAACCATTTGACATAGTAGAAAATTGGGTAACAAGGAGTGGTGTTAAAGGGTTACTAGCAAAGTCTTTGTTGGAGAAGGCTCAAGAGTGTTGGAATACTTTGGATCTACAAGCCTTCGAGGAAATTTTGGCTCTTCTCATCTATAGGTTGGTACTATTTCCAAATCCTGACCAATTTATAGATGTAAATGCGATCAAAGTTTTCATATCTCGCAATCCGGTGCCTACATTGCTTGGAGACATATTGCATTCTCTTCACTCTCGCACTCTAAAGAAAAGGGGGACTTTGATGTGTTGCACTCCTCTGTTGGCTAGGTGGTTTATTTTGCACCTACCTTGATCTGTGGTGAAGAACGAACAAGGTATGAGATGGTCTAGAAGATTAATGTCACTTTCACATGCTAATATTCGTTGGTATTGTCGCTCTTTGGAAGACATTACCCTCATTGACCGCTGTGAAGAATTCCCTAATGTCCCTCTTCTTATCATTAGGGGAGGAAATACTTACAATCCTTGTTTAGCTTTGCGACAATTTGGATATGCTAGAAGAGATGGCCCTCATGAGGTACTCATCCAAGGAATTGCATTTGGCTACGATAGCGATACCCAAGGTTATCGTCAAAGATTTATACGAGCTTGGGGTATGGTTAACAAAGTCGATAGCAAGACGTTGGAGCATAAGAATTCCATTCCTTTGGAGCCTTATCTTAAATGGGTGAGGGCTCGCGCTCAAATTCTTAAGATGCCTTATGAAGCCGTCTTACCTGTCATCATGGAACCCATAGTCGAGGGAGACATTCCACATACTATCCTTTATCCTCATATGCCTACTTCCCTTGAAGATCTGCAAAACGCTTGGATTAATTTACGAGGAGAGCGAGACACCTTCGAAGCTAAGTTCTATGAGAGCGAGAAGAAGGTATTGGAGCTTACAAGGGAACTTCATGAAGAAAGGAGCTTAAACACCTACATTGCGCCAAAGAAGATGCGCATAACTTTTTTGTCTCAGGAGTTTACTTTATGCTTATTTATGTTGTTGTAAGCCCAAGAGGCATGATTGTATTTAAATCAAAACTCTTTAATGCAAGTTAACATTTGTTTACTCTTTGTCTATACAAATTTAAATTCTTTAAATCCTTGAAATCTTTTGCATATTGCATATTCATGCATCATGACATGACAGGTGTCCGCATAACAGGTTTCCTTATCTCTCCGCTGTTTATTTCAGCAAAATGGATCTAGAGAAAACCGTGACGAAACTTCAAGCCCATAATTCTCAATTCCAGGAAGCTTTACTCGCCCTGGCCAAGGGACAGTAGGATATGATGGCCTTGTTGGCCGCTAAGAAAAATCCAAAGAAGAAAGCTATACTCAACATGGGTAAAAGATTCAAAGAGACAATCCTTCAAATTCCAATAGAGGAAGATTCATCCGAAGAGGACGAGAACCAAATTGGTGAAGTCAAGAGTACTCAGGCCGACTGTACCAATGACCAAGAATCTGATGATGATTATTTCAATGAACAATATCCACCCACAGACATTAAATACAAACAACTAAAAGACAGATTGAAAGCAGTTGAAATCCAAGCTATTCCCGGTTTGAATTTTGACGATTTGGGCTTAATCTCTAGGGTAGTCATTCCCCCCCAAGTTCAAAATACCAACCTTTGCAAAATACGATGGGGTTTCTTGCCCAAAGCTCCATTTAAAGTCCTATGTGTGCAAGATACAACTGCACATTGCTGATAAAAAACTCTGGATTCACTTCTTCCAAGAGAGTCTGACTGGAACACAACTTTAATGGTTTTATCAGTTGGATGGCTCTCGCATAAATATGTGGGAAGGTCTAGCTACTTCCTTCTACCATCAATATCAGTACAACGCCGACTTGGCACACACGAGGGTTCAATTGCAAGGTATGACCATGGGGAAGGATGAGGGATTTAAGTAGTATGCGCAGAAATGGAGAGACCTTGCTAGTAGGGTCCAACCTCCCTTGACTGATAGGGAACACATTGACATGTTCATGAGCACATTATCTAGTCCTTTCTTTAATCTGTTGGTTGGCTGCTCTTCTTCTGGTTTCACCGAATTGATCTTAACCGGTGAAAGAGTCGAAAGTGGCATTAAAAGTGGAAAGATCTCTGTGGCATATACTTCCACTCCTAATCCTGTCAAGAAACCTTTTTTCGCGAAGAAAGAAGTTAATGTTGTGTATAGAGCAAAGGCCCATACCAAAATTAATAATCATCTGTCTGTCAATGCTGTTTGAATCTCCAATCCGACTGCTACTCAAAGACCATCTACCAATCATCAACGGGTTGAAGCTCCAAGAAGACAGTTTACAAGGTTAGGCATGTCATTATCTCAAGCCCTTCAATATCTGCTCAGGGCCAATTCAGTGACATTGCGGGATCCTCCCGCCAACCCTGATACCTCGTCGCCGAGATATAATCCAAATGCAAAGTGTGCTTATCATTCAAACAGCCCCGGGCATGAGACTGATCAGTGTTGGGCTTTGAAGAACAAAATCCAGGATTTAATTGACAACAAGACTATTGAATTTGATCCTCCTCCGACGCCAAATGTAATTATCGCTCCAAAGGAGAAGCACAACAAAGGTGTTAATGCCGTCGAAGATACAACTTTCATTGCCTCTATTGAAGAGTTAACTACTCCTTTGAATGTAATCAAGATCAATTTGATGAAAGTTGGGACTTTCCATGGATGTGAAAAAGACTGTGTGGGCTGCATGAGATAATCTGATGGGTGTGAAGAACTGAATAAAGGTATACAACGCCTAATGGATAGCCGCGGAATTCTATTCGAAAAGAATCCCGCCATCAAAAATCAGTAGACAAAGCTGAAGACTTAGCCATCATAACAATTTCAAACAAACCTACTAGGATCTCATCCAAAGGTCCTATCAGGATTTTAAATGAATCAATCATTGCTCCTCTCATAATCACTGTTGTTGGACCTGTTCCATACAACTCTGATAAAGCGGTACCATGGAATTACGGTGCCGAGATTTATTACCATAGGGTAAAACAAGATTCTTGGGTTGATGATAATAAAGCTGGTGTTACTAATATTACTGGTTCTAGTAAAGTCACAAGAACAGAAAGAGTCTTTTCCCCTGATATCTCACCACCAACCACTACCGCAGTTCCAATCCGCATAACCAACGGCAATGCTAGTGCCAGTACTAGAGGGAAAGAGAAAGAAAATGAGCCTTCCAGGGAAGAGGCACGTGCTGAAAAGTGTGTTATGGAAGAATCATCCACTCAAGAGATGGAGGAGATTCTGAAAATCATCAAGAAAAGTGACTTCAAAATAGTAGATCAGTTAGGGAAAACCCCTTCTAAAATATCAATGTTGTCCTTATTGCTATGTTCTGACGCCCATGCACAAGCTTTGATTAAGTTCTTGAAAAAGGCTCACGTGCCTCAAGAAACAACAGGCGACCAATTTGAAAACTGCGTAGCAAGTCTTACAACTAACAATGGTTTGGGGTTCTCTGATGCAGATTTAACTCCCATGGGAAAGAATCATAATAAAGCCTTGCATGTTTCTATTGAATGTAAGGGGACCACTCTGGCACATGTTTTGGTGGACACAACCTCATCTTTAAACGTGTTACCTAAAGGCGCTTTAGATCGGCTAGACTGTGAAGGTTTGGTTTTGAAGCCAAGTGATATTATTGTGAGGGAATTTGATGGGTCGAAAAGGATGGTTCATGGAGAGGTGGATCTCCCAATTAAGGTTGGTTCGCAGATTTTCAACTCCACATTCTATATAATGGACATACGGCCTGCATATTCTTATTTTCTTGGGCGCCCATGGATCCACGGGGCAGGGGCAGTCACTTCTACTCTCCATCAGAAGTTAAAATACCCAGTTCAAGGGAAGGTTGTCATTGTTTGCGGTGAAGAAGAATTTATGGTAAGCCATCTCAATTCTTTCAAGTACGTAGAAATGGATGGCGAATTCATAGAGACTCCTTGCCAGACTTTTGAAGTTGTGGCCACTACCAAAATCTCCTCCGATACTCCAAGAACCGATAAAGTTATCCCCAAGATGGTTTCTCTTAAGGATGCCCGTGCTGTGGTAGAAGAAGGAAATAATGATATGTGGGGTCAACTCCTCGACATCCCACTCAAGACAGATAAGTTTAGGATATGTTTCACCTCCAAAGCTCATAAAGAAATTAGAAGTGCTCGTACTGGAAAGCTGCCTCTCCACCTCAAGAGTCATGAAGTGAATGTTGTAGAGTTTTCCGATGATGAGTGTGCTTTTGAAGACTGGATCAACCCAACAACCGAAGGGAAGCCCAACAATTGGCATGCGAAGTACTTTGTGCCCATCTCCTTCATTGAGGAGTAATCTACTTGTTTTTGCTTTTAATCAATTCAAGAACTCATTGTTTGTAATATTTTGATATTGACTTTTAAGCCATGTGCCTAGCCTGGGGCACTTTGGTCCTTTTGTCAAAAGGCTTTATATTTTGTTCATCTAATCATATGATCATTCAGTACATTGGACTCTTTTGCATTCAAATATTTGTGCTCATTTTCATTCTTTTTCTTTCAAATACATTTCCAAAAAGATAGCCATGTATCTTACATGCACACACACACACACTCTTGCAGGTCTACATCCACTCTGGATCCTATTGTCAACAACTCTATTATTGCCAATTATGACTTTGAATGTCCTATCAATCAAGCCGAAGATGAAAGTGAGGAAGATTGTGACATACCAGGAGAACTAGCCAGACTTATGTTACAAGAGGAAAAAGCTATTCAATCACATGAAGAGTCAATTGAGGTTATCAACTTGGGTACTTTGTCAGATAAGAAAGAAATCAGGATCAACGCAAATTTGGAAAGCAGTGTCAAGAACCGCTTGGTTCATATGTTGCGCGATCATATGGAAGTATTTGCTTGGTCATATAAAGATATGCCTGGGCTGGATACCAACATCGTAGTTTATCGTCTGCCGACGAAGGAAGACTTCCCTCCAGTTAAACAAAAAGTTTGTCGCATGAGGCCTGAAAAGATCAAACCCGAAGTAATGAAACAGTTTGATGCAGGATTCCTAGCTGTAACATCCTATCCTCAATGGGTGGAAAACATAGTGCCAGTGCCAAAGAAATACGGAAAAGTTCGCATGTGCGTAGACTATAAGGATTTGAATAGGGAAAGCCCCAAGGATGATTTCCATCTACCATACATTGACGTCTTAGTCGATAACACTGCTCAGCATAAAGTCTTCTCATTTATGGATGGCTTCTCAGTCTATAATCAAATAAAGATGGCTCCCGAAGATATGGAAAAACTACTTTTGTTACACAATGGGGAACCTTTTGCTACAAGGTCATGTCGTTCGGATTAAAGAATGCAGGGGCAACGTATCAAAGGGCTATGGTTACTTTATTTCATGACATGATTCATCATGAGATAGAAGTATATGTGGATGATATGATCGCCATATCACAAACTGAAGAAGAAAATCTCGGTCACCTGAACAAGCTATTCAAAAGACTAAAGAGGTACAAGCTGAGGTTAAACCCTAACAAGTGCACGTTCGGGGTACGCTCTGGAAAGCTTCTAGGTTTTGTTGTTAGCAATAAAGGCATTGAAATCGATCCTGCCAAGATAAAGGCCATCTAAGAAATGCCAGTCCCTCGTTTCGAAAAAGAAATAAGAGGATTCTTGGGTCGTCTCAATTACATTGCCCGTTTCATATCACACTTAACTTCTACCTGTGAGACACTCTTCAAACTCTTGAAGAAAGATCAGGTAGTCAAATGGAACGATGAATTTTAGATTTCCTTTGACAAGATCGAGGAATACCTGCAAGAACCTCTTATTCTCATGCCTCCAGTTGAAGGAAGACTTTTGATCATGTACTTAACAGTACTAGAGAATTCTATGGGGTGTGTTTTGGGCCAACATGACGAGTCTGGCCGAAAAGAGCATGCAATTTACTACCTAAGCAAAAAGTTTATCGACTGTGAAACCAGATATTCACTGCTCAAGAAAACTTGATGTGCTTTAGCGTGGGCTTCTCTCTGGCTAAGGTAATACATGTTGACTCATACCACTTTGTTGATTTATAAGATGGATCCAATTAAGTACATCTTCGAGAAACCTTCCCTTTCCAGACGAATAGCCAGATGGCAAATGATCTTGACTTAATACAACATTCAATACACAAATCAAAAGGCCACCAAAGGAAGTGTACTAGTAGATCATTTGGCCCATCAATTGGTGGATGATTATCAGTCAATGAACTTCGACTTCCTTGACGAGAATATTATGCTGGTAATCGACTGTGCGAAACCTAGGCCGTATGACGGACCTAAACAAGGATCCCGATGGACTATGGTATTTGATGGGGCTTCTAACTCCTTAGGTAACGAAATTGGTGTTGCGATCATCTCTCCTGAAGGTTGCCACACTCCTTTCACTGCCAGACTATGCTTCGATTGCACAAATAATATGGCTGAGTATGAAGCATGCATCTTAGGTCTAAAAGCTGCTATTGACTTAAGGATCAAGTATTTGGATGTGTTTGGAGATTCCTCCTTGGTGATCAGCCAAGTAAAAGGAGATTGGGACACTAAACACCCTAATATTATCCCTTACAAGGAACTTGTGCTATCCCTGATCCCTCACTTCAAAGAAATCACTTTTGAACACTTCCCTAAGGAAGAAAACCAGTTGATGAACCTGCACATTGCTATGAGCTTGACACCGATGCAGAAAAGCCATGGTACCATGAGGTAATTAGATACCTTGAAGTACAAGAGTATCCAGAGGGAGCATCTATCAATGACAGAAAGTTCTTGCAAAGATTTGCAGCCAAATTCTTCCTAAGTAACGGGATATTGTACAAATGCAACCATGATTCATCTCTACTCCGATGTGTGGATAAGAGGGAGGCGGAGGAAATTATAGAGGACATGCACGATGTCCTTTTTGGTACTCACTCAAGTGGACATACGATGGCTAAGAAAATATTAAGAGCAGGTTCCTATTGGTCAACGATGGAGACTGATTTTCATCAACATTCAAAGACTTGTCACAAATGCCAAATCTACGCTGACAAGGTCCATGTACCTCCAATCCCTCTGAATGTCATGACCGCTCCATGGCCATTTGCGATGTGGGGTATTGACATGATCGGAGAAATCAAGCCTACTTCTTCCAATGGACATCGTTTCATTCTTGTCACCATCGATTATTTTACCAAATGGGTTGAAGTCGCCTCATTTGCCTCAGTCGCCAAGAAAGTGGTAGCCAGATTCATCAGACACAATTTTATTTGTCGTTACGGTATCCCCGAAAGGATCATCACCGACAATAGGACTAACCTCAACAATGCCATGATCAGGGAATTGTGCACTCAATTTAAGATCAAACATCACAATTCTTCTTCGTATAGACCAAAAATGAATGGCGCAGTCGAAGCAGCCAACAAAAATATCAAGAAGATTGTGCAGAAAATGGTAATGACCTATAAAGATTGGAATTAGATGCTACCATATGCTCTACAAGGCTATCGTACTTCCGCTAGAACATCAACTGGGGCAACTCCCTTCTCTCTAGTCTATGGCATGGAAGCCATTTTGCCAGTAGAAGTTCAAATTCCCTCGCTGAGGATTATGATTGAGGCAGGCCTAGGCGAAGATGAATGGATTCAAACGAGGTTGGATCAACTAAACTTGATCAATGAAAAACGATTAGCTGCTATTTTCCATGGTCAGACGTATCAAAAACGGATGATCAAGACTTTCAACAAAAAGGTCAAGCCTCGAGTATATCAAGTTGGTGACGTGGTGATAAAACGCATTATTTTACCACAAGGTGACCCCGGAGGAAAATGGACTCCCACATATGAAGGGCCGTTTGTTGTCAAGAGAGTTTTCTCTGGCGGTGCCATGATACTGACCACCATGGATGGTAAATATTTCCCACATCCTATAAATGCGGACATAGTCAAAAAATACTACGCATAAGAGACCCGTTAGGTTGACACACCTAAGCAAAAAAGGGGCATCCCAGCAAACCAAAAGGTTTGGGCAAAAATTAGGGATATATGCAAAAGATTGTACACCCGACAAGTTGAAAACCCGAAAGGGCGACTTGGGCAAAAAAGGGTATCCTGGTGGACCGAAAACCCGAAAGGGCGGTTCAGGCAAAAATTAAGGATTAAAAGCGTACGACTATGTCCCACGAAATCAATACGGTCCATGCTATCACCAAGGTCCAAGTTCAAATGGTCCAAGATCAATCCAATCACTTTCGATCAATGACAAGGGACATTCAAAGGCATTGGGGCAATAATAAAGCGGAAAGGCAACGAGATCATTTCACGTGGCTATTTATTTTTCATTCTCAATTTTTTTTTCTTTTCGGCGATTTCCTCTTACTAAGGTTTCCGTCTCTATGTACAAAAACGCCTATTCATGGGAAAAATATCAATACAAATACACTTAGAAGTGCAAAATTTTCTATCTCTGTTTTGAATGCAAATTTGTCCAATGACTAAAATTGAATGAACATATGCATATGAACATAATTAAAGCTATTTGGCACATGTGTCCTACCAAGAAGCAGCCTCAACAAGGCATCAGTGCACAATAGCAGTAAGCATCCCTTTAATGTATGTGAAATATCCCCACAGAGTTATCTCATCATCATTATCCCCCACTAGGGCGTTGACAATAAACCTTTCCCCAATGGAGTTGCCCATAAAATCTCCTTGCACGGGACGATCACTGGCCAAAGTCTCAACCTCTTGACAGCTTTTTTCCCAGCTAAAGCCTAGGAGATCTCTTCCTAAAGGGAATTCACCTCCTCAGCAGATTTTATTCCCCACAGAGTTATCTCATCATCATTATCCCTATAGGGGCAACCCCAATGCAACCTTTCCCCAGCGTAGTTGACTACAAAAATTTCTTCACATAGGATAAATCCCCGGCCAGAATCTCAATCTCTTGGCAACTTTCTCCAGCTAAGTCAATTTTTACAAAATTTGAGGCCTAGGGGTCTCTATCTAAAGGAAATCCATCTCCTCAACAGGGTTTATTTCCCCAATAGAGTTATTTCCCCCGGCCAAGTGCAAATTTCTCAACGTACAAGACACCCTGAATTCCCCAACTGAGTAAGCATTCCCCAGTGAGTCCAAAATTTCCCAGCTGAGCCCATCTTCCCCATCGGAGTATATCTTCCAACCACGATTCTATTCCCCAGCGGAGTACAAATCCCCCAGCAGAACCCAAATTCCCCAGTTGAGTCTGAATCGCCCAGCTGAGTACATCTTCTCCAACCAAGGTTATTTTCTTCAAACAGAATCTATCCTCTCTAGATGAGCCCATCATCCCTGGCTGAGACCATCATCCCCAGTGGGGCATAACCCCCCCCAAACTGAGTCTTCCTCACCCGACTGATTCTATAGTCTTCAGTTTGAATGTCCCTTTCAAATGACTGCAAACACAGGCCACAACCCCTAATCCTCAGTAAAGTCTTCAACAAAGCCTTTATTATTACCAAGAAATTCTATGAAGCCTGGATCCGACCAGATATTAGCATAATTTTCAAGTTATTGTTGAAGCCTGGACCCGACCAGATAAAAATTTGACTTCTTCAATTACTGAAGCCTGGATCCGACCAGATAACAGTTTGACTTTTTGAGTCGCTAAAGCCTGGACCCGACCAGATAATAGTTGATCTCATTTCTCAAAATTCTATGAAACCTGGACCCGACCAGATAATAGCCTAACTCTTCAAATATATAGAAGAACCTGAACTCAATCCGACCAAGGTTTTAACTTCTTTTCCCCAGTAAAGTTGTTTCTCTATCCCCAACAAAGAATTGAGTAACCTGGATCCGACCAGATATCAATCATCCTCAGAGATTCGTTGTGAAACCTAGAAATCGACAAGATAACAACTAAATCCCCAAGCAGTTCATTGTGAAGCCTGGACCCGACCAAATAACAATTAAACTTCAACTTCAGAAATCTGCAAAGCCTGGACCCGACCAGATAACAGTTTTCGACCAGTTCATTGTGAAGCCTGGGCCCGACCAAATAATAATTAACTTCATCAGAAATCTATGAAGCCTGGACCCGACCAGATAACAGTTTTAAAGCAGTCTATTGTGAAGCCTAGACCCAACCAGATAACAGTTTTCAAGCAGTCTATTTTGAAGCCTGGACCCGACCAGATAGCAATTGACCTCATCAACCTCAGCAATCTACAAATCCTGGACCCGACCGAATAACAGTTTCAAAGAGTTTTCTGCGAAGCCTGGACTCGACCATATGACTATTCAATTTCAAGGAATTTTCTGTAAATCTTTGATCCGACCAGATATCCATCTCTTCTTCCAGTAAGTTGTCGTGAAACCTGAATCCGACCAGATAGCAACCGACTAATTCATCCTCAGCAACTGTGAAGTCTGGATTCGACCAGATAGCAGCTGATACTTGAGTAATATTCCATAGCAAAAGCATCCCTCCAATGAAATTTAAAGATATGCATATTCTTCATTTCCAATAGGCAATCAAGGATTCAACCTCCCTGGATTTCCTCAGCAGCAGTCAGGGATTTATTCTCCCAGACGAAAACACACATCTTACATTCATACATCATAGCATGTACATACACATCTGGTGAACATCATGCAAGCATATGCATTTTTCTAACCGCTTTTCTCACAGGTAAAATAGCAAGTCTAGTATGAATCAACAAGAGGTTTATGCTAAATACTTCTTCCAGCTTTTACCAACATTCCTCCAAATGGCATCTATAAGCCCATTTCACCATCCATCTCGGAGTGCAAATTTCTGGGCACTCTAGTGTTCAATCATATTTCACCTTCAAGTCAAGAATGGCGGATCCGCCAATCTAACTCTTCAGGTTCAAGAAGTTTGAACAGGGGCAGTTATTGCACCCCAAAATTTGCCCTCTCATTTCCAAGGAATCACCCTGGATCCTCGAGTTTTCTCTCATCCAATTCCAGGCTTTGAATTATCAAACTTTTCTAAGCAGACCATTCACAAGGGAAAAATGGTCATTTGCATACTAGAAATCTAACTTTGACTTTTTGGATCAAAATCAAATCTCAAAAATCATATTTCATCAAGACATGTTGGAATATGAAGTTTGCTTCATCAAAAGTTTCAAAAGTCAAATTTTACTTTGGAAGAATCAAATTCTAAAGACTTAGAAATTTTTCTAAGTATTTAAGAAATATGGCAATTTCAGAACTTCTGAGCCAGTGTTCACAATCAGCAAAGTATGGATGTTCTCAAGACAAAGTTTAGTCAGAACTTCTGAGCCAGTGTTCATAAAGGTCCAGTCAGAGTTTGCAGAGGTTAAGTCAAAGAAGGTAACAAAGCATGCTTTAAGTATACTGGAAGTTATGAAGGATCCCTCAGAACATGCTGAAGTTAGAAGATAAGAGGATCAGAAGATGAGATGCTACACTGAAGAAAAACTTCTAATCCAGAGTCAAGCAAGGATCCAGAGTTTCACATGGGAACTCATTTAATGCTCACAACCGCCTCTGAGTTTGTATTGAAGGGATTTTCCCCACATGTACCCCTACTGTCTTAGGAAGATAAATTTTTGTGCAAAAGTATGCTAGACCCACACGCTGTCTCTACTTTTCATTAATTCACGCTGCCAAATCCAGCTGAGGTGTTGTTAACCATCTAAATTGAATGCATTGAACCCCCACTTGTTTAAAGCTTACTTAAAGAGTAAGTCAGTATCTAGCATATGATGTTGATGCCACTTGACCTCCCCAACTGCAAAAACTTTTCCTATAAATAGAATACCATTTGCACACTGAAAAGGCCCCTCTCTCTCCCCTTTGACCAGAAAAATTTGCGAAAGAGACGAGAAAATTGAGAAGTAGCTTTGAACCTCTGCAAAATTTCCAAGAACCCAGGAAACTATAAACACAAAATACGAAAAATCTTAGCATTGATTCCTTACATTCAAACTCCATTTTTCCTCAAAGTGTTCTTGACTAAAGCCACCCACGTAGCTACTGATTCATGCATCAGAAGTCACCTTAACTTCTGTATTCCTATCGCCATTCAAACTCCATTCACTTTCACCTCTAAGGAGTCAGAATATCACCCTTTGATTGTTCCAGAAATTACAAATTTCCATCCTGTTGAGTACGTGAGGGAGTTACTCAGAACATCACTAGAATTCAAGAACAATTTCCAGTTCACCGAACCCTTTCCAACTGCAAGGTAAGTTTTCTGCTGACTCTCATCATACTGATTAAGCATTGTCAGATTTTTCATACTTAAGACAATGTATATATTCTGATCCTGATGATGTACATATTCTGAAAATTCATGTATCTGCCTGTCTAAGTAGAGGAAATTCCAGTTTAGAGTTTCATAAAGAAATTAGGACTCAAAATTAGAATTAGCAAATACATGTGGCTTCTGATATTTCATAAAATTTGTCATAACTATCATACATGCAACATCTGTTTTGTAAATGACTAAGCTACATATGTTCTGATTGACATGGAGAAAGGCAAAGTTCTGACAGTTGTGTTAGAACTTATGAAAACTTCTGAGTTCTCAGAAGATCCAGAACTTCTGAACTTCCATAATTTTGCTAACCTGTTTCTGTTTGTGCAGCCAAGTCAGAGTCAGAACTTCAGACCTTTTCTATTTTTTAGCATTTTTCGCTGGTTATGTTTTCTTTCTTTTTTATTTTATTTTATTTTATTTTGCCATCATATTATATTTTATTTTTAATCAAAAAACACCAAAAATATTTTATATTTGCATGATATATTTTCTTTTAATATAAAAAGACAAAAAATATTTTCTTAAACACAAGTTATTTCCTTTTTTTTAAACAGACAAACATGTATATTCTTATATGTTTCAACGTGGTTGTAATAGTAACCTAAAATTTTAACTTGAAACCCCCATTCATAAATATGTACCGCTATCCCCCTAAATATTGTAATAGCGTAGGACATTACATTTCCGCACTGTTATTGCTTTCAATATATGCTAGTAATTAGAGTGTGTATGACAAGATATAAGAATTGACAAATAGATCATCGTAATCAAGACCAATTATGCATGCAATCAAACACACTCGCACATTTACACCATTAGGGTAATTCCACTTGTTGCCTTGTAAAAATGGCCATGTTATGCATGTGGGATGTTCTAGCACAAACAAATCAAAAAATACAAGATCATAGTCCCTCGATGACGCTATCAAAGTTTCCTTTCGAAATGATCTTAAGTCCCTAAAAGTGCTAAGTCATCTCACAACATTGCTATCATGGTCATACGATGACCCATGCCCGTCCCTTCACATCCAACAATGGGGCTTCTTACCAAAACAATGGTAAAGTAGCAACATCTAAAGGAGGAGGAAAAGCACATCTAAGATTTTTTGAGTAGGTAGATTACTTTTAGTTACTTTCTCAATTTCGAAACAAATACCCTTGCTATTTTCAAAACAATCACATACACTTTCCAAACATTTTCCAAAACCTTGAAATATTTTCAAAAGCTCAACACCTTGCATACATTCTTATGAACGAGAATCATTGTAAAGTTCGCCTAAACGATGGCACCTTTTCAAAATACTTTCAAAAACCACATAAAGCACATTTTTCAAATAAAAGCAAGTGATCTAGCAAGTAACTAAGAGCCCATGGAAAACCATGGATGGAAAGGGTGCTAATACCTTCCCTTTTCATAATCTACCCCCCGTACTCAAAAACATCTCTAAAGGTCTTTCCTGTGCTTTTTCACCTTTCCTGTTGGATAAAAGAAAAGTCGGTGGCGACTCTTGCTAAACCGCAACATTTGCGAACACAAACGCAAAACCTCAAATCAATTCTCCCACCGTATCACAATGGCTTTTCTGACTATGTGGATTAGAATATAGAGAATCTAATCCTGTTTATAGTATTATGCATGGTAAAGGCATCACTACTTTGTTGAAGACTCCACTAGTATCAGTAACAACTAGTGGATCTAAGGGCAAAACACCACTGACAGATACTGAGGTCTGAGTAGAGTTGTAAGTTTTCTTTTTTTAAGATTGGCATTAATTTTTGTAAAATAAATAAAACAAAAATATGTTATGTAGGATGTATATAACTTGCTAACAGGAACATGTTGAACAAGAAGTCATATCTTATGTTGGAACATGTTGAGTTGAAGTGTTTTGAACATCTAGAATAACATGTAGAATAAGATGTCATATGAAAGAGGATACGACATTGCGCCTGGGGTGAAGTGATTATGTTAAATTTGTTATAATTTAACAAGTGTTGAATATTCAGGGAATATTATGCAATCTTATGTGGAACTGAAATCAAGGTAAAAAACAATCAAGTCAGAATATTTAAAGTTTATACAGTTTCTAAATATGGAGATTATTTTGGAAACTAATGATTAAGGACCTTTTTTGTAGCAGAAGTTATTGTGGGTTCGTAACAACTGATTTGTTGTTAGTAGAAAGCCCAAGTCCAGTTGGGAATAGGTTATAAATAGGAGGGTTTATAACCTAGTTTGGCATAGGTCCAAGATGTAGAAGTCTAGGGCTTTGTCAAGGTGAACCACTCTAGTTGTGGGATGGTCACCATGTTCTCACTCAGAAACCTTTAGGTAATGAGTTGATTATTGTTCTTGGAAGAAGCTTTGAAGCAGCCTCAAGTTGTTGTTGTTGGTTAGGAGAAAGGTTATAAACATGCGAGTTTAACCTTGAGTCTTAGCTAGGTATGGTCATGGAACTGTGTCTTCTGTGTTTGTTCAGAATTATGTTGATCCAATCACTGTCTGTGATTGATGAGTGATTGAAGAGGGCCTCATATCTAGGTGAGTCTTAGATACAAATATAGCGAGGGTAGTGATTAAGTGATAAGTTGTAAACAAGGGAGTTTAGCTTTGAATTGATAATATTATTAGTGGATTTGTCCTTGGCTTTGTATGCCCCTAAAGTAGGAAGGTTAGTATGAACTTGGTAAATAATTATGTGTGTTGTTATTGCTTTTTCAGTACTATTTTTAATGTTTATACCTTGCCTATGTTATTTATGTCAGATCAGATGCCTTGACATCCTTTTAGGACATATGAGTTCGGTCATACCATAATTTCAATTGGTATTATAGGCATCATGTTCTGTTCTGGGTGAGATCCTAGGATGATACTTTTATATTGTTGTTTGAACGGTCCCTTGAAGTGGAGGATGGAATGTTCATGATAGGAGGCATATTAGACTTGTCAGTGTTGTTTTCAGGCCATCAGCTTTGAAGGAGAGCTGCTAAATTCAGGGTTTGATTTATTTTCAAACTGAGGTTAATGCGTTGCACCTGAAGTACGGTGTGTAAAGGTTTGTGTATTGCTTGAATGTCAGGGAGAAGTCTTATGATTTGTGTTCCGCTGCATATATATCTGATGGAAGACTTCTGGTGGCTTGAGGTGTTGAGTATGCAAAACTCTATTCTCCTCTGAAGGGGTATCTCATGGTGTGTTGATACTTGAGGAGAGGTTTAACTAACTTGTTAGAGTTTCCAAAGATACTTGAGGTTTATCCCAAGTCCACTTATAAAGGCACTCATGTATGAGTTTGTTGAAAAGAGATCCGCTAGAAGCAATTTATTTTTGCTTCCAACCCTAAAAGGCCAATCTCTAGGCTTTGATAAAGGATCTCTTGTTGTGTTCATTCTGAAAGGAACTGATGTCCTACCAGATGTTGGAACATCATACCAACAGATTGTGCAGAATCTTGTTGGATAAAGATAGGGCATAACAGATGTTTTGGTGCTAAGCATATATGTATTGATTACATGTGTTTAGAACCTACTCCTGATCTAGAAGAGGAGGAATATGTGTGTTATGTCTAATATGGGTCTTTCTTAGACATGTATGTTGATCAGGACATGATCAACATACTAGTCACCCATTAAATTAGTTTATTCCTGATCTAAGTGAGTTAGAGTGCAATGGTTATGCTTTGTTGTGCCTGTGCAATCTTCATAAAGGTATTGTTCCTGTGTAGAACAATTATCTGGGCGACAATGATATGTGTGTCCCAAGATGATTTTCTTGCTTATCTCTCGGATGGGAGCCCCTTTCTATAGCGAGTGTTAGCTTTATCAAGAGCCTCGGTTAATGAGGGACTCTTGAGTTCCATAACTCTGTAACTACCATCGTCTCCATGAATGAATGTGATTAGAGTTGTGTAAGGTATCATTAAATACGCTGTGGGCGGTTACAGACTTTAATGGGTCGGGAAGATGATTGGTCATAGACAGGTGCTACCCGGTCACCCTCCTCGCCCGAGGTGACGATAAAGGAGTGGAGCTACCTAGGCAAGTGAGACGTCTGATACTCTCTTAACCGGGCTGTAGCCCAAGTATCTCCATCTTAGGTTGTCTACTAGCTCATCCCTTTTCCTTCTCCGATTATCCTACCCGACAGGGCCTGATATTTTCGGAATATACATAAGACCCCCGAGTTCATGTCTTCTGTGAGGACTCCATATTCGGTCACGTAGACATGAATTTTTAACACAAGCATTGTCGGATTTCTGCTCCTTTCCTGGTCCATGTGTCGCGAAACATAAAGTCACCATTTTCTCTTTCCTGAGGTAATGATGACTCCCACCTAAACTTTTGTTCATTGGGCAACACTCCCCATACCTAGTGTACTATTCACTGAGCTCTATTAAAGACCCTAATTCCTTCTTTTCTTACTTATCTCGAGAATCACAAAAGATTTTTCTGCTTTACAAAAGAAAGTCTTTAACTCTTCATCAAGCATCCCTTCCTTTCCAGGTATTTCATCTCTTACTCTTTTGCTTACATTTTTGCGTTTCTTAGATTATGGTTACTTTGAGAGAGTATGATAAAGAGGGGAATGCCGTGAAACCCTCTAGTGCAGAAGATATGAGAGAACTATGGGACTAATGCTTGTGAGAGATGAACAATGCTCTAGGTCAGGAGGAGTTTAATCGGGTCACCAAAGAGGTCTATGGTTTTACCTTTTTCTTCTTTGAGTGATTCTGACCGTAATTCTTCCTCCTCGGGTTCCGTAGAGATTTTCATGGTAGCTTTCTCCCTGTTTGACACTGAGTTTATGAGTTACAAGAAAAACATACTCGATGATACGAAAATTGCAAAGATTAGGTATTTAATAAGAGTCTCCTCGACTGGGGAGGAAAGCGATGTTATCCTGTAGTCATGTGTCCCAGGGGATTGTGTGTGTGTGTGCTTTGTCGGAAGGACACTGATGAAGACTTATTTTATTTTTACGCTGGGGTTTCGGAAGATTTTAAGGTCTGTATACCTTTTTCCGATTTCGAGGCTGAGGTTTTGGAGGCCATGAACGTCACGCCCTCACAGCTTTACCCCAACAGTTGGGGTTTTATAAAATCTTTCAAAATTGTTTGTGAGGCAATGAACATTGTCCCTACTGTCGGTCTGTTCTTCTCTTTCTATGATGTGAAGGGGGTCGAGAAGCTTTCATGGAACCAGGTCAATGGCCACCCTCACAGAAGCTTCCTCCAAGTGTACACCTCTACCCGTTGAATAAATTCCAGAATTCCTCAGTAATAGCCTTTTTTTTGTTTAGACCACCATATGGTCTTATGCAACAGTTTACACTGTCTTTTATTTTCTTGCAGATAAGATGACAGACCTTTCAGTGGCCAAGCTAAAGAAGTTATTTACGGAAGTAAGGGAAGCTTGAAGGACTAGTGGCGGGTCCTCCGGGATCAAGTCGGATGCCTCCGGGTTGGAGACTCTGACGTCAAATAAGCGTAAGGGGTAGGCTCTAAGGCTACTTCCAGCATGTCGAGCCTGAAGCTTCCATTCTGCTGCCCCCTGAGGAGGTACAACAAAGTAATCCTAAGAGGATGAAGACCCTGATGAGCGACGAAGTCTTCTGAGCGGATATAGAGATTACCTCTCTGATGGGAGAGCCCGAGAATAGTCATGCCTATGAGGAGTTTATGATCTGGTCTAACAGCTTCGACGGGCTTCAATTCATGTATGATCATCTTAATGTCACCGAGGACGTCACCAAGGTGAAGTCCATTGGTCATCATAAGATGACGCAAAATCTTAACTTCTATCTCAGAGGTGTGTCATGCTGACCCGAGGTCTCTTTGATTCTATGGATAATCATGAAGAGATGGAGAAGAAGCTGAAGGAGGAGATTACCCATTCGGAGGAAACCCAGAAGACTCATTCCGAGAATTTGTCTTCCTCGGAGAAGGATCTGGCGAAGGAGAAAGAACGCGGAGAGACTCTGGAGTCTGAGCATAAGGTTACTCTTACCTTGCTCGATGAACGGTTGAAGGCAGAGAAGGCCACTAACGACAAGTTGAAGGCTACTGTTGCTGAGCTCAAAGAAGCTCTGAAGAAGTCCCAGGTAGACGTTCTTTCTACAGATGATGAGGGTTTCGAGCGAGCAAAAGAGCAAGTGTTATGCCTTCATCCTGACTTGGCCATATCAAGGATGAACTTTTTCAAGGTGGTACAGGATGACCGTCTAATTGACCTTGAAGAAGTGGAGAAGACTCCTTTTCCTGGGCCGAATCATGAGGATCCTGCCGTGAAGGAAAACATTAACGATGGTGCCGAGAAGGAATACCCTTAGCTGTGATATTCTGATGTTGTTTTGTTGGTTCTGTTTGTCATATGATAAGGACACGCTTATGTAATGTTTTTTGTAAGGAGTGGTTTTTCCAACTGTTCTACATTCCATAATTCTCTGAGTCGAGTATTTTAGCCATATATGTCGATCAAGGCTAAGGTAATAGAGGATGACTAATTATGACTTAGTTGTGCCTGGCCGGATTGTGTCTGACCTAAACTGTGCCTGACTGAGTTGTGCCAGGCCGAGTTGGTTACAGTTATGGAACTCAATAAATAACGGTTACAAATGTTACAAACCATTATGAGCGGCTACAAACGTTACAGTATTTAAAAATAGTTACAGACGTCATAAGCGCATTAATGACCATTAGACCAAAAATTTTCCTATAAAAAAATCATTGAAAAATGGAAAAAAGGACCGGTTCTTACCACAAGAGCAAAATAAAAATAAATATAGAAGTCTTTGATATGTGAAGTAACTATATACCGGTTTTCCACTCTGTATCCATGGTATCAAATAATTTCTCAAGCTTTCCCAATTTCTTTAGTCATGTGTTGTATGTTTTTTTTCGTCCGATGAAGTTGTTGTGATTATACCTCTTATACTTAATATCGGGGTTTAGGATCCTCTTGGTTATGCATGTAGTTTTTATTTATATTATAGATCTTTCTATGGCTTTGATTAATCCCTTCTGTATGATATATTTAAGTATTAATATGTAAAAAATATAAGGCATGCGTTACTATGAAATTATGATGCATTATCATGATATTATGAGCCACCACTAACGTTTCATGAATAAGGCCTGCGTTACTATGAGGTTACGAGGAGGCTATAATCATATGTGTTTTGGATGTCGATAATATTTGGTGTAGTAAGGTGTAAAATGCATGATGTTTCTTTTATAATACTTCCTTCTTGCTGATCGGTGAATATTACTCTTTCGAGCAGTCTCATATTTATAATTAGTCTCATGCATTGGTTTATTATTTTTCATGACTCGACTAGTTAAATTGGTGAACGAGGCCGAGATGCGTCACGCCATAACATGAGATGAGTAGTCGAAGCTCTTACCAGTCAAGAATGAATTTATCAAGCAAGATCTCTGAGAAGCACCAAGAAGCAAAAGTCCTCCCTGGCCGCAATGGCTCTGAGTTAAAGCATTTTAACTTGTTTCAACAAAGCCTCACGTTTAAGGGAATTATATAGACATTCTGGTCAGGTATAGACATCTCAATTATGTATAAGGTGCACTAGTAAAATACAGTAAGTATGCCAACAAAACTAGAAGACGAGATAAAACACAAACTTGTGCTATAAAATTATCTCTATTATTGTATAAGAATGATTAATGGTCTTTGTTGCTTTGTAATTAACCTATTTAGACTCATTTAGTAAAAGGTGTCGTCCTTATTCCTTGCGTGGGCGGGAGTCTCCACACATTTGTTTTCTTAACTTGTAAATAAGATAGAAAAAGCTCGGAATGTAGGAAAACCCTATATTGAAGAAAGTTAGCTCTCAAGGAGAACCTGACACATATTATACTAAGAAGAAATCAAAGATGACACAAGTCAGAGGACAAGAAAAGCCAAGGCCAAGAACGAGGATAAATGTCTAATTATGATTTCGCTTATTGAAAGACGAGATACGATTTCTACCGTTCTTGTAAATATGTAAAGAACTCGTTAGAATTACTTTAAAGCAATTGTTGTTGTCCTTCTCTCCTGTGTGGGAGAGAGGCACCCTACTCTTATTAGGTCTCAAAATTAGGTGGAATTGAAAACAAAATGTAACACCACTGTAAATAGTAGGAAGACCGTTAACCTCGCCTTCGGGCAAATAGGATCTAACCGGATTAAGTTGATGCATACTCTAATCCTCTCGCACCGTCCACCTCGCCTCCGGGCAAGAAGGTTTGACCGGACTAAATCGATGCGTACTATATGCCTCTCGCACGGTCCACCTCGCTTCTGGACAAGAAGATTTGACCAGACTAAGTTGATACGTACTCTAAGCCTCTTGCACGGTCCACCTCACATCTAGGAAAGAAGGTTTGACCAGACTAAGTCGATGCATACTATAAGCCTCTTGCACGGTCCACATCACCTCCAAGCAAGAAGGTTTGACCGGACTAAATCGATGCGTACTATAAGCCTCTCGCACGGTCCACCTCGCCTCCGGGCAAGAAGGTTTGACCGGACTAAGTCGATACGTACTCTAAGTCTCTCGCACGGTCCACCTCTCCTCCGGGCAAGAAGGTTTGGTCGTATTAAAGTCGAAGCAAACTGAAAGTCTCTCGTACGATCAAACTCGCCAAGGCTCTCAAACTGTTCTCGTTATCCTTGCAAGGGGCTCTAAGCACTTAAGCCGATTAAGTCTTCGGGCCTTTGCCCGCATTCGATCAACCTTGTCTCTGGCAAAAGAGGCTCTTCCCAGCTGCATGCATCAAAGACAACCCGACCGCAGGTGCTTGGGGGTTTTTAAGTGACAATTAACTTGATAAGATTTAACGATCAAATGTCTACTCGGGGCTGTCAGGATCAAAAATGAGACGATCTCCCGAGAACATTCAATTTAGGAAATGCACCTTCGAAGGCGTGATCTATTTAATTAAAGATAAGAGAAAGGAAAAAAGCCAATAAACGGGTTGGTTGAAAATAAGTCCCAGCATTTTGTGATCGAACACTTAAAGTCCTACGGCCTTCGTGCCCGAAGGGACTTGGGTATATGTGCATAATTATTTTCAAAATTGCTATGGTTAAAAGAAAAAACAAGCAGATTGATGAAATCAAACAAAATGGTAAAGCCATAAACGGAAAAGAGTTGAGTACATTGCCAGAATGGAATCAAGGCCTAGCCGACCAGGTTCCCCGAACAGAGCAGACGTTTCTTAAAATTATTCAAACGTCTCAGATAACAAGAGCTCACAACCTCTGACGTAAATAGTCAGGTAGCACAATACCTAGGCTATATTAAAGATGCATCGGGGTAAATCAAGCTAAATTAGGAACTTTGTTGGTTCCCAGCAAATAATCCTAAAAAATCCCTTATTCACGATGTAGATTCAAAATTATCTTCTCGGCGAAGGATAAATCCAACCAAAAGGATAGAGCTCATGGAGGCGATCCCAAGGATACGAAAAGTTCACTTAGGGCTCATTATCTCGAAAAATGAACAAGGGAATGATCATCAAACCTTAAAATAGGCTTGAGGCCCTTATAAGAGACACCATGGTTGATTTCATAAAAATAGCTGAAGGTGATATGAATCCGGGTACATTGATCCAAGACATTTACATCTGAAAACCTCATATCCGAGAAACCTTTCACTTTTGACACAACCCGGACTAAAGAGACGTTTTAGCAGTCTCTGTACCCGGGAAGTCTTTCACATATATCAATGATAAACTCAAATCTATTACCCGCATGGGGCTATAAATTATTTAGAAAAATCCCGAACAAACATATAAAATTCCTGACAAGAACACTTGGGGCTCGTTAGCCCATAGCTATGGATAAAAGGACGAACATCCGACCTCAAACAGGTTTGAGGCTCTTGATCCAAGACAAAAGCTACTGCTAATTTTCTTAAGTCTACCAAAGATAACATAAGGTAGGGTCCCGTGCATGGGGCTTCACATGACTAACCGAAAGCTACAAATGATGAACAAAAAGAACTTATTACTCGCTCTACGCATATACTTTGGGCTTAGAGTAGACCAAATCCCCTGTTACGTCACAACCTAGACAAAATGTTTCACATCAATGAACTTTGTACCCAGAAAAAATTGCATATATCCCGATATAGGCACATAATGATAAAAATAAATTTTGTAGCCGCTTGGGGCTTTACATATCTAAATTTAATACATGATATTGACCATACCATAATTTCTATAAGAAAAGGGAATATATTATCCATAATCGTGAAGAGGTTCTTGTAGGATCCGGTTGAGTATGAGTGTACAAAATTATGGGGCTCTTCATGACTGAACACTTCATACTAGCAGAATAACTCGTGCTCGGGGGGCTTGTTCTAAATCCTATAATTCTCTAAGTTGATTATTGTAACCAGATATGTCGATCAACGCTAAGGTAATAGAGGATGACTAATTATGGCCCAATTGTGCCTGGCCGGGTTGTGCCTGGTCGGGTTGTGCCTGGCCTAAACTGTGCCTGACCGAGTTATGCCAGGTCGAGTTGGTTACATTTATGGAACTCAATAGATAATGGTTATGAATGTTATAAGACGTTATGATTGGTTACGATTGTTACATTACTTATGGACAATTACAAATGTCATAAGCGCATTAATGACCACTAGACCGAAGACTTTCCTATAAAATGAGTCCTTAGAGAATGGAAAAAGAGATTGGTTCTTACGCTTGATATTGACACATATATGGGCTCCCAACGGAGGGGTAAGAAAGACATTGATTATTGAGACAATAGGCATTGCAAGCGTGGCTCTTAAATCCCCAATCATACCTACAAAAATATACCTTTGAGGCTCTCCCTATTCCTATAGGGAAGCTACTCGTTTAGTGTTCCTACACAAGAACACCATCCTTTTCTATTTTTTTTGAACTATTTCCTCTGGGCTTAATGCCATCGTGCTTTGTACTCCTAAAGCCTCTTCGTGGCCTTTTATGTAATTGCTGCTTTCGCTTTCCATTTATCTACACTTTTTGTCTTATGAATTCCTTTGTTCTTATGCACTATATTTTGAAGATAACCTGACATATGTATAAACCCCTCAGGTACGAAGCCCATAGTGTTGAAGGTGTCCGATCATGTATTTCGGGATAGCATCTCCTCGATTTTTGGCATATTTAACGCTTTTATGAACTTGACCCAGATGAGGGGAGCATGTTGATGAAGTTGACCTTGACGAGGGAAGTATGTTTATGAACTCGACCCAAATGAGGGGTGTATGCTGATGAACTCGACCCAGATGTGGGGAGTATGTTGATGAACTCGACCCAAATGTCAGGAGTATGTTGATGAACTCGACCCTTATGAGGGGAGTATGTTGATGAACTCGACCCATATCAAGGGAGTATGTTGATCAACTCGACCCGTATAAGGAGAGTATGTTGATGAACTCGACCCATATTAGGGGCGTATGTTTATGAAATCCTAGCTGGACAAAGCCTCTTTTATGGTTTTACCGAGTAGGCTCAGAGCCTCGGCAGGGTTGAAGTCGGTTCGCGAGAGGCTTTAGAGTGTGCTTCAACTTTTTCGTTGGAACAGAGCCCCTTGTAAGGGTTAGCCGAGGGCCAGAGCCTTAGCAAGGTTTAAGCCGGTTTGCGAGAGGCTTATAGTGCGCTTTGACTTTTTGGAAGTATAAATCCCCATTTAAGGGTTAGCTGATTAGAGTCAGACCCTTAGCGAGGTTGGAGCCGAGTTGGAATAGAGCCCCATGTAAGGGTTAACAGAGGGCGAGAGCCTTAGCGAGGTTGAAGCCGATTTGTGAGAGGCATACAGTGCACTTCAACTTTTTAGCTGTACAGAGCTCCATGTAAGGGTTAGCCGGTTAGAGCCAGAGCCTTAGTAAGGTTGGATCCGAGTTAGAACAGAGCCCCATGTAAGGGTTAGTCGAGGACCAGAGCCTTAGCAGGGTTGAAACAGTTTGCGAGAGGCTTATATTGCATTTCGACTTTTTGGAAGTAGAGATCCCCATGTAAGGGTTAGCCGGTTAGAGCCAAAGCCTTAGCGAGGTTGGATTTGATTTGGAACAAAGCCCCATGTAAGGGTTAGATGAGGGCCAGAGCCTTAGCGAGGTTGAAACCGGTTTGTGAGAGGCTTATAATGCTCTTCTACTTTTTGGAAGTACAGAGCCCCATGTAAGGGTTAGCCAGTTAGAGCTTGAGCCTTAGCGAGGTTGGAGCCGAGTTGGAATAGATCCCCATGTAAGGGTTAGCTGAGGGATAAAGCCTGTTGTACCCCAAAATTTTCCCTCCCACATTCTTCAAGATTTGCTAAGAGCATGCTTCAAAATCTCCCAAGAGTTGCACAGTCCAATGGCCTCCTAACAGTCAAAAATTAGGGTTTTGGTTCTGGCAAAGAAATGGAAGTTTCCAAGGGTCCAAACAAGTCCCACATGCCTATAAACATTGTCAAGCATCCTTATGCCAAGTTTCAAGACTTACAGCACAAAATTCCACAGTCAAAAACCCTAATTGCTCAACAGTCAACTGCAGGGGCAAAATGGTCATTTGACAGTCAAAAGTCAAAATTTTTGGTCAACATCTTATTTTGAAGCCACAAACATCATTTGATCAATTCTTGATCATGATTCTCAAAGCATGGCTCAAAAAGTCTCAAGATGCAAAAGTTTCTATTTTTGGACAGTTGAAAAAGTCAACTGCAAATTGACCAAGGCATAACTTCCACATGGCTTATCAGAAAAATTCCATCCAAAGCTCATTTTGAAGAGAATGACATTTCCTACAACTCATCTTCACACTTCAAGCCCAAGAAATGCTCACACAAAAAGTTATCAATCTCAACATTATAGGTCATTTTCAAAAGTCAACAAAAAGGCACTTTAAGTCAAAGACCATAACTTGAGATTGGTAAATCAAAATTACATGGGACAAAAGGCATTGGTTAGAGGACTTCAATACCTTTCCAAAATGTCAAAGAACATGATCAAAACTTAAAAATTGACCAAGATATGCCTTGTGTAAGTCGGGAAATTTTTGGGAATTTTGAAAAGTCAACTTTGCTTCAAATGCCTCAAAATTGCTAATGGGCCACAATTTCTTCCATGAACCATCACCTAAAAGCTATGCACGACCCATTGACATCCAAGGGAGTTATTTCATCATTTTTTATTAATTATTTGAATTTTTATTATTATTAATTCACTTAATTAAAATTAAATATGAGAAAAATACAAAATAATGCTTTTAAATCTTTTTGATGCAGCAAATCCAACTAAGGCAAGGTGGCAATTCGTTTCATGTCCAAAAAAGGCAAATCTTCCATAATTGGCATGTTCTTCATGACAAAAAGATTGAAAAAGATATAAGGAAAATCAAATATTCAAAATCATTGAATACAAGGCTTTGGGCTTGGATTGTTAACCTAATTCACTCACTTACATATGCAGAACAATTACCTAATGCATAACACAAGAAAGCTGCGCTGAAACCTCAAGAAAAAACTTGCATTTTTTCACAAAAATCTCAAATCTGTTTTCATAGTTGTTGTGCGTTTCAAGGCCAAAAAGCCATTCCAACAGCTTGCTTACACATCCAGGAAGAGATTGCAATCAAGAACATACACCCTGACCTCAAGAATTGGTATAACCGAGTCACCCTGTTCATAACATTTTGCATATTCGTGTTTGTATTTTCAGGCCATATCAATGCATTTTAATGTTTGATTTGTACTAACATGATCATTCCAAAGCTAATGGTACCATTCAATTGAAGAATGGCTGCCTGTACAAGAATACATCATTGATGTTTGCTAGGGTTTCAGAAACCTCAAAAGAGGGGTTTACGTATCTGGAAAAATTAGGTCATGACACTTAGACCAATGCACTCGTGACATTCCAACGAATCCAAATCACTCATCGCGCCCTTTTTATATTTGCATATGGCCTAATCGCTATTTTTCAGGTTTAGGGTTAGTGGGGGTTTAAAACCCCCGCTATCCATTTGTATTTTCAGGCAAAAACAAAGAAGCAAGGAAAGAGACACTGAGGTGTAAGCACAGGACTGGGCAATTCAAACATTTCGCGCGTGTTTTTGTTTTCTACCAATAACTCTTATTCTCTCTCATAATAATTGTGTTCCATATTAATATCAGATAAACGCATTTGGCTGGGTGGAAGATGTGTTGTCATGCAAGCATTGGGACCTGGTTTCGATTCCCAGGTCCCCCATATTTCTTCCATATTTTTTCTTGTAACATGTTTCTATGCAGCGTTTCATCAAGAGACCACCATACAACTCCATCTCCTGGTTTGCCACGCGCCCAGAAATTCAATCTAATGGCTACCAACAAGCGTCTACCATGTGCCTCAGTCCATGAAGGAGCGTTCAAGCTGGAAAAGTCAACGTGGCCAACTTGTTGATAGGCCTAAATTCCTTGCATACACCTCCATAATTGGGCCAGAAACCCCCTTTGTTTGTACTCTTCCTTCTAATTTTCTTCTTTTCCTCTTAATTCTTTTTAATTGATTTTATTGTTTTAATTAATTCCACAAAATAATTTTTAACACAAAAAATCAGAAAAGTCAAAAATAAAAATATGTATATTTAATTTAATCCATTAATAGTTTTTGTAAATAAATTTAATAATCAATTTAGTTTTAATTTAGGGTTTAAATTTTAATTTTTTTTTCTAAATAACTAAAATAGGTAGAAATTAGGTTTTAGATTTTTATTCTTTTTCTCAGTAAAATAATTTCATCTTATTCTTATATTATTAATAATTAATTATTTTTGTAAATAATCCTATAATTAAACAATTAGTAAATTAGGTTTAAACTTAAATATTTTTTCTTTAACAAATTAAAAATAGTGTAGAATTAGGGTTTCCAATAATAACTAATTTTCTTCCTTTATTTCCATTAAATATAAAAACATCAAAAAACAAGTTCTTTTCTTTATTCAATCATTAATTAACTTTCAATTTCGATTTAATTTCTTTAAAGGGTCCAACGCCCTCGCACCTTCAAATATAATTTATTTTTGCACGTTTATTTTTATTTTCTTTCTAAATATTGTGTATTTTCCCCAAAGCTTTGTAATAAATAATTAGGACATTTACTTTCCGCACTTTTATTCAAATCGGGTCTTTGTTTAATTTGGCGATGTATGGACCCGCGCCTTGTAATTTGCTGGTTTTACTGAAAAATGCATTTTTCAAAAAAAAAACTTCAAGACAGACATAAGCTTTGCATTTTTGATATAACATTGTTTGCATATGACTATTTGTTTGAACAACAGGGAAATTCGCACGATGAATACCTAGTGAACAAAAGCACTTCCAATCAAGGGGCAGACGTGATTATTGTCCATCATCTGGGGCAATTAATTCAAGATTCGGAGAATCTCTCAAAAGGCCAAACAGCCAGGGGCAAACCTCCATCTGGATCACTTGGGGCATTGGACGATCAAACGAAGATCTTCTGGTATGGCGACACAACGCTACAACAGGGGCAACTCCCTACATCCTGAGAGCATGGGCATAGTCGGAAAAAAAATACTGCGCATAATCAAAGTCCCGCTAGGTTGACTGGCCTAGGCAAAAATAAGGGCTTCCCGGCAAACCAAAAAGGTTCGGGCAAAAATAAGGGATGAAAAGAAAAAATCTGTACACCCGGCAAGTCGAAAACCTGAAAAGGCGGCTTGGGCAAAAATGGGTATCCCGGTGGACTGAAAACCCGAAAGGGCGGTCCAGGCAAAATTAGGGATTAAAGCGTATGACTATGTCCTGACACCTCGTCACCTGTCTACCAGAAGAGTTATCAAGACCCCACCAGTATCTTCTTCCACAGAAATAGGGGCAATGATGAGTCGTCCAAACAATCTAATTGCTATGTCCGCCAAGGTATCAAGGTGAGTTCAGCTGAAGAACATAACCAGTATATCTTAACCCCCCAGAGAGTGAGCCAGCAAGTCCATGCACTCTCCCCAAGCAGAGTTATACTATCAGCCTTAAGGAAGTTGGGTATCCTCCAGCAGATCTCAACATTCCCCAGCATAATATACGAACATTCTTAACAAGCATCCCCGGCGGTATACCAGACATTCAGCGGAGCCACTTCCCCAATATATCTCAAAGATTTTCCCAGGAGAGTCCAATCCAGATTTCCCCAGGAAAGTTTGAATCATCTCCCCAGCAGGAAGCTTATCCCCAGTAGATTCTGGAAGCTTGCCACCTATAGAGCACGAACGCGTCTCCCGGCTTTCTTCAAAGGTTATTTCCCCACCAGGATATAACTGGGTTATCCTCATCCAAAAGCCACAGAAAGATCATTCTCGGCGAAGTCTTCCTATCCCCAGCGGAGTCCATTAACACTTCCAACACAACAATGGTATCCCCAGCAAAGTTACCATCAGCATCTCAACAACGTACCTCTCTTCCCACAGAGTATTGTTCCCCAGCAAGATCGCTAGAATAATTTTCTTCCCGCAGAGTAATCTATTCGTCAAGTTTATCCCCCAACGGAGTTATCTTCTCCTACTGGTTCATCCTTCCAATCTTCATCCCCAACGGAAACGAAGAGCTCTCTTCAACCATCAGCCTAGGATTTAACTTCCCGGCACCCGTCAAGGATTTATTTTCCTAAAGACGAAAACATACATTCATAAACATCACATACATCATGATGCATGCATAAACGCATCATATCGTACAATCTCATTTACGTTGAGAACATCATTGCTGGATCCATATCATGCATTGCATATGACTAACCTTTACCTTTCAGGAAAGATCCAGTCAAGTTCTCAGCTATGTCCAAGACTTTCGTCTGGTTCAATTAAATCGATTCTAAGATTTTTCTGATTCTTATCCAGTCAAAGTTAAGCCAAGACCTTCTCTAGATTTAGTCAGATCGATGCTAAGATCTCCCTGATTCTTATTCTAGTTGAAGATTCCAAGACCTTGTCTGGTTCAGTTAAATCGATTCTAAGATTTTTTTGATACTTATCCAGTCAAAGTTATTTCAAGACCTCCTCTGGTTCAGTTAAATCGACCCTAATATTTTTCTGATTCTTATCCAGTTGAAGTTATTCCAAGACCTTGCCTGGTTCAGTTAAATCGACTCCTAAAGATTTTTCTGATGCCGATCCAGTCAAAAGCCTTCTCTGGTTCAGTTAAATCGACTCCTAAGATTTTTCTGATTCTTAACCAGTCAAAGTTATTTCAAGACCTCCTCTGGTCCAGTTAAATCGACCCTAAGATTTTTCTGATTCTTATCCAGTTGAAGTTATTCCAAGACCTTGTCTGGTTCAGTTAAATCGATTCTAAGATTTTCCTGATTCTTATCCAGTCAAAGTTAATCCAAGACCTTCTCTGGTTCAGTTACATCGACCCTAAGATCTCCCTGATTCTTATTCCAGTTGAAGATTCCAAGACCTTACTTGGTTCAGTTAAATCGACTCCTAAAGATTTTTCTGATGCCGATCCAGTCAAAGGCCTTCTCTGGTTCAGTCAGATCGATGCTAAGATCTCCCTGATTCTTATTCCAGTTGAAGATTCCAAGACCTTGCCTGGTTCAGTTAAATTGACTCCTAAAGATTTTTCTGATGCCGATCCAGTCAAAGGCCTTCTCTGGTTCAGTCAGATCGACCCTAAGATCTCCCTGATTCTTATTCCAGTTGAAGATTCCAAGACCTTGCCTGGTTCAGTTAAATCGAATCCTAAAGATTTTTGTGATGCCGATCCAGTCAAAGGCCTTCTCTGGTTCAGTCAGATCGACCCTAAGATCTCCCTGATTCTTATTCCAGTTGAAGATATTCCAAGACCTTAGTCTGGTTCAATTAAATCGATTCTAAGATTTTTCTGATTCTTATCCAGTCAAAGTTAATCCAAGACCTTCTCTGGTTCAGTTAAATCGACCCTAAGATTTTTCTGATTCTTATCCAGTTGAAGTTATTTCAAGACCTTGCCTGGTTTAGTTAAATCGACTCCTAAAGATTTTTCTGATGCCGATCCAGTCAAAGGCCTTCTCTGGTCCAGTTAAATCGATTCCTAAAGATTTTCCTGATGAAGACTCAGTAGAAGACATCCCATATTCTCTGATTGTTACTCTTGAGGTAGTAATCGCCCCAAATTCTCTCACCGTTACTGTTGAGGTAGTAATCGCCCCAGGTTCTCTCATCATTACTGTTGAGGTAGTAATCGCCCCATATTCTCTCATTGTTACTGTTGAGGTAGTAATCACTCAAGGTTCTCTCATCATTACTGTTGAGGTAGTAATCGCCCAAGGTTCTCTCATCGTTACTGTTGAGGTAGTAATCGCCCAAGATTTGCTAAGAGCATGCTTCAAAATCTCCCAAGAGTTGCACAGTCCAATGGCCTCCTAATAGTCAAAAATTAGGGTTTTGGTTCTGGCAAAGAAATGGAAGTTTCCAAGGGTCCAAACAAGTCCCACATGCCTATAAACATTGTCAAGAATCCTTATGCCAAGTTTCAAGACTTACAGCACAAAATTGCACAGTCAAAAACCCTAATTGCTCAACAGTCAACTGCAGGGGCAAAATGGTCATTTGACAGTCAAAAGTCAAAATTTTTGGTCAACATCTTATTTTGAAGCCACAAACATCATTTGATCAATTCTTGATCATGATTCTCAAAGCATGGCTCAAAAAGTCTCAAGATGCAAAAGTTTCTATTTTTGGACAGTTGAAAAAGTCAACTGCAAATTGACCAAGGCATAACTTCCACATGGCTTATCAGAAAAATTCCATCCAAAGCTCATTTTGAAGAGAATGACATTTCCTACAACTCATCTTCACACTTCAAGCCCAAGAAATGCTCTCACAAAAAGTTATCAATCTCAACATTATAGGTCATTTTCAAAAGTCAACAAAAAGGCACTTTAAGTCAAAGACCATAACTTGAGATTGGTAAATCAAAATGACATGGGACAAAATGCATTTGTTAGAGGACTTCAAGACCTTTCCAAAATGTCCAAGAACATGATCAAAGCTTAAAAATTGAGCAAGATATGCCTTGTGTAAGTTGGGAAATATTTGGGAATTTTGAAAAGTCAACTTTGCTTCAAATGCCTCAAAATTGCTAATGGGCCACAATTTCTTCCATGAAACATCACCCAAAAGCTATGCACGACCCATTGACATCCAAGGGAGTTATTTCATCATTTTTTATTAATTATTTGAATTTTTATTATTATTAATTCACTTAATTAAAATTAAATATGAGAAAAATACAAAATAATGCTTTTAAATCTTTTTGATGCAGCAAATCCAACTAAGGCAAGGTGGCAATTTGTTTCATGTCCAAAAAAGGCAAATCTTCGATAATTCGCATGTTCTTCATGACAAAAAGATTGAAAAAGATATAAGGAAAATCAAATATTCAAAATCATTGAATACAAGGCTTTGGGCTTGGATTGTTAACCTAATTCACTCACTTACATATGCAGAACAATAACCTAATGCATAACACAAGAAAGCTGCACTGAAACCTCAAGAAAAAACTTGCATTTTTTCACAAAAATCTCAAATCTGTTTTCGTAGTTGCTGTGCGTTTCAAGGCCAAAAAGCCATTCCAACAGCTTGCTTACACATCCAGGAAGAGATTGCAATCAAGAACATAGACCCTGACCTCAAGAATTGGTATAACCGAGTCACCCTGTTCATAACATTTTGCATATTCGTGTTTGTATTTTCAGGCCATATCAATGCATTTTAATGTTTTATTTGTACTAACATGATCATTCCAAAGCTAATGGTACCATTCAATTGAAGAATGGCTGCTTGTACAAGAATACACCATTGATGCTTGCTAGGGTTTCAGAAACCTCAAAAGAGGGGTTTACGTATCTGGAAAAATTAGGCCATGAAACTTAGACCAATGCACTCGTGACATTCCAACGAATCCAAATCACTCATCGCGCCCTTTTTATATTTGCATATGGCCTAATCGCTATTTTTCAGGTTTAGGGTTAGTGGGGGTTTAAAACCCCCGCTATCCATTTGTATTTTCAGGCAAAAACAAAGAAGCAAGGAAAGAGACGCTGAGGTGTAAGCACAGGACTGGCCAATTCAAACATTTCGCGCGTGTTTTTGTTTTCTACCAATAACTCTTATTCTCTCTCATAATAATTGTGTTCCATATTAATATCAGATAAACACATTTGGCTGGGTGGAAGATGTGTTGTCATGCAAGCATTGGGACCTGGGTTCGATTCCCAGGTCCCCCATATTTCTTCCATATTTTTTCTTGTAACATGTTTCTATGCAGCGTTTCATCAAGAGACCACCATACAACTCCATCTCCTGGTTTGCCACGCGCGCAGAAATTCAATCTAATGGCTACCAACAAGCGTCTACCATGTGCCTCAGTCCATGAAGGAGCGTTCAAGTTGGAAAAGTCAACGTGGCCAACTTGTTGATGGGCCTAAATTCCTTGCATACACCTCCATAATTGGGCCAGAAACCCCCTTTGTTTGTACTCTTCCTTCTAATTTTCTTCTTTTCCTCTTAATTCTTTTTAATTGATTTTATTGTTTTAATTAATTCCACAAAATAATTTTTAACACAAAAAATCAGAAAAGTCAAAAATAAAAATATGTATATTTAATTTAATCCATTAATAGTTTTTGTAAATAAATTTAATAATCAATTTAGTTTTAATTTAGGGTTTAAATTTTAATTTTTTTTTTCTAAATAACTAAAATAGGTAGAAATTAGGTTTTAGATTTTTATTCTTTTTCTCAGTAAAATAATTTCATCTTATTCTTATATTATTAATAATTAATTATTTTTGTAAATACTCTTATAATTAAACAATTAGTAAATTAGGTTTAAACTTAAATATTTTTTCTTTAACAAATTAAAAATAGTGTAGAATTAGGGTTTCCAATAATAACTAATTTTCTTCCTTTATTTCCATTAAATATAAAAACATCAAAAAACAAGTTCTTTTCTTTATTCAATCATTAATTAACTTTCAATTTCGATTTCATTTCTTTAAAGGGTCCAACGCCCTCGCACCTTCAAATATAATTTCTTTTTGCACGTTTATTTTTATTTTCTTTCTAAATATTGTGTATTTGCCCCAAAGCTTTGTAATAAATAATTAGGACATTTACTTTCCGCACTTTTATTCAAATCGGGTCTTTGTTTAATTTGGCGATGTATGGACCCGCGCCTTGTAATAGCGTAGGACCTTTATTTTTCCGCATTTTAATTTCCGCCCCTTTTAATTGCTAACTATCACATGAAAGAATGTATGCCCAAATAAAATCAAAGCGTAGCTCACCCAATGCATGATCAAGACAAATATTAACATGAAAATGACACACAATTCACACACCACTCCTAGGGTACGCCTCACTGTTGCCTTGCCCCTCGAAATGTGGTCGTCGAGTAGAGGACGTTTTAGTAAGTCCTCATGTCCATGAACATGGCATGGGGGTAGCTTCTAAGGTGTCCTACTATTGCTCTGGTGACCACACTGTCCCTAAACTCGAATTGACCCTAACACCTCCAACGGTGGTGCTACCTACCTCTCAATGGTGGGATGGCACTACCTCAAGGACATTTACACAGACTAATTCCTTAGGGTAGGTAGACGACTCGTAGATACTTGCTCTGATTCAAAACAAATCAAAAACTCCTTTTCACACCGACACTTTTCAAAAAGCTTTCCAAAACAATTTTTCAAACACTCTTGAGGATTGATACAAGAGTCGAACTGAACTTTCAAAGAAACTTTTTCAAACCCACTCACACTTGAAAAGCAAACAAACATTTTGAAAACACAAGTGAGCAAGTATCTAAGAGCCCATGGATAACCATGGATAGAAAGGGTGCTAACACCTTCCCTTTCTATAAATCTACCTCCCGAACCGAGAGCTAATCTCAATAAGGAATTTTTCTGTGCTTTTGTCCTTTCCATGTTGGAGAAAATAAAAGACAGTGGCGACTCTTGCTTCCGCGTCATTTCGCGAACCAGCGTTAAACAGTCAGTTCTAGATCCATCGATCATAAAGCCATAGTGAGGTTGAAGCCGATTTGCGAGAGGCTTATAGTGCGCTTCGACTTTTTGGCATTACAGAGCTCCGTGTAAGGGTTATCCGGTTAAAGCCAAAGCCTTAACTTGGTTGGATCCGAGTTTATAAGAGAGATATTTACAGAAATTTCTAATTAAAAACCCTTGCCCTTACAAGGGAAAATATTTCATCCCGTACATTTATTCAGTGATCTTATTACATATATTTTAGCTAAAATAAAACTTGAGGTTAACTATATTCCAGGTCTTAGGAATTTCTACCTCGTCCAGAGTTTCTATTTTGTAAGCCACATTATTCATCTTGTGAATTACCCGATAGGGGCCTTCCCAATTCTGAGACAATTTTCCTTTGTTTTTAGGATCGATGATCTTTTTGAGGACTAGTTCCCTCTATTAGAAACCTGTCATCCTAACTTTTAGGTTGAGCTTCTAAGTCAATTTGTTCTTCGCTGCAAACTCTCTGACTCTTGCCATTTCTCGGATCTCCTCTACCATGTCGGTAGAACTGTCCAAGTCGCTCCTGTTGGCTTCTTCGTCAAAATGCTCCCTCCTCCATATGGGGGTGTTTATCTCAACTGATATCATGGCGTCTACCCCATACACCATTCAAAAAGGTGTTTCTCGAGTAGTGGAGTGAGGGGTTGTATGATATGACCAAAGGATCTCTTAAAAATACTCGGCCCATAATCCCTTAACATCGTCTAACTTCTTCTTCATTCCTGTTAGGATGATCGTGTTGGCTTCTTCGGCTTTACCGTTGGCTTGAGGATGTTCCAATGATGTGAGTCAGTTTTGGATCCCCAAGTCATTGCAGAATTCTACCACAGTCGAACTTGCAAATTATGATTCGTTTTCGGAAACTATGACTTTGGGTAACTCATAGCAGGGATGAAATTGGCCAGGGAAGTGGGAGTCACCCACTTAACCGCTAACACTCGAAACTATGACTGCTTGGTTGATCCTAGGCTGAATATTGAAGCTGCTAGAGTATTCCAGTGTAAAGTTGTCGGGCCCTTCGAGGAAGACCCCGACCCGACTCCCTTTAAGGTTGGATGAGCGGTCAACATGGAGGGTCCATTTGCTTGTACTTTATTTGATTACTAGTTTGCTTAGCTTCACCATAAAGTCAGCTAGTGATTATGACTTGATGAAGGTTCTCGAACTGAACTCAATTCGTATTCTGATAACTCTTCCGCTCGAGTAACCATTCTGCCGGCCAGATCCAACTTCATCAATATTTGTTTGATAGGGTAATTAGTTTTCACGGTTATCAGATGTCCCTGGAAGTAATTCCTTAACTTCCTGGTTATCATGATCAATGCTAGTGCTAACTTTTCAATCTTCTGGTACCGCTTCTCGGCTCCTTTTAGAACTTTGCTGACAATGTACATCGGCCTTTCTCCCTCTTCCCCTTCTTGGACGAGTACTAAGCTTATGGATTTCTTGGAAGCCGCCATGTATAAGATCATGGGGGCATTTTCTTCTGGCCTCGTCAGAATTGATGGAGAGGACAAGAAGCATTTTACCCTTTGAAAGGCTTCCTCACAGGTTTCCTCCCATTCGAATCTTCTGAGTTTCTAAAGGCTGCAAAGAAGTGGATTTCCCTGTCCCCGGAACATGACAAGAATATGGACAAAGATGCCAATCTTCCCCTCAGTTGTTGTACTTCCTTCTTTGAAGTTGGACTGTGCATATCTATAATAGCTTGACATTTGTCTGGGTTGGCCTCTATTCCCCGTTTATTGAGCATGAATCCTATGAACACACCAGCTTGGACTGCAAAAATACATTTGTCTGGGTTGAGCCTCATTTCGTACTGCCTTATGAATGTGAATGTTTCTTTTAAGTCAGTTGTTGTACCCCAAAATTTTCCCTCTCATTTTTTACAAGATCTTCTCTTATATGGGTGGTTACAAACACTTTCTTGAAGAAAAACAACAAATTTTAAAGTGGGTCAAAGTGCCTTTCGATTGGCATCTCCAAAATTCCTTTCCATTGGCATCTCCAAAATGCCTTTCCATTGGCATCTCCAAATTGCCTTTCGATTGGCATCTACATAACACCCTTTGATTGGCATGGACAAAGGTCCTACGACTGGCCTGGTAACAAGGTGTTTCGATTGACAATTTTAACAAGTACCTTTCGATTGGCATGGTAACAATGTCCTTCGATTGGCATTTCAACAAGGCCTTTCGACTGGCATGGTAACAGTGTTCTTCGATTGGCATCTCAATAAGTACCTTTCGATTGACATGGTAGCAGTATCCTTCGATTGGCATTTCAATAAGGCCTTCGATTGGTATGGACAAAAGCCCTTCGATTGACATTCCAAAGGGTCCATTCGAAGAACATGCAAAGGTCCATTCGAAGAAGATTTCAAAGGGTCTATTCGAAGAACATGCAAAGGTCCATTTGAAGAAGCTTTCAAAGGGGCATTCAAAGGAGGCCATCAGCCCATTCGAAGGAGGCCATAATCCCATTCAAAAGGGAGCATTCGAAGGCCAGTTACATATCATTCAAATTCAAAAAAAGGGACAAGATCCCTTAACTTTGGCCAAGGTTACATTTTACATTCATGGCATTCAAATGGTTGTTACCAACATTATTTCTCTTGTCCCCTCACACTCCTATAAATATAAGGCCAAGGACACATTTAAAAGGAGAGGACGAAAACGAAAAAACATTGGAGAGAGGTTGCCAACAAAATTCATCAAAGGTTGCCAAAAATTTTCAAGGAATCCAAGCCAAAGCAAACCTTCAACCAAAGGTGTCCACGCCCAGAAGCCCCAAATTGAAGGTGTCTACATCCAGGAAGTGTCCAAATCGAAAGTGCCTACATCCAGGAAGTGCCCAAATTGAAGGTGCATACATCTCAGAAGTGCCCAAATCGAAGTCTCAATCTATTGGTAAGAAAGGGTAAATTATCCAACCTTATATTTGCATAATACATCCATATTGGTTGTTACCTTCGATTTGCCATCCTAGACAGGATCAACGGGCATGGGTTTGGCACCTAGGTCATGTTCTTCGTTTGCTAACACTTGCTGCAGATTTAACCTGAAAAGACCTAGCAAGCGCAGGATTGAAGTACCTGGGTTTCGATACCCAGGTCATGCATTTTATTTCACTAACATATTTTTGCAGGTATAACATCCCAGATCGAAGGAGACACCTTCTCTGGATCGAAGCTTCCCATTAGCCTACTGGATCGAAGGATGCACCTCCTTCCTGAATTAAAAGAGGGATCATTACCAGGATCGAAGGCCAGTCCCCTTCCATGGATCGATGGCTATTCACGCCTCACTCCCTAGCCCAATCGAAATTAGGCCTCTCTCCTGAATCAAAAAGGCTATGTCTCTTCCTCTGTGGATCGAAACCCCCTCCTTTCACTCCAATCGAAGGATGCCTCATTGTACTCTTATTTTGCTTTGGTTTCTTTTCTTTACTTTTTTTAGTGGACTATTTATCTTTTTAATTAACATTAAAATCAAAATCACAAAAAATATTAGGATAATTGTTTTTTCCAACTAAATTAATTTTGTAAATAAATTAATTGTTTAATTTAACATTTTTTTCTTAAAATTAAAATTAAATAGACTTAGGCCTTATTTTCTTTTATACCAAAAACAACAAAAAATATTTCTTTTCTTTAGGATTTTTTAGACGTCTTCTCTATTTCATGAATGTTTATTTAATTTTGTATTTTTTACTATTATTGTATCTGCCTATCGGATGTAATAGATAAAATCATGATATTTACTGCATTATTCCCCATCATCCTTGTATAATGTAAATCCCCTGCCGAAGCATTGTAATAGCGTAGGACCTCTATTTTCTGCATTTTATTTTTACTGCTTTTCATATTAACTGCTAGTAACTAGACATGTATGACAAAGACTGAAATCAAATGCTAGAAAACTTAATAAAAAGACAAAAATAACTGAAACACAGTACAATTGCACACAAGCACCTATAAGGTATGCCAACTTTTGTTGCCTTTAATAAAACAGTCATGGGGCAGGAATGCTTTATCAAAGACCCGTAAAATCAAAAGATCACAGTCCCTCGATAACCATTACAGTGTTGCCTTTCAGTAAATGATCTCGTCCCTTAAATAGAATTGCTAAAGAATCTCTATAAATTTCCTTCGTGACTGTAACGTTCCTTCGAATGTCCCTCAACATCCAACGATAGGGCTACCTACTCACTAATAGTAGGATAATGCAGTCTAAAGGATATGAGGAAAAGAACGATCCTTTTCGAGTAAAAAAAGTAGATAGTTATTAGAAGTTTGCTTAAAAACACTTTTTTGCACTTACACACGAATACTACTTTTCAAAAACAATTTCAAAACATTTGCTTTGTTAACACTATCGAGGACTAATACAAGAGTTAAACACAAAGAAAATCGCCGCACTAAGGCTTTTCAAAACATTTTCAAATACACAAAGCAGAAAAGTATTTCAAAAATGAGCAAACCACTAAAAGCCCGTGGAAAACCACTGATGGAAAGGGTTCTAACTCCTTCCCTTTCCATAATCTACCCCCTTACTCAAAAACATCTCGAAAAGGGCTTTTTCTTTTCTTTTCACTCTTTCCTTTGTTGGATAAAAGAAAAGACGGTGGCGACTCTTACTTACCACCCATTTGCAGGGAAAAAATGCAAAAACAATATATAACAGTCGGTTCTCCACCGCAAAACACCAGTCATATGCTGCTTTCCCACAATGGTCTTGACATCCATGTCGTCAACGTACACTTTCATGTTCCTGCCGATTTGGATGGAGAATACTTTATCCATCAATCGCTGGTAGGTAACTCATGCATTCTTCAAGCGGAACGACATCACCTCATAATAATAATTGCTCTCGTCCGTCATAAAGGCGGTTTTTGGTGCGTCTGTCGGGCTCATGCGGATCTGATTGTAACCCGAGTAGACATCCATGAAGCTAATAATCCTGTACCCTGAGGTGACATTGATGATTCGATCTATTTATGGTAGTTGATATGGACCCTTGGGACAAGATTTGTTGAGATTTCTGAAGTTGAAGCAAATGTGCCAGTTTCCTGTATTTTTTCTTTACCATTACCATGTTGGCCAGCTAGGTAGGATATTTGACTTCTATGATGAAGCTGGCGTCGAGCAACTTCTCGACCTCATCTTTTATAGCCTACTTCTTCTCTTTCTCCTCCTTACCTTTTTCTTTGAGATATCGATTTTATGTCCAAATTCAAGGCTAGGTTATAGCACATGAAGTATGGATCTATTCTGAGCATGTCAGAAGGCTTCCAAACAAACATGTCTACATATTCCTTCAATAGTTCTATGATATCCGATTCTTCTTCTCGGGAAAGATTTCATCCCATGTAGGTCACCTCGGAAGACATGACACTGATCTGGACTCTCTTTGTTTCATTGTAGGGAGAAAGGCTTTCCTCATGTCTGTCATCTCGAGGATCTATGTCAATCATGTTGATTTTCAGCTCTTTGGACTATTTGGGCTCTTGGAATTGAATCCTCTTTAACGTTAGGCTATCCTTGTAGCATTTCCTGGCTAAACCTTGGTCTCTCTTGACCACCCCAACCCGACCATCCCCTAGGGAATACTTGATAGTGAGGTACAGGGTGGATAGCGCGGCTTCAAGGGCATTGAAGAAAGGTCTCCCTATGATGACATTGTATGGTGAGGCGGAGTTAACTATCAAGTATCTTACCCTGATAGTTTTGGCGTTTGCACCTCTTCCAAAGGTAGTGAGTATAGGGAGGTGTCCCAACACTTGCACCTGCTCACCGGAGATTCCAACCAAGGTTCCATTTAATGGCAACAACTCGGACATATCAAACTCTATTCCCTTGAAGGCTTCCTAGTATAGCACATCGGCTGAACTACCAGGATCCACCAACACCCTTTTTACATTCCAGTCCAGGATTTGTACTTTGGTGACCATAGGGTCATTCTCGCGGGCCATGATGCCAACTGTGTCTCTCTTGGAGAAGCTAACCGGGTTGAGATCCTATTCCCGAACCTTGGCTATGTCCTTAAATATGTGCATCACGGCACGAGCGTACTTCATTCTGGCCGAATTGGTCTCGCCATTGCCAGTTGTTAGATGATAGTAAAGATCTAGAAGGGGGTTGAATAGATCCTTTATTTAAAAAATTGCACTTTTAAAATTTGTTTTGAAATGATGCGAAAGCTTCCTGAAACAAAATCATCTAAATGATCTATTATTGAAAAGATCGGATATGCGAAACTGTATAGATATCTTATGATGAGAAATAAGTCAATATGATTACTTACTAATTAATTACATAAAAAATATCAATGAGTACTCACTAATTCCAATGAACTGTTTAAGATAAAACATGACAAAATCACTAATTTGTGTGTTAGTCAATTTATCAAACACTTGGTGTGCAAAAACACAATAAGTTTAATTTTACTTAATTGTAGTGATGAATTTTTCTTGATAACAATCAAAGTGATTGCTATGATCATTGTAAACTAAGATTGAATAACTACAATCACGATAAAATGAATCGAACAATCAATATCATACAAATTATAACAAACTAAAATAAAAGGATAGGGAAAAAGAAACAACACACAATTTGTTAAGGCAGTTTCCCTTGTCGTCCTCGCGTAGGGTACATCACCCCCAATTCTAAAATTAAGAATTGAGATATATGATAATAAGTTTCAAAGTGTTACAAGATAAGCAATAGTCTTGACTACATATAAAAGAATTGTTGATGATGAAACTATTCCCTTCTCTCCCCTTGGTTCAAGCCAAACCAAGTATGCCAAACTCTTCGAACAAACCTCCGGTTACTGCTACTTGATTTCACGACTTCCTCGTTCTACAAATATTTCACTCGGCTGATTTTAATCCAAGACATTTGATCCCAAATCTTTCTTCACATTCCTCAGGTTACCGCTACTTGATTGAGCAAACTCACAGTTTCTCAACCCTTTCACTCGGCTGAATTCAATGAAGCAAAGACTTGTGCAAAAACCCCCGCACCAAGAGGAATCTTGGAGAAAGAAACCCTAACTATTATATTCAAGAAAAAACCCACTTAATTCTCAACCCAAATATGAAATCAATCTTCAATTTGAATTTTATCACCAGAACTTTACACTTTAATCAACAAAAAATGTTATGTCTAATTAATGATGAATGCAAGGAGAGGATGAAGATGATGAGAAGTTGTGTGTATATCTTTCACTTTTCTTGTTGGCCCTTAATGGTGTATGCGAACCAATATATATATGTTACCAAATGGTCAAGACCAAAATGTAGCAAAAAAAGAGGGCAAGAAGCAAGTGGTCGACTCATGCAGGAGTCCTACTCAATGCAAGCACACACGTGCAATGTAGGAAGACCTTTGAGAAAGTAATTCATTGACCGTAACTGGACATGAGTCGACGCAAACATAAATATTTTTTCTCTTAGTATGAGTCAGCCAGAAGGGTCAATGCAAGCAGACCCGAGCTTGATGGATTGGTCTTCTTCAATTTAAGAGTCGACCTATCTTTAGCTTGAGTCGACACAAACAGTTATAATTTTTCTCCCAGTGTGAGTCTACTAGTAGGTTCGATCCAAGCTGACTCGAGCTTGATGGATTGATCTTCTTCAAGTTATGAGTCGACCTAACTCTAGCTTGAGTTGACGTAAACAGTGAAATCTCCAAAAAATGAATGTTTCTAGACATCTTCATTCCAACCATTCCACTAGCAATTTTGTTCGTAGAACCAACCCAAATCAAGAGCAAGAAATAAACATTTTGAAATCAATAAAACAAATAGAAAAGGACTTTTCCCTCACACCAGTAAACTTACCGGTGATTGTGTTGAGGGTGTGGCAAACTGTCTTCGTCTCGTGCACTTCCTTACTACTTTCCCTTCTTTTGGAAAGGCTCCTATAAGTTCTCTTCCTTTTGCTGAGTGTCTCTTTTACCGACAGGTTTTTGTTACCTCTATGACATACGTTAATAAGTGACCCTTTTGTATTAACTTCTCTATTTATTTCTTTAATTGGAGGAAATCATCGGTGATTTCCTTGGAGTCGGTGATAATTACACCAGGCCCTGGTGTCACTTTTGAGTACCACGTTGACCCTTCATTTAAAGGGTATCTCAGGAATCAGGTTCAAGTGCTCCACCGCCTTTAGGATTTCGATTCTCCTTGTGTTTAAGGGTGTCATAGTGTCATCTAAATAAAAGGGACTCCAGGTGGACCTCTGAGTTGTGCGTTCCCGGGGTCTATCTATGGGGTTCGTTCGAGAAGATTCATGTTTCTTACTCGGTCCCTCTTCTTTGGCTTTGTTTCTCTCAGGGGCGTCTCTGGATCATTTTTCCAGATTGCTCTCATTTCCCTTTATGTAGCAGTCCGCCCTAATGATGATTGCATTCATGTCGGACACATGCTTCTAGGCTAAGGACTCACTGAACTGTCATGTGCAGAGGCCAGCTGAAACGCTCTTACAAAAAACTCTTGATTTTGGTGAGAGACTTTAATGGTCTCCTCGTTGAATCGGGCCATGTATTCTTGAAGAGACTCTTCCTGACCTTGTAGGACGTTTAACAGGGACATCGTGGACACCTTACGATGTTTGTTAGCGGGAAAGTGATGTATTAGCTTCTTTGTGAGGCCCGCGTAGCTTTCTACAGATAGTCGTGGTAAGCTCATGAATAATATCAAGGCCACGTCCTTGAAGGTACATGCCATCAATTTACATTTTAATGATTCGATGGAGCCAATCATTACCATTTGGTTTTTGATGGTGATAACATGCTTCTGAGGGTTAGTTTTGCCGTTATATGTTGTTAACGATGATGATTTTAAGTTCTATGGGACTTGGTCATCCAAGATAGCCTATGATAGAGGATGAGGTTCCATAAGCTCCTCATCTGAGCCTTCGTCCCCTACTTATTTTTTGTAATGATGTCCTGTAAAGTTTTGTTGTTGTTGTTTGAGGGCCTCCACCAAGGTAAGCAGTTGCGCCATGTCTGGGGGATATTCAGGTGATGACATACTACAAGGTATGAATTGAGGTGTGTCTTAGGAATAATTTTACCAAGGTCCCACAGTGGGAGCCAATGTTCCCATGTAGAACAATTATTCGGGCGACTTCCCAAAGGTAATTAGAGAAAGCCTACTCAAGTATGTATGTGAGATTATTGGGGGATTTAGAAGTTACAACTGTGAAGTGTGCCTCCCAAGATGATTTTCTTGCTTATCCCTCAGATGGGAGCCCCTTTATATAGTCAGCCTTGGCTTCATCAAGAGCCTCAGTTAGTAAGGGACTCTTGAGTTCCATAACTCTGTAACTATCATTATTTCCATGAATGAAGGTGATTAGAGTTGCGTAACATGGAATTGAATTCACCATTGGTGGTTACATACTTTAATGGGCCAAGAAGATAGTATGTCACGGGAAGGCGCTACCCGATCACCCTCTTCGCCCTAGGTGACGATAAAGGCAAGTAGCTACATGGGCCTGTGAGACATCCAATACTCTCTTAACCGGGTTGTACCCCGAGTTTCTCCATCTTGGGTTGTCTACTAGTTCATCAATTTTCCTTCGCCCATTACCCTACCCGCAAGGGCCTGTTATTTCTGGAATATACAGATATCTTATCTAGATCCTTATATGTGGAGGTCAATCTCAAATGTCGAGGACATTCTATCTGACATCTGGAAGATCCTTCTAATCAAAGGAGCCAGATTTATGAATCCTATTGATGGCCATGGAATAGATTCTATTTTGAAAGGAATAAATTGCGCATATTAATCACGAGTTGTTGAGCTACTGTATGATTATCAAGGAATTCTCAGAAGTTAATAAGGGGGAGTACTTAAATATGAAGCTAGAAGAACTTGAGGAAACGTTAGACATAATATCTTGATATCCTTGGATTAATAACTTATTTTTCTCAATATGATTGATGTTGTTTCCTGCTAATAGGATAAAGGTTGTTTACTCTAACTTGATATCTCGTATCAAGTCTATGAGAGCATTGAAATCTTGTTCTAATATAGTGAAAAGGTCACCCAAGGGTTATGTGCATTATCAACAAGAATTTTGTGGTTGATTGTTGTAACACCCTCTAAAACCCCGAATAAAATTTCGCAAATAATTAAAATTATAATTTCAGAGTACATGTATTAACGAGGATGTCACAATTCTCTTTTAATAAAAACAAGTTCTTGTCATGCATAACATAGAAGCAACTCATACATGTTTACACAGCGGAATAATTTAATTAACAAACCAATGTTATAATATTTTTAAAATCATCAGGGATTAACACCTGGAAAATATCCACATCATATTATAACAAACATAGGGAAATAAACGAGTCTGACTAAAACAGCTCGACAAACAAACGTTCCCGGAGTTACAACTACCAGAGCATGACCCGAACAATACTTAAACAGAAATAAACTAGAAACAACAAGCCTTCGCCAAGCACCTGAACGAAGCTCCTTAATCTTAAATATTCAACAGTAAGGGTGAGCATCTCAACTATACATTTGATTATACGTTCATAAATATAAATTCAGAAAATCATAAGCATCACCCAAACAGTTAGCATGTTTCATAGTTTACGAAAACCTTTACAATTCATATATTCATAATATATCACTTTTCGCACTTATAATTAACATCCAACATCATTAACAATTTAGCAGCAATACATGCATACAATCAATTAAATACAACATTGGAAGGTCATCCATTCATGTTATATTCAATATAATGCAACACACCCATGCATGTGGTACCATTTTACCGCCCCATTAAATCTCGGGTCACGGATAACTCACCGTTCCATTATATCGCGGACACGGCTACCACCTCAACGTTCCATTAAATCGCGGACACGTATATTGGCCACCATGTTAATTCCACACAATGGGAATTAACAAATGCAACATGATATGTAAAGTATGTAACACTCAGCATACTATTAACATCCATCAACATATCATGCAACATCAACAACATCAATCATAAAAGGATATGGATAGCATGTAATCACTCAGCATACTATTAAACATCAATCATATCAAGTTATATCATAATTCATGCTTGATACATCATCTAAAAGCATGACAATAAAATCCATATAGTGTTGGTATCATAACATACAATCGTTATTCGATACAAGCATCAATCAACACTAGGAAATCAATAAACACATATTCAAAACATGTCAAACACTGCACATCAAAACAGGATCAATCCGTACATAACAGCATGCACAGAAAACAGAGTTTAGAAACCAACACAGGAGGTTTAACACGGGTGCCCGTGTAAATCAACACTTCCCGTGTGGAAATGTGCCCAGAAAACACGTTATTTTACCAATACAGGGGATCAACACGGGTGCCCGTGTGAATCAACACGGCCCGTGTTGAAATGTGTCTGGAAAACACATTTTTTGGCAATACAGTGAATCAACATGGGTGCCCGTGTTAAACAACACGGCCCGTGTTGATGAGCGCGGGTCAGATTTTTCCTGTACCTGCAGCAGCTCAGAACAGCAGCCAAACGCGAAAAATACCAGCCAAAACGCGCATTTCGGTACATAACAACATCAGTTATGCATAACTCAAAACAACACATCAATTGGAACACAATTCCCTTCTACGTTAGTCAATTTCCAATCTTAAGGACATCATTATTTCACTTAAGGTCTCATTTTCCAAAATCAATCAAAACTCAGAATTTTCATTTTTAAAACATCCTATTTTATCAACAATCATTTCATCCACAACAAGTTTTATTAAAATTGACCTTAAGTTACATATTACCCGTCCTTTAGGGAAATCCTAACAACATTGAGGTTATCCCTAGAACACCTAAGGTAAACTCACGATCATACAATTTCGATCTAAATCAACAATGGGGATTATCCTACGATTACCCAACCAATTTCATCTAAACCCATAAGCAAATATAAATTGAGTAGTAGCCCCCCTTACCTTATCAAATTGCAGCCTCGAACTCTTGAGCGATTGTTCGTCGTTCTTCAGAGCTCCAATCCCAAATATCTCCAATCACTTCACTAAAATACATAACAACCAAATTCACTTATAAACATAAACACTTTCTCCAATAATAACTTATTAAAATAAGCTCTTAAAGCTACTTAATTCCTCATAATCATATAGAAAATTTCACTAGCTTTCCAACGCATCAAACGGCGCCTAAATCGGAGTTACGGTTCAAAAGTTATGGCCGAAACGATTTTTGGGAAAACCTACCCGAGCATCAACACAGAAGATCAACACGGGTGCCCGTGTGCATCAACACGGCCCGTGTTGATGACTCTGCAACACCATATTTCACGTTTTTATGCTTCCCAAAATCACCCCAACCCATTCCTGATCATCCCCAAACATCCTAAAACCATCAAAATCGAATTCCTACCATATAGCAATGATCTAAGGCATACAATAGGATCAATACCACATCAATAATCAAAACACACCAAACATAGGGAAATTCGATAAATCCCATCCTACATATCATCTATCATGCATCCGATTATAGAATCAGAACTCCACCCTTACCTGGGATTGACGGTTCTTCGATTCTCTAATCGCAATCGCCTCTCCGATGGCTTTTCCGCCGTCTTCAACCTTGCCTCTTTGCACCATTTTCACGTGACTTCTGTTTTCTCTCCAAAAACCTTATTTTCTCTGCTGACTTATCTTTAATTAATTTTCCTCCAAATAATAATAATAATAGTATCAATATTATTCCAACAATTAATTAATCCAAATGGGCCTACTATCCACACCCCTCCAATTAACTGCATTTTAATGCTACTTGGCCCAACTCAATTAAATTACACCAATAAATAAATAATATTATTTTTAATATTATTTTTGCGATTAAACCGACAAAATCCAATAATTAAATTCTTAAATAATTTAATTAACCAATTAGTTAAATTCGGGCGTTACAACTCTCCCCCACTTAGGATATTTTCGTCCTCGAAAATCCAATCGACACAACCACTCTCAACACCAATTCTGGACATACCAAACACTCAACGTATTATCAACCAACAACTGTTTCACTCAGGCACACAACGTCGTCTTTTCGTCTTAACAATATTACATGATCAACTTAGCGACCATATCGACACCAAAACATACACAACTAATCATAACGATATACCCGATATTAGCTCATCGACACCCTCAACACCATCTTGATACATCGCTTATGAAGTAATAACATCCGCAAACTACTTATACTTGAATATACAACCATCATATTATCATCTTGACAACATTCTTAATACAAATTCACGCGCCAATTCATTCCTTAATATACGAATTCCAATTATCAACCAAATACTTACAACTTGATTACTCTCGTCATATCACTCTTATAGTGACATCCACATAATCGACCAAATCACCTTTAACACAATCTGAAATATTACCATTCCTTTTAGTAATCAACACTGACATCACAACAACGAAAACAAAATTCTCATAACATCTGCTTACGGGTCTTAATCCAAAAATTATATACAACTCTCCATAAACCAACAACCACATTAATATCCTTATTAAATCAACTGACATTTATAATAAACCAACATACTCTGGCACATCACGCTTCAGATGCACAACTCTGATTACTTATAAAGTATCAACTCTACCAAGTTTACTCCAATTGCCACTCTTGGATGAAACATTCATAAACTTCCATGAATTCCCAATTGTCATAAAACATAACTACAACTTTATCATCTTTTTAGTAACATAATCCTCAAAAATCGTCTTAAAAACATAACCACATTACAACCACATACAGTACATGGGTCCAATTAATTCCAACAAGATGACTCATCTTCTTCCAACCAAACTCGCACTTTAATAAACAAACTTATAATTTCACTTCTTTTAAATAGCAACAAGAAACAAAATAACAACATATTCTTCATAATGCACTATACTAGTCGACACAACACATCTATCCATCAACTATGATTCCGTCTACTATCAACAATAGATTAAGGGTGATCAGTTCCTCAATTTGCCAATAGATAGACGAAAACCATAACGGAGCTTAAACCATCATTACCAAACTATAATAGTGTTCCTTCTGAACTTTTTCTCAAATCATTCACAACATCATAATCCAACAATTACCAATCATCATGAGATCCACCTCTGACACTTTCGCATCCTTCCATGCAGAACAACATGTCTCTCAACTCATTTCCAAACAACATTTTTCGATTGAACTCGTCTCAACAACTGCAATAACAACCACCCATGTCCAAAAAGTTTATAATTCCTCAACCGACTTCAAAGTCTCTTCCTATGAGAATACTTCTACCACACTTGGAAACATTTTCATATAAAGGAAATATACTTTTATCTCCTTGCAGGTTCAAACAGAACATCAATCCAACAATCCAAACACAAGATACGGATCCCAAAGTTATCCGAAAATACGAACACTAACGTCATACAACAACCTACTACAACACATCTTTCGACAACATCGGAATAAAATTCCTTTATCCATACTTTACATCCTTCTTCACTCTTTCAATTTTTCAACAAGAAACACTCAACGTCCAACACAATTATTTCCTTCGATACATGCCTCCCAAGCATAAAATTATATCTTATAATGAAGGTAATTACTTGTAGATTCTATAACTTCATGAATCGCTCAAATCCAAGTTACGAGCAAAAAGTTAGCATCTTTGCAATGGGACTGGTTCATAATTCCCGCATGCAGAATTTTCCAAAATTCAGCATCAGACCCAAATATTAAAATGCATTTTTCTCCTTCTTCACGAACTTTCCAAAGACAATTCTTATATGCAGACTATATGGAATTTCGTAAGCTTTCCAAAAAGTCAATAACCGCTTTGATCGGAATCACGAGTAAAAAGTTATACCACTTTTACTAACAGCTGCTCCAAGATTACAAAAATCTGAATTTGAGATTAATGAACATAAGTTCCATCTTTCTCTCTTTCTTCCAAAATTCACCCACATCCTTTCTTTTTATCCAACTATGAAATTCATCCGATATTAATCCAACTATACTAAAGACATACAATCCGATGAGTTAATCCCTTCAACTTATCATTTTCTTTGGAATAGACTTTATTCTCAATTGTCTTAAATTCACCGTCTAAAAAAACCTACCCACATTTTCAACTTGACCGATACAGATTCATGAGTCCATACTCTCGCCGGTTCGCAACAACAGCGACTCAATGACCTTTGCACTCTTCCAATCAACGTCGCCTTCAACAACTTCATGATACTTGATGAAATAGTGTAAATTACAACCATCCAGAATAACTCGCACACCAAGTTTTCAACACAATTCTTCGAACATAACAACATACATTTGACTTTAGTGGCCTGCTACCATAGGAGATTAGTCCAATTACTACACTAATAGTATCCAAAATATTCCTCAAGGTAATCAACTAAGGTTCAGTTCCACTTTCCGACCATTAGAGATCAAAACATAATTTAGCCATTTTCCACAAAACCACACAGTACGCGCCGTGAAGGCCATCGCGCACTGCGATGACAGCAAAAATATGCAGTTTGCGCCGCGACCACTAGTTGGCGCCGCGAACTGTACGAGACAGAAAGGGATTTTTGCATGACGGCATCTCTTCAACGCAGTTTAATCCAATTTCCCATACGAGTTCACTAGCATACCAAAATTCTTGAATCTATATCACCTTCGCATTCAGGAAGCATCCAAACTTCAACAACATTTGCATTGTCGCCGTCAGCAACATTCTGAACCGGCATATCACAACTGAAGTGCATCCGAGAAGAAAAGCTTCTCTCCCACTTATCGCAATCTTATCCCTGCAATCAAGTGATCCAAAACAAAGAAGTACCAACAGTGTTTTCAAACACTTATTGCGTACCAAGGGTAATGACACTGACATAACAACTTGGCCGGACAGACCGACCATGCTCTGATACCACTATTGTAACACCCTCTAAAACCCCGAATAAAATTTCGCAAATAATTAAAATTATAATTTCAGAGTACATGTATTAACGAGGATGTCACAATTCTCTTTTAATAAAAACAAGTTCCTGTCATGCATAACATAGAAGCAACTCATACATGTTTACACAGCGGAATAATTTAATTAACAAACCAATGTTATAATATTTTTAAAATCATCAGGGATTAACACCTGGAAAATATCCACATCATATTATAACAAACATAGGGAAATAAACGAGTCTGACTAAAACAGCTCGACAAACAAACGTTCCCGGAGTTACAACTACCAGAGCATGACCCGGACAATACTTAAACAGAAATAAACTAGAAACAACAAGCCTTCGCCAAGCACCTGAACGAAGCTCCTCAATCTGAAATATTCAACAGTAAGGGTGAGCATCTCAACTATACATTTGATTATACGTTCATAACAATAAATTCAGAAAATCATAAGCATCACCCAAACAGTTAGCATGTTTCATAGTTTACGAAAACCTTTACAATTCATATATTCATAATATATCACTTTTCGCACTTATAATTAACATCCAACATCATTAACAATTTAGCAGCAATACATGCATACAATCAATTAAATACAACATTGGAAGGTCATCCATTCATGTTATATTCAATATAATGCAACACACCCATGCATGTGGTACCATTTTACCGCCCCATTAAATCTCGGGTCACGGATAACTCACCGTTCCATTATATCGCGGACACGGCTACCACCTCAACGTTCCATTAAATCGCGGACACGTATATTGGCCACCATGTTAATTCCACACAATGGGAATTAACAAATGCAACATGATATGTAAAGTATGTAACACTCAGCATACTATTAACATCCATCAACATATCATGCAACATCAACAACATCAATCATAACAGGATATGGATAGCATGTAATCACTCAGCATACTATTAAACATCAATCATATCAAGTTATATCATAATTCATGCTTGATACATCATCTAAAAGCATGACAATAAAATCCATATAGTGTTGGTATCATAACATACAATCGTTATTCGATATAAGCATCAATCAACACTAGGAAATCAATAAACACATATTCAAAACATGTCAAGCACTGCACATCAAAACAGGATCAATCCGTACATAACAGCATGCACAGAAAACAGAGTTTAGAAACCAACACAGGAGGTTTAACACGGGTGCCCGTGTAAATCAACACTGCCCGTGTGGAAATGTGCCCAGAAAACACGTTATTTTACCAATACAGGGGATCAACACGGGTGCCCGTGTGAATCAACACGGCCCGTGTTGAAATGTGTCTGGAAAACACATTTTTTGGCAATACAGTGAATCAACACGGGTGCCCGTGTTAAACAACACGGCCCGTGTTGATGAGCGCGGGTCAGATTTTTCCTGTACCTGCAGCAGCTCAGAACAGCAGCCAAACGCGAAAAATACCAGCCAAAACGCGCATTTCGATACATAACAACATCAGTTATGCATAACTCAAAACAACACATCAATTGGAACACAATTCCCTTCTACGTTAGTCAATTTCCAATCTTAAGGACAACATTATTTCACTTAAGGTCTCATTTTCCAAAATCAATCAAAACTCAGAATTTTCATTTTTAAAACATCCTATTTTATCAACAATCCTTTCATCCACAACAAGTTTTATTAAAATTGACCTTAAGTTACATATTACCCGTCCTTTAGGGAAATCCTAACAACATTGAGGTTATCCCTAGAACACCTAAGGTAAACTCACGATCATACAATTTCGATCTAAATCAACAATGGGGATTATCCTACGATTACCCAACCAATTGCATCTAAACCCATAAGCAAATATAAATTGAGTAGTAGCCCCCCTTACCTTATCAAATTGCAGCCTCGAACTCTTGAGCGATTGTTCGTCGTTCTTCAGAGCTCCAATCCCAAATATCTCCAATCACTTCGCTAAAATACATAACAACCAAATTCACTTATAAACATAAACACTTTCTCCAATAATCACTTATTAAAATAAGATCTTAAAGCTACTTAATTCCTCATAATAATATAGAAAATTTCACTAGCTTTCCAACGCATCAAACGGCGCCTAAATCGGAGTTACGGTTCAAAAGTTATGGCCGAAACGATTTTTGGGAAAACCTACCCGAGCATCAACACAGAAGATCAACACGGGTGCCCGTGTGCATCAACACGGCCCGTGTTGATGACTCTGCAACACCATATTTCACGTTTTTATGCTTCCCAAAATCACCCCAACCCATTCCTGATCATCCCCAAACATCCTAAAACCATCAAAATCGAATTCCTACCATATATCAATGATCTAAGGAATACAATAGGATCAATACCACATCAATAATAAAAACACACCAAACATAGGGCAATTCGATAAATCCCATCCTACATATCATCTATCATGCATCCGATTATAGAATCAGAACTCCACCCTTACCTGGGATTGACGGTTCTTCGATTCTCTAATCGCAATCGCCTCTCCGATGGCTTTTCCGCCGTCTTCAACCTTGCCTCTTTGCACCGTTTTCACGTGACTTCTGTTTTCTCTCCAAAAACCTTATTTTCTCTGCTGACTTATCTTTAATTAATTTTCCTCCAAATAATAATAATAATAGTATCAATATTATTCCAACAATTAATTAATCCAAATGGGCCTACTATCCACACCCCTCCAATTAACTGCATTTTAATGCTACTTGGCCCAACTCAATTAAATTACACCAATAAATAAATAATATTATTTTTAATATTATTTTTGCGATTAAACCGACAAAATCCAATAATTAAATTCTTAAATAATTTAATTAACCAATTAGTTAAATTCGGGCGTTACAACTCTCCCCCACTTAGGATATTTTCGTCCTCGAAAATCCAATCGACACAACCACTCTCAACACCAATTCTGGACATACCAAACACTCAACGTATTATCAACCAACAACTGTTGCACTCAGGCACACAACGTCGTCTTTTCGTCTTAACAATATTACATGATCAACTTAGCGACCATATCGACACCAAAACATACACAACTAATCATAACGATATACCCGATATTAGCTCATCGACACCCTCAACACCATCTTGATACATCGCTTATGAAGTAATAACATCCGCAAACTACTTATACTTGAATATACAACCATCATATTATCATCTTGACAACATTCTTAATACAAACTCACGCGCCAATTCATTCCTTAATATACGAATTCCAATTATCAACCAAATACTTACAACTTGATTACTCTCGTCATATCACTCTTATAGTGACATCCACATAACCGACCAAATCACCTTTAACACAATCTGAAATATTACCATTCCTTTTAGTAATCAACACTGACATCACAACAACGAAAACAAAATTCTCATAACATCTGCTTACGGGTCTTAATCCAAAAATTATATACAACTCTCCATAAACCAACAACCACATTAATATCCTTATTAAATCAACTGACATTTATAATAAACCAACATACTCTGGCACATCACGCTTCAGATGCGCAACTCTGATTACTTATAAAGTATCAACTCTACCAAGTTTACTCCAATTGCCACTCTTGGATGAAACATTCATATACTTCCATGAATTCCCAATTGTCATAAAACATAACTACGACTTTATCATCATTTTAGTAACATAATCCTCAAAAATCGTCTTAAAAACATAACCACATTACAACCACATACAGTACATGGGTCCAATTAATTCCAACAAGATGACTCATCTTCTTCCAACCAAACTCGCACTTTAATAAACAAACTTATAATTTCACTTCTTTTAAATAGCAACAAGAAACAAAATAACAACATATTCTTCAGAATGCACTATACTAGTCGACACAACACATCTATCCATCAACTATGATTCCGTCTACTATCAACAATAGATTAAGGGTGATCAGTTCCTCAATTTGCCAATAGATAGACGAAAACCATAACGGAGCATAAACCATCGTTACCAAACTATAATAGTGTTCCTTCTGAACTTTTTCTCAAATCATTCACAACATCATAATCCAACAATTACCAATCATCATGAGATCCACCTCTGACACTTTCGCATCCTTCCATGCAGAACAACATGTCTCTCAACTCATTTCCAAACAACATTTTTCGATTGAACTCGTCTCAACAACTGCAATAACAACCACCCATGTCCAAAAAGTTTATAATTCCTCAACCGACTTCAAAGTCTCTTCCTATGAGAATACCTCTACCACACTTGGAAACATTTTCATATAAAGGAAATATACTTTTATCTCCTTGCAGGTTTAAACAGAACATCAATCCAACAATCCAAACACAAGATACGGATCCCAAAGTTATCCGAAAATACGAACACTAACGTCATACAACAACCTACTACAACACATCTTTCGACAACATCGGAATAAAATTCCTTTATCCATACTTTAGATCCTTCTTCACTCTTTCAATTTTTCAACAAGAAACACTCAACGTCCAACACAATTATTTCCTTCGATACATGCCTCCCAAGCATAAAATTATATTCTATAATGAAGGTAATTACTTGTAGATTCTATAACTTCATGAATCGCTCAAATCCAAGTTACGAGCAAAAAGTTATCATCTTTGCAATGGGACTGGTTCATAATTCCCGCATGCAGAATTTTCCAAAATTCAGCATCAGACCCAAATATTAAAATGCATTTTTCTCCTTCTTCACGAACTTTCCGAAGACAATTCTTATATGCAGACTATATGTAATTTCGTAAGCTTTCCAAAAAGTAAATAACCGCTTTGATCGGAATCACGAGTAAAAAGTTATACCAGTTTTACTAACAGCTGCTCCAAGATTACAAAAATCTGAATTTGAGATTGATGAACATAAGTTCCATCTTTCTCTCTTTCTTCCAAAATTCACCCACATCCTTTCTTTTTATCCAACTACGAAAATCATCCGATATTAATCCAACTATACTAAAGACATATAATCCGACGAGTTAATCCCTTCAACTTATCATTTTCTTTGGAATAGACTTTATTCTCAATTGTCTTAAATTCACCGTCTAAAAAAACCTACCCACATTTTCAACTTGACCGATACAGATTCATGAGTCCATACTCTCGCCGGTTTGCAACAACAGCGACTCAATGACCTTTGCACTCTTCCAATCAACGTCGCCTTCAACAACTTCATGATACTTGATGAAATAGTGTAAATTACAACCATCCAGAATAACTCGCACACCAAGTTTTCAACACAATTCTTCGAACATAACAACATACATTTGACTTTAGTGGCCTGCTACCATATGAGATTAGTCCAATTACTACACTAATAGTATCCAAAATATTCCTCAAGGTAATCAACTAAGGTTCAGTTCCACTTTCCGACCATTAGAGATCAAAACATAATTTAGCCATTTTCCACAAAACCACACAGTACGCGCCGTGAAGGCCAGCGCGCACTGCGATGACAGCAAAAATATGCAGTTTGCGCTGCGACCACTAGTTGGCGCCGCGAACTGTACGAGACAGAAAGGGATTTTTGCATGACGGCATCTCTTCAACACAGTTTAATCCAATTTCCCATACGAGTTCACTAGCATACCAAAATTCTTGAATCTATATCACCTTCGCATTCAGGAAGCATCCAAACTTCAACAACATTTGCATTGTCGCCGTCAGCAACATTCTGAACCGGCATATCACAACTGAAGCGCATCCGAGAAGAAAAGCTTCTCTCCCACTTATCGCAATCTTATCCCTGCAATCAAGTGATCCAAAACAAAGAAGTACCAACAGTGTTTTCAAACACTTATTGCGTACCAAGGGTAATGACACTGACATAACAACTTGGCCGGACAGACCGACCATGCTCTGATACCACTATTGTAACACCCTCTAAAACCCCGAATAAAATTTCGCAAATAATTAAAATTATAATTTCAGAGTACATGTATTAACGAGGATGTCACAATTCTCTTTTAATAAAAACAAGTTCCTGTCATGCATAACATAGAAGCAACTCATACATGTTTACACAGCGGAATAATTTAATTAACAAACCAATGTTATAATATTTTTAAAATCATCAGGGATTAACACCTGGAAAATATCCACATCATATTATAACAAACATAGGGAAATAAACGAGTCTGACTAAAACAGCTCGACAAACAAACGTTCCCGGAGTTACAACTACCAGAGCATGACCCGGACAATACTTAAACGGAAATAAACTAGAAACAACAAGCCTTCTCCAAGCACCTGAACGAAGCTCCTCAATCTGAAATATTCAACAGTAAGGGTGAGCATCTCAACTATACATTTGATTATACGTTCATAACAATAAATTCAGAAAATCATAAGCATCACCCAAACAGTTAGCATGTTTCATAGTTTACGAAAACCTTTACAATTCATATATTTATAATATATCACTTTTCGCACTTATAATTAACATCCAACATCATTAACAATTTAGCAGCAATACATGCATACAATCAATTAAATACAACATTGGAAGGTCATCCATTCATGTTATATTCAATATAATGCAACACACCCATGCATGTGGTACCATTTTACCGCCCCATTAAATCTCGGGTCACGGATAACTCACCGTTCCATTATATCGCGGACACGGATACCACCTCAACGTTCCATTAAATCGCGGACACGTATATTGTCCACCATGTTAATTCCACACAATGGGAATTAACAAATGCAACATGATATATAAAGTATGTAACACTCAGCATACTATTAACATCCATCAACATATCATGCAACATCAACAACATCAATCATAACAGGATATGGATAGCATGTAATCACTCAGCATACTATTAAACATCAATCATATCAAGTTATATCATAATTCATGCTTGATACATCATCTAAAAGCATGACAATAAAATCCATATAGTGTTGGTATCATAACATACAATCGTTATTCGATACAAGCATCAATCAACACTAGGAAATCAATAAACACATATTCAAAACATGTCAAACACTGCACATCAAAACAGGATCAATCCGTACATAACAGCATGCACAGAAAACAGAGTTTAGAAACCAACACATGAGGTTTAACACGGGTGCCCGTGTAAATCAACACTGCCCGTGTGGAAATGTGCCCAGAAAACACGTTATTTTACCAATACAGGGGATCAACACGGGTGCCCGTGTGAATCAACACGGCCCGTGTTGAAATGTGTCTGGAAAACACATTTTTTGGCAATACAGTGAATCAACACGGGTGCCCGTGTTAAACAACACGGCCCGTGTTGATGAGCGCGGGTCAGATTTTTCCTGTACCTGCAGCAGCTCAGAACAGCAGCCAAACGCGAAAAATACCAGCCAAAACGCGCATTTCGGTACATAACAACATCAGTTATGCATAACTCAAAACAACACATCAATTGGAACACAATTCCCTTCTACGTTAGTCAATTTCCAATCTTAAGGACAGCATTATTTCACTTAAGGTCTCATTTTCCAAAATCAATCAAAACTCAGAATTTTCATTTTTAAAACATCCTATTTTATCAACAATCCTTTCATCCACAACAAGTTTTATTAAAATTGACCTTAAGTTACATATTACCCGTCCTTTAGGGAAATCCTAACAACATTGAGGTTATCCCTAGAACACCTAAGGTAAACTCACGATCATACAATTTCGATCTAAATCAACAATGGGGATTATCCTACGATTACCCAACCAATTGCATCTAAACCCATAAGCAAATATAAATTGAGTAGTAGCCCCCCTTACCTTATCAAATTTCAGCCTCGAACTCTTGAGCGATTGTTCGTCGTTCTTCAGAGCTCCAATCCCAAATATCTCCAATCACTTCACTAAAATACATAACAACCAAATTCACTTAAAACATAAACACTTTCTCCAATAATCACTTATTAAAATAAGCTCTTAAAGCTACTTAATTCCTCATAATCATATAGAAAATTTCACTAGCTTTCCAACACATCAAACGGCGCCTAAAATGGAGTTACGGTTCAAAAGTTATGGCCGAAACGATTTTTGGGAAAACCTACCCGAGCATCAACACAGAAGATCAACACGGGTGCCCGTGTGCATCAACACGGCCCGTGTTGATGACTCTGAAACACCATATTTCACGTTTTTATGCTTCCCAAAATCACCCCAACCCATTCCTGATCATCTCCAAACATCCTAAAACCATCAAAATCGAATTCCTACCATATAGCAATGATCTAAGGCATACAATAAGATCAATACCACATCAATAATCAAAACACACCAAACATAGGGCAATTCGATAAATCCCATCCTACATATCATCTATCATGCATCCGATTATAGAATCAAAACTCCACCCTTACCTGGGATTGACGGTTCTTCGATTCTCTAATCGCAATCGCCTCTCTGATGGCTTTTCCGCCGTCTTCAACCTTGCCTCTTTGCACCGTTTTCACGTGACTTCTGTTTTCTCTCCAAAAACCTTATTTTCTCTGCTGACTTATCTTTAATTAATTTTCCTCCAAATAATAATAATAATAGTATCAATATTATTCCAACAATTAATTAATCCAAATGGGCCTACTATCCACACCCCTCCAATTAACTGCATTTTAATGCTACTTGGCCCAACTCAATTAAATTACACCAATAAATAAATAATATTATTTTTAATATTATTTTTGCGATTAAACCGACAAAATCCAATAATTAAATTCTTAAATAATTTAATTAACCAATTAGTTAAATTCGGGCGTTACAATTGTTGTCTGCATTATGGAGAGTCATCTGAATCAACTAGGATGAGCATCTCAGTTGTTTAAAGCAAGGATGTGTTATTATTTCTAGATCCAAAGGATTATGGTTCCCTGTTATCTACTTGAGAAGTACCTCTATCTAATTGGTTCCAATTATGTGGTGTCCTCACAAGATAGAACATTGGTGTTTAAAAGGATTAAAGGGGATCCTTGTGTATTGGAAAAAGAAGACTCAGTCTGAACAATCTGCTTGTGTTGTTTGAAGATCATTCAAGGCCATGGTTTTTGAAGTTTTCTTCAAATACTTGTTAGATGGCATCTATAACATCAAAGTCAGACAGGAGGTCTGAATTTTGTTCTCAGAAGAAGAAGATTCTTGAGGTGTGCATGCTTAGCATGTATGGATGATATAGGTTGATGGTTAATCAAGTACGAATGGTTGATCCTCTTGTCCCCCTTGCAAGATTTATGGAGTACTATGGTGTCTCCAAACCATAATTAAGGATCCATGTGTTTGACATTGATGTCGGATCCAATGTTGGAACATCATCTCAATGTGTGAAACTTCCTCAGCTGTAGAAGTTTGTCCAGAGAGAAGCATAAGGTCAAGCCACTGACCTATTCTGGATTGTTTTGTGAATCAGCTGGTACCAAATGTATGTAGAAGAAGATTGTTAGATCATCTGTTGTACCTTGTGTGAGAAGGTAATTTTATCTGACAAATGGTGAATACGTTGACGGGAGCTGAGTATTTATCTATCCTTTGGAGAGGTTATGCATGATATTAATGGTGAATATTTTGACGGGAGAGTATTTTTCTGAAGAAGTTATGCAGTTCTTCATTCTTAACATTGTAGTTTAGAGGGTATGTGAGAGTTTATTTCTCTCCATAGCATTCAGGTGTTTAGAAAAACCTGGATGAAGTACATTAGTTGTGTTCGTTTGGGATCTTCTTGAAGGATTTATTGAAAATGAGTCCTTTGGTTTATATTTTTAGAACCTTACATATTGGGTTTTATATTTTGAAGTCAAAGTCCCACATGATGTCTTAACATCACGATTGTTGATGGCTGTTTTTTTGCTTGGGATTATGCAGTTGGATGCTCAAGCATTAATGTGAGGAGTGGAATTTCTGACCTTATGGATTAGAATGTGGAGATTATGGTCCTGTCTACAGTAGCATGTTTTATGAATGCATGACTACTTGGTTGAAGATCCTTCTAGTATCAGCAACTACTAGTGGATGCAAGAACAAAAGAAGCTGTCAGGTACTATGGTTTGTTCAGTTCTTTTGTGATCTCTTTCTAGAAGAACTCAAGGATAGAGTTTTTTAGGAGATGTTTTTATTTCTACTGGAAGTCACTCCAAAAATAGTATTGATTGGATCTTATTAAATCCTTTAAGCAAGCTAAGAATTTTTGGAGTTTTTGAGTGACTTTACACCTAGTATGCATGCTATCCTGCCTATTCAAAAGGTCATGATATTGTGTGTGGAACTGCAAAGAGTCAGAAGGCTTGGTTATATTCTGAAGGAGTGAGAATATATGACTCAGATACAACTCTACTAAGGGAGTTGGTGTTCAGTAGGTAGAAGTGTTGGTCTTCTTCATGAAAGCATGAAGCTTTTCATTAATATTTATCAGGTGCTTAAGTTTTCATCTTCAATTGTAGAATTGGTTAACTATGATAGGGGGAGTCATGAGTTTATCTAAGGATTGTTAATACAATGGTACAAATATTAAAGAGTTCTCTAAGCTTGTGAAGATCTTATTCATCTTATGAGGTTGAAATGTCAAACAACATGTAGTAACATTATGGTACTAGTCGGTGATCTTGACAAGGTATGGTTGACCTTAGCCATGTGAAGCTGGTGGATCAGAAGTTCACGTATCTCTCTAGTGATTAATGGTTATGTCAGGGAGAATTTATTTTTCTCTGTAGATGTCAAAAGGACTCTTCAGGTCTTTATTTTTTTGAGAGATGTCACAAATGTGATATTCTGATATTTTAGTGTGTGTCACTAAGTCTAAGTGTAAGGAGAACACTTAGAATCCCGTGGAAGACATCCTAAGTGAAGATGTGTTGCTCAAGATTTTAAATTAACACAAATGTCTGACTAAATGTCAGGATATTATTCAGGACATGTTTCATGTGAGACAAACAAGAAAGGGATACAACAAATCTAATCAAACACGTTTCATAAGGTATGTTTAAATGTGCATGTGCATGTATTAGAAGTTGTTCTCCCTCAAAAGAAACAGTCCAAAGTTATTAAAGGCGTTCAACAAAAATTTTGGACGGTGCACATTGATTCGGTAGTAGGTTTTTTCTCCTCAAATAATGTTCCTTTTGACCAAGAATGCTTATTCCAGTCAAGGATCGTTAATGTCAATGTAACTTCTCAGTTATTTATAAACGGTTCTTCTGTCCTCTTTCACCATAAGAGTGTTCATTATCACAATGGATTTTGTTCGGGAATGGGTAGGCTGCACCTGAGTGTGTTGTTGTGAAGGCTTCCTTTTCCAAGTTTGGCTAAAAAGGGGGAGAAATATGGTGTTCGAGGTGATTGGATGGTGATTGCTTTTCAGGATCTGTCACAAAGATGTGGGATATAATGTCCTATTTCATGTCTACTAAGGTTAAGATTTGTGACTTGTGATATGAGTTATGAACACAATTGTGACTTGTGTTCTGATTTACCTGGGGTGTTATTTGGATACCACATGTTGAATGATGGTTGTTGCTCAAGAGGTATGTTATTCTCCGTGGTCTTCTTTTTTCCCCACACGTGACAAGAAGTGATTTCTGGGTTTAGGGGAAGTGCAGGCTATCATCTTCCTCATCTGGATTAATTCTATCAAATAACTTCAGGACTTTCCTTCCTTTTAGCCTGTGGTTTCTCTTCTTTGATGCTGAAATTCTTGTTACTTTAATGGATCTCATTCAAAATGCTGAAGAGAAGATGTCGAACAAGATGTCCTGGCATCTCATATGAAAACTGACTCCATGGTGATATGCTGCAATGTTCAACATCTGTTGAAGACTACTATTGAAGGACTGTAATTTATGATATTATTGTAATTCGAGTTGTAATCCTTATTTATTTATTTTAGCCAAAATTTGTCAAAGGGGGAGATGGTAAGTTCTCTATGTTTAGAATTGGAATTAATTTTTGTAAAACAAATAAAACAACAATATATTAGGTAAGATGTATATAACTTACTAATAGGAACAAGTTGAGCAAGAAGTCATATCTTATGTTGGAACATGTTGAGATGAAGTGTTTTCAACATCTGGAACAACATGTTAAATAAGATGTCACATGAAGAAGCATACCATATGGCGCCTGAGCTGAAATGATTATGTTAAATTTGTTATGATTTAACAAGTGCAGAATATCAAGAAACATTATGCAATCTTATGTGCCGCTGAAATCAAGGTCAAGAAGAATCAAGTCAGAATATTTGAAGATTATACAGTTTCTAAATATGGAGATTATTTAGGAAACTAATGATTGAAGACTTTTTTTGTAGCAGAAGTTACTGCTGGTTCGTAACCACTGATTTGCTGTTATTAGAAAGCTCAAGTCCAATTGGGAATATGTTATAAATAGGAGGGTTTGTAACCCAGTTTGGCACAGTTCAAAGATGTAGAAGTCTAATGCTTTGTAAAGGTGAACCACTCGGGTTGTGGGATGGCCACCATGTTCTCACTCAGAAACCTCTAGGTAATGAGTTGATTATTATTCTTAGAGGAAGCTTTGAAGCATCTCCAAGTTGTTGTTCTTGGTTAGGAGAAAGGTTGTAAACTTACGAGTTTAACCTTAAGTCTTAGCTAGGTATGGTCATGGAAGTGTGTCTTTCGGGTTTGTTCAGAATTGTATTGATCTAATCATTGTCTGTAATTGATGAGGGATTGAGGAGGGCCTCATATCTAGGTGAGACTTAGATAGAAATCTATCGAGGGTAGTGATTAAGTGATAAGTTGTAAACGGGGGATTTCAGCTTTGAATTGATACTACAATTAGTGGATTTGTCTCTAGCTTGGTATTCCCCCAGAGTAGGAAGGTTAGTCCGAACTGGGTAAACAATTGCGTGTGTTGTTATTGATTTTCAGTACTGTTTTTAATGTTTATACCTTTCTTATGTTATTTGTGTCAGATCAGATGTATCAACATCCTCTTAGGACATTTGAGCTTTTTCATACCATAATTTCAAGAGTGTTTATGGTATGGTGTTTTCTTCTGCTGTAAGCCACTCCAAAAAAGATTTGGTGATATGGATCTTAGTAAAGCTTTAACGCAAACTAAGAGTTTTTGGAGTTTGTGAGTGACTTCACACCTAGTATGCATGACATATTGCCTATTCAAAAGGTCATGATATAGAGTGTGGTTATGAAAGGAAAATATCCAGATGTGTCCTTGAAAAAGTCAGTGTTCCTGGAAGTATTCTCAAAGAGTGAGAATATCTGACTTTAGTTGATTCTACTAAGGGAGTCGAGGTTCAACATATGTAGGAAGTGTTGAAGTCTTTCACCAGACGCTCAAGCTTTCATATTCAATTGGAGTATAGGTTATTAATGATAGGGGGAGTCATGATTTTATCTGTGGATTGTTATTGCAATGGTACAAATAATGTTTGTGTGTTATTCAAACTTATGGAGATCGTATGCCTATTATGAGGATGTAATGTCAGACAACATGTTATGTCATTATGAAGTTTTTGGTGATATTAACAAGGCATTGTTGGTTCTAGCCATGTAAAGCTGGGTGATATATGAGAAGTTTTCATTTCTCTCAAATGGTTAAGGGTTAAGTCTGAGAGAACTTATTTTTCTCTACAGAGTATTTTTGAAAGATGTCACAAATGTGATATTGTGATATCTTGGTGTGTGTCACTAATTATAAGTGAAAGGATAACTCTTAGAATCTGGTAGAAGACAATATGGTTGAAGATGTGTTGGTCAATGTGCAAGCCGAAGAAGACAATGTATGACTGGATGTCAGGACATTATTCAGGACATGTTTCCTGCATAATCAACAAAGGTTTTAGGTGGTTCGGTTGATAAAACACGGGTCAGTAAGCGCGTTTGACTGAGAATATGTTTTTATTGAGACTTGTTTCACTCAGAAGAAACAGTCCAGAGCTGTTAAGACGTTCAATGTTATTTTTGGACGGTGCACATTGATTTTGGTGGAAGTTTCTCCTCAAATAAAGTTTTATTTTGACCAAGATTATTGTTACATTCAAGGATTGTTATTTCCCAAGTAAATGTCAAGTTATTTATAGAGGGTTCTCCTTTCCTCTTTCACCCAGTGAGTCATCGTGTCCATAATTCTTATGGCGTTTGTTCGGGTTTGGGTAAGATGTGCTTGGGTTTGGTTTTGTGAAGTCATTCTTGGTCAATTTTTAGCCAATAATGGGGAGAAAGGATTTAATCAGATGGACATTTTAGAGTCTGTTCTCACAAGTATCTTTCAAAGATGCTGGATAAGAAATTATATATTGTGTCTAGTGCATTGCTTTTTGACTTGTGATATGATTTATGAACACAATTGTGACCTGTGTTCTGAGTTACCCAGGGTGCTGGTTGGATACTTTATGGTCTTCTTTTTCCACCAGTTGAAAGGAAGATATATTTATCTATATCAAGAATAGGCTGCTGGGTTTAGGGGGGTGTAGGCCTATCATCTTCCTTCTCTGTATTTGTTGCATTCAGAACTTTCCTTCCTTTGATCCAGAGGTTGCTATTCTTTGATGTTGGAGTTTATACTGCAATGGAGGTCATTCAAAATTCTTAAAAGAAGATGTCAAACAAATATGTCCCAACATCGTTACTGAAGACTGATTCCATGTTGCTGTGTTGTTGTGATCAGTAGTTTCTGAGGATTACTGTTGGTGGATGTTTTTGTTTAATGCTATAATTTGGTTGTATTTTTTATGTATTTGTTTTAGACAAAAAATTTCAAAGGGGGAGATTGTAAGTTCTCTAGTTTTAAGGATTGACATTAATTTTTGTAAAACAAATATAGTAGCAATATGTTAGATAAGATGTATTAACTTGCTAACATGAACAGGTTGAGTAAGAAGTCATATCTTATGTTAGGACATGTTGAGTTAAATTGTTTCAACATCTGGAACAACATGTCAGATAAGATGTATTATGAAGGAGCATACGACATCACGCCTGAGATGAAGTGGACAGTTAGATTCTGTTATGATTTATCTGATGCAAATTATTTTAAGAAATATTATGCAATATTATAGGGTGCTGATTTAAAGGTCAAGAAGAATCAATCGGAATATTCAAGAATATACAGTTTCTAAATTTGAAGATAATTTAGGAAAATTTTATTGAAGACCTTGTTTTTAGTAGAAGTTACTGTTGTTTGCTAGAACTGTGTTCACCTCTAGTTTTAGAAAACAACGTTGGTCTCTTAACAAAAAGTTTGCTGGAAAGATCAACTAGGGAATCTCAGTACTGTGCTTCAGTTTTTGAGTGTTTTCACAAAGTATGTTTAAAAGGATTCATTCGACTAGTGCCAAACGAGTTTATAAGCAATAAAGTAAGACTTGTAAAATATAAAAAAAAGACGTTTTAAACTGTAAACATAAATTACATAACATCAAAATAATTAAAAATAGGTTGGTTCAAACGTACATTTCCCTAGCTTGACTCATTTCGCTCGTTCGCTTGGGTACTCTGGGTGACTAGCATATAGTCATGTGAATGTTTGACCCCTTACACTATGCACTAAGTTCTTTATTTATAATACATGAAAATTAACTACTTTATGGCAGGCTTCGCTTCCTTGTACGCCACGTGTCTCTGGTAACTTCTCTCCATGATCCCACGTTCTCCATTCCTGCTATCGAACCCATGTTCTCCATTTATAACACTTGCTTTGCTAGTTATCCACTCTTTTTGCTTTTTAACATTCATGGGCCCAATCCATTCGTCATTAGGCATATTTTTGGTCGACTCTGTCCACAAGCCCAATTGACTACTTATGAAATCTCTCTCGGTCGACTACTTCTGTAGTCGACTTCTCATAATTCAAAGTTCTCAAAGTACCATTTTGGCTTTTTGTTGGATTTTAATCTGTGTGAAAAGTCCTAGCCAAAAAATTTCCCCCCAAAATGTCCTTTTCGACTGAAGGAATAGAAACATACATTTTAATCCTCTTCTCTTAGTGCGAAGTGACATCATTGTAATCACGAATTTTTCCCTCAAATGTTACGTTTGTGATCACACAACCATTTCCCAACTTTTTATCTTCAACTTCCTAAGATAAATGTGGCCCTTAACTCACCAAATTCTTCAATCAATCGCCACCTTCCTGACACGTTCCTGGTGGTTTAGCCAATTTTTTTCCATTTTCTTCCCAAACATTTGGTTCTCTTGATGCCTAGTCTATATTCACATAGCCTTCTGCTTTCCATAGTATTTTGTAATGCTTAATTTTCATTCCATGCTTCTCGGTGGCCCCTTTATTATGCAATGAATTGTGTCCTTCGTTTATTATAATTTCTTGAAACATAGACCTATACGTCTTTAATTATTTGCCATTTACTCGTAGTATTCGACCTTCTGGTGTGAGGTCCTCGATCTCATAAGCATTGTTGGAAAAAACTTGTACTACTCAAAACGGTGCTTCCCAATTTGGGGACCATTTTCCCATGACTCTATCCCTTCTATCCATAGGCAGGATCACTTCCCAAACCATATCTCCAAGGATGAACGCCTTTGCATTCACCCTTTTATTAAAGGCCCTCGCTACTTGTTCTTTCTGCGTGAACAAAGTATCTAATGCTTCTAGCCTATGTTCTTCAACATATACCAACATACCATACATCATTCCCCAATAATATTCAATAGGAATATCTGATTGCCTTTGCACTCTCACTGGTTGTAGATGAATCTCCAGAGGTAATAGTGCTTCGTGCCCATAAATAAAGTTGAAAGGTATTGTGTTAATCGACTCCTTTGGTGATTTTTGACATGCCCATAATGCTTGGACCAGAGTTGTATGCTAGCTTCTAAGCTTTTGGCCACCATGTTTTTTTAATCAAACTTATAATGACCTTATTTGCTGCTTCGACCTTCCTATTTTCCTAGGCGTAATATGGCGTTGATGTTAACAATTTTGAACCCAATTTCTACAGCGAACTCAGTTACTTTTCAACCTATAAACATAGTTCCTTGGTTAGTTGTTATAGTCTTTGGTATCCCTAACCTATGTAGTATTTGATTTTGAATAAAGGCCATTACTCCCTCTTGATCTACTTTAACCAAAGCGACTGCCTCTACCAATTTTGAAAAATAATAAATGCCCATTAAGATGTACCTATGACCTTTTCATAAGGCAAGTTTAATTTCTCCTATAACGTCCAAAGCCCATCCCCTGAAAGGCCAAGGTTTTATGAAAGATTGTAATTTGCTTCTTAGAACGTGTTGAATTCTAGAATTTTTTTGGCATTCTTGGCAGCTTTTGGCAAACTCAATGCAATTTTTTAACATGGTCGACCAATATACTCCTAATCTACGCAACAACCATTTTATTTTTTGTCCTGCTTGATGTGTACCACAAGCTCTTCTCTGTACTTCAGATGTTGCCACATATTCTTAGTTTTCCCCTAAGCATTTTAACAACACCCCTTAGGCATTTTCCTGAACAATTTGTTCCCCATTATTCTATAACATAACGCCCTATACTTAACTTTATGCTCTGTCGATCCAACTGGATTTTTTAAGTGGTCGACTATAGGTTTCCTCCATTCGTTCTCAGCTAACGCATCAATGGAAAAAAATTCTCCCACTATTTAAAAATTTCCAAAGCAGTCATAATTCAGGAGATCAGGGATTACTTTAGGCACTTCCCCCCAAGTTTTTGTCATTTGTGTATTCTCAAACACCATTTTATCTTTTACCTCAATGAACTAGTTTATGCTCTCTTTGAGTATTTTATATCCAGACGCTAATTGGGCCATGTCGTTTGCTCCTTGGTTGTCAATACGCCTCACATGACTAATCGACATATTATCAAATTTCCGAAGTTACGGAAATTCTTTGGCCACGTCCATTACGAAATGATATTTAACGCACTTGTACAATTTAGTCAATTATTTCACCACTAACTCTGAACCTCCTTTGATGTAAACGTCTTTGATTCCCATGTCTAATATAATTTGCAGTCCAATTATTAAAGCTTCATATTCTGCCTCATTATTAGAGCATTCGCCTTTAGTCTTATAACGAAATCTAGTTGGAACTCCATATGGTGATAAGATAAAAATAACTACCCCACTTCCTTGTTTATGTTTAGAACCATCAAAATATCAGTGCCAAAACTTAGTACGTACATAGGCTTCATTGATGTCGACCACTGAATGGTTAACTATAAAGTCTGTAATAATTTTCCCTTTGATTTCCTTTAAAGGAACATACATTAAGGAATATTTAGTTAATGCTAGCACCCATTTGCCAATTCGACTGTGCAAAATGGGTTTAGATAACATATGCTTAATAACGTGAAAATGACAATAAACAGAAACTTCAATTGGTTTTATATAATTCTTGAGTTTATTACATGAAAAATATAAACATAAACATAATTTTTAAATTGCATTATATGTAGTTTCAGTGCCATTTAACACTAAACTAAGGTAATAAATGGCTCTTTCGATCCCATTCTCATCGTCCCGGGCAAGTATGCTTCCCAGTGTAAACTCTGACGCTGCAATGTAAAGTTTCATGCCTTTGTTTCTGTTTGTGGGTGCTAACATTGGAGTCTTCACCAAGTAGTATTTGAAACGACCGGATGCCTCTTGATGGTCTTTTTCCCACTTGAACTCAGAATCTTTGCCTAGTTTTAACAAAGGAGAAAACACTGGAGTCTTTCCGTTCATGTTTTAAACGAACCGTCTTCAGAAATTTATCATTCCCAACAAAGATTAGAGCTCTTTATTTGTTGTTGACGCTTTGGTACTCAAAATCGCCTTGGTTTTGTTTTGGTTGATTTCTATACCCTTCTTGTGTACTAATGTAATACAGTGGGAGAACTGACTTGTTTATCATTTTATCATAAATGTTGCGGATAGCAAGAGTCATCACCGAATTTTCTTTTATCCAATCAAGAAAGGGTGAAAAGAACATGAAAGACCTTGATAGATTTTGAGTTCAAGGGGTAAGTTATGAAAAGGGAAGGTGTTAGCACCCTTTTCATCCGTAGTTATATACGGGCTCTTAATCGCTTAGCTTACTTTTGAAAATTTTCTTTGTGTGGTGATTTGATAATATTTTTGGAAAAGCCAAAGTATGGTTGACTTTGTAATAATTCTTGTATCAGTCCTCAAGAATGTATACAAAGTGTTTTATTCTGAAAATATTTGATGTTTTGAAAGTGCGATGTGAGAAATGTTTATTTTTTAGAAAAGAGTTGTGAGCAAGCGATTAAAAGTTACCTACTCAAGGTCGTTCTTATTCTTTTCCTTCTCCTTTAGAAATAGTGCTATCCATACCATTAATTAGTAGGTAGCCGTATCTATTGGATGTGAAGAGACATGCGAAGGGTCATCGAATGATCATTGAATGTAACATGTAGAGATACTTTAGAAATTTCATAAGGGACTATCATCATATGATTTATAGGCAACTCGACGGACTAGATCATTTTCCCATAGGAAACATCGAAGTTTCATCGAGGGAATATGATCTTTTGTTTGATGGTTATTTGATCGAGGGTATTTTGCTTAAGTATCCCTACTTTCGAGGGACGTGACCATTATTTCGAAAGGAAACAGAGAGAGGTTACCCTAGAGGTGTGAGTGTGAAAGTGTGTTAGTTTCAGTTATTTACCTTGAGAATTAGGGTTTTCTATCAGTTGATTTTAGTCTTGCCATACAAACCCTAGTTACTAGCAGTAGTATAAAATAATATAATGCAGAATGTAAAGTGCGGAATATAGACCTAAGCTATTACAAGGCTTCGGGGCAGTTACATAAGAATGAAAGATGCGAGAAATAAAACCTACAACTATTACATCCTGTGAGCAGATACATAATAGAGAAAAATGTAGGAAAAGTAAACCTAAATTATTACATTAGAACGCGCCCTATACACTTGATCTAGGAATGTAAATAAGGGAGGAAAAAGAAATAAGGAAAAAGATGGGAAAAGCAGTTTGAATGTTTGTTAGGGTTTTTGTGAAAAATAATTTATGTTTGATAATAAATAATTAAAACCTAAAATTCTAATTAATTTTAATATTAAAAAAGGTTAATTAATTAAATAAATCAAGAAAATCTAGTGTATATTAAAAAACCTAAACCTAAAAAAGGGTTAGTCTTTAGGTTAATTAAAAAGGAAATTAGGGTTAGGGAAAGAAAAATCAAGGAAAAGGTTAAAAAAATAAAATAAGGAAGAAAATTCCCTAGGGTGGGTGTTGAACCCACGCCCCCCAACTTCCACACTACATAGTTTTTCACTGAGCCAGGCGCTCGTTGGTGTTAGGAAGATGAGCACTGCATAAAAATATTGTAAACCTGCATATAAATTGAGAAAATAACAAAAAGTTGCAAAAGGATGGGATCGAACCCATGCCCTTATAGATCAATGCCTTAGTGTGCATCATTGGCATTGGGGTGGCTGCTACATCTGGTAGTATAGGGAAAACAAATAAATATAAAACAAATGGATGGACCAATGAGGCGCCAGAGCCCTAGCTCCGGTCTTCTTCTCCTGCGAGCTAATTTCTTCAACCTGTAAAATAGAGAATGTTAGTGATCTAAAGGAACCCTACCCCCCTAATTTCTTCAATGCTGGCCTTGGTTTTTACTGAATCGTCTTGTACACAGAGATATAAAGAAAATAAAGAAAATCAATGCAAATATGGTAATGCATGATTCTGGAATTATGGGACTCATGCGATGGCTCAGACCTACATAGTTACATCTCAGGAACACATTAGCATGGTTAGTTTCAATCAAAGCAACATAGCAAATAAAATACAAATTTTGAATGAAACATGAAATTGATGATGCATGGATGCATGTTTTAGGCACTTTTGATCATCAAGAGCGATCAGGTATTACCCTACAACACCTCAAGGATTGATTTGGATGGCTGGTTTGCTTTGAAAAGGGTTGTAAATAGGGTTTCATGTTTTCCCTAGTTTGAAAAAAATTTGAGAGGATTAGATTAGGTCAAAGGTGGGCTTTGACCTTGTATGACAACCTTTGATTCTTTGTTTGAAAATAGAATTGAAATAAGATAAAATATCAAGATTTGTTTTGAGAATAACCCATACACGGTTTCTAATGCAATCTTGGGCCTCCAACATGTTTGAAACAAAAGCCTTTTAAGCCTTACACCTCCCTTTAATATTTATTTAATTTAATTTTGAATTTAAATGAATAAAATAAAAATAAATGAAATAAAAATATTAAAAGGGTGTATGAATAGATGTAGAGGTCCATTGTAAGGTCAAGAACACGTTTGGACCTTGAAAGATAAGCCCATTAGCCCAAAAATTCAAGTTTGCTCAATTTGGGTTCCATACATTTTCTCAAAATTTCCCAACTTGTACCAATCATTACTCTCTCAGTTTTTTTATATGAAAGTGATCTTTGAATTTTTGGAAACCTCAAGATATTCCCTACAATCCCTATGATGATCATTTTTTTCATTTGAAGCCTTTATCTTGATGTAGATTGCTTTGACAAAAAGTGTCTTTTTGACTTTTGAAATGACCTATAATGTTTTGTCCCATATCTCTCAAATGAAGCATTTTTGGACTTGAGCTTAGAGAGACCGAGTTGTAGAGAATTGAATTTCCTTCAAAATGAGATTTGGTTGAGAATTTGCTGATGAAGCATCTGAAAGTTATGCTTGGTCAAAGTTCAGTTGACTTCTCCTTAAGAAAACCCTAATTTAGTAACTTTTGACTTTTGATGAATCTTGAGTTTTCTTGATGAATTGTGATAAACCTTTGATCAAATGATGAATGTGACTTTAAAATGTTGATGTTAACCAAAAATCTTGAACTTTTGCTGTATCTTGACAACAATTGACTTTTTACCCAATGTAGTTTATTTTTAATCATTTCAGCAATTGACTGAGCAACCTTGTGATGTAAGGCTTGAAACTTGTAATGAGGGTACCATGAGACATATGAGGAACCATGAAATCAACTTAAGGAATTAGAAGTCCAATTTTCCTTGAGAACAGCAAAAACCTAGTTGTAGGTCAATGCTTAGGAGGAGAGTTTGTTTGATCATTCCTTTTAGGTAGGCTTGAGCAATTGAGAACCCTATGAGCATGAGGAGGTATCTTGAAAAATGAGAGGGAAAATTTGGGGTAAAACAACTACAAAACCCAGAAAATCTCATGCACGAACACAAAAAGCACATTTAAATGGATTCATTTTTAATCCATATTCCCTCATTCTAACAAAAGACTATTGAAGGTGGTCTAAATGACTAACCCTAAGGACAATTTGACTACAATGTCATCAATGTACACCTGCATGAAGGTGTTTATGAAATCATGAAACATTGAGTTCATTTCACTTTGATATGTAGCCCCAGCGTTTTTCAAACCGAAAGGCATGACTACCCACTCATATGTGCCTAGAGCCCCAGGGCATTGAAACACAGTTTTGTGCGTATCTTCCTCAGTGATAAATTTTTTGATTGTAGCTTAAATATCTATCCAAAATACTTAAATATTCATATGTTGCGGCCGAGTTGACCATCATTTATGCCACAGGAATTCGGTATTCGTCCTTTGGAGTGGATTTATTTAAATCCCTAAAATCTATGAAAATTATTAAAGTTCCATTTTTCTTTACTACAGGCACTATATTGGCTAACCATTCAACATACCTGGCTGTCCTGATGAATCTGCTCTTCAACAACTGTTTGATCTCCATTTTTATTTTGGACCGCACCTCTGGTCCGAACCTCCTTGGCATTTGTTTGACCTGTCGCTTACCTGGATTTATGGGTAGTCTAATTTCTACCATTTACCTGCTCAAACCAAACATCTCGTTGCAATCCCATGCAAATTATTCTTTAAATTCGTTAAGCAGTTTGATTACTTAATCCTTCTTCTCGTTGTCGATCTTGGTGCTGATGTACGTAAACCTCTTAGTCGTGCCATCACCCAGGTCGAATTCCTCCAATGGATCTTATGCTTGCATCTTCAAAATATTATCTCTTGGGTATTTATAAAACCCCAAAGGCTCTTCTTCATATATATAGTCAAGCCTCTGGCTTTCTGAAGTTGTTGATTAGCTTAGTTCTCCAAGCTTTTCCCCCATAATGGCTTCGGGCCCCATTTTAGAAATACTTCTAGCCTCTAAGGACAAATTTATTCTGCTTTCGGCCATATAGGCCAAAATCCTTTCCAGAGCATTTGACTCAGGCATCATCATGAGTTTTCTCTTCCCACCCTGTGGGTTCAAACTCCCTTTTTGTAGTTGGATATGTATACAATTTTTCTTGGTCCCAAATGAAACCATGAGAGGGGTGTAAGGTTAGAAATTTGAGTGCATTAGGATGTGACTTAATCATTGCATCTTCAGAATCGCATGGAGGTATGGTAGCTAATGCTTTATCAAAATTCTTCCTATTGACTACATTCACATCAGCCATAAAATTACTGTGGTCCGCATCAATATTCTCCACAATCCCATCCTGACGCCATATGGATAAGCGTTGATGTAGAGTTGATGGTACTTCCCCAATTCCATGTATCCACTCACATCCTAGAAACAAATTATAGTTTGCTTTGGATGCAATCACCATAAATACTGTTGGTCTCGAAGTCGAGCCAACTGATAAATTTACTTGAATCACACCCAGTACGTGACTTGTTTTTCCTTCATAGTTTAACAAAACCATATTATGTGGTTTGAGGTCAGTGTCGAACTTGCCAATCCTTTTCAGCAACGATTGCGGCATCAAGTTCCCAGAAGCACCACCATCAATGAACACTTTGTTCACAGGGAAACCATCAACTTTAGCCTTTATAAACAAAGGCTTGAGATGGTATATCATATCAGATTGAGGTTCTCAAACATTTCCTGTTGTTCTTCCACTACCCCATTATTCATGACATATTAGCATAAAGGTTTCTGGCCCGCAGATTCTTTGCACATGGCTTCTTCTTCATCTCCAGATGCTTCTGACGTGAACCCATACTCATTAGGCAATACCAACACATTATTACAGTTAATAATAAAGCCATCTTCTAAACTATCTTAAAAGTCATCAGATAATTCATCGCCCATGTTGTCATCAAGACCTTCAGCTTTTGTCAGAGGCATACTCAGAACCGAAATTGATAACCTCTTGTTTCCTGGTTGACAATGTATCTTCTTTTGATGTTTCTCCCCTTGCATCTTTTTTGTTTCTTTGAAACCTTCTCCACAGAGTCTTCGTCATAGGAATATTCCCTTTATATATGGGAGGAACATGATACTTCTTTGAGGTGACCCGACTTTAATAAATTAGGAAGAATTTGATCCCCTCTCTATCATTTCTCACTTGTCACTCCAACCTGAACCATTTTTCACTACCTTCCAAGTTTGGTTTTCCCCCTTGGATAGAAAGGACAAACCCGATTATTGTTAGGAGCATCAGTTGGTGGCATAAAGGTCCTTTGATACGGAAACCTAGGTTTTCTTTGAGGCACTTGAACTTTGTATGGCCCCTTAGCAAGTTCGAACACCACTTTTAGATTTTTCTCTTGAGGATGTTTCTTCTTCAGTGCTTTAATTTTCTTTGTAGAATTTTCATCATAGACCACGTTACAATTTAGGCACAACATGGACCTGGAATTACTCAACTTGCATCTATTAATAAAATCTATCATGTCTTCCCCAGGTTTGGGAAATACAATCTTCATCAATTCAGCAACTGTTTCTTCAGATAATTCTTCAATCTTGGTTTCACAATCCATTTTTCCTTGTCGCCCTGAATACCCCCAGACTCTTCGGCCATGTTGACTACCATCACGTCTTGTGGCTTAGACAAATTTCCATTTCCACTTTTGAGACCTTCAGTAGACTCAAATACTTTAGCTGACATTGGATCAACGATCATAACTTATTTGTTCTTAAATCCATCAGTAGTCTTGATTGTCAACACTGTCAATGGATCGATAATGTTTGCCTGTTCATCATTGAGACCATCAGTGGCCTCAATCATCAGCACTTCTAATGGCTCGACAAATTGTGCATCAGCAATATGTAAAGGATCTGAGTCGACCTTCATGGAGCTTTTTGGGTTTTCACCAAATTTCAATCGACCATCTTTTATAGCCTTCTGAATCAAATCCCTAAAAATAAAACATTGAGAAGTATTATGACCCAGAAAATTGTGATACTTGCAGAAACCTCTTTTTTATTCCTGCTCTAATGGTTGATTTTTACTTCCCGGGGGCACTATAATCTGACCATCTACAACTAAAACATCAAATATTTCATCACATTTTGACACATCAAAAGTGTATGTTTTAGTATTAAATTTATCACTTCTTAGTTCTTCAACCATTTTTCCTTTTGACGGTCTTATAATTTTACTTGCATATAGAGGTCCGACTTTTAATTCAGTCACGTTAACTTCTCCTTCTTCCATGCATTCATCCTTTAGACTCTACATAAAAACCTTATGTGTCTACATAGGCTACTTTGTGTTTTCTATAATCCTTTGAAACTCTAGCTTTCTTCGTTTTCAAATGTTCGACATATCTAACCTTATCAGCTAGCTGAGACATATCTATAATAGATTGAGGATCAAACTTCTTCCTAATAAAATAATCTAAGCCTCCAACATCCATTTCGACCAGTTCATGTTCAGGAATTCTAGTAAAACCCCTAGACTTTGGGACCCTAAAGCTATTAAAATAATCCTCCATTGAATCAGACGACCTCCTCTTGATTGAGGATAACTGTTTCAAACTTATCTTAGGCTGACCAACATAAAATTGCTCATGAAATATACTCTCGAGTTATTCCCAAGTGCGTATCGAATTTTGAGTAAATATCGTAAACAAAGTAAAGTCATTTTTGATCAGTGAGTTAAGAAAATATCTTATTTTTAAACCCTCATCATTGGAGATATCGCCAACTTTTGTTTCGTACCTAGAAATGTGTTCAATGGTCGACTCATTGGCATCACCAGCAAACTTGGTAAGTTTATGTACCTTACACCCCCTAGGTAATTATGCATGTCGAATATAATCAGGAAAGGGAGACAAATAATTAGGCCTCCAAAGGCCAACATTTACCCCAAATTGTGTTAACACCTCTTCTACTACATTCATTGTGTTATTACACCCAATAGTGGCATTTCTTAACACTCGATCAACATCTTGGTTCTTACTAACTATGATCGGCCTAGGTTCGTATTGTTCAACTAATTATTCCTCTTCATAAGTGGTTACTTTCACTCTTTGAGGTCTAAAAGGATGCTCACTATTGCCTCCCTCTAGTTCTTCAAAAACTCTTAATGGCCCGTGGCACGTTTGCATTGGTTGGACCTCTAATGAATCGATCAATTTGTCAATTTGGTCAAACATGGGATTGAGAGAAACTCCCATTTTGCAAGTTAAGACATTTATTAACTCTAAGTTACTCTCATCCATCTGCTGTCTTAAGCCATGACAAAAGTAGTATTAAAAAATTGTGTTGACTGAGGGATATAACTAACACCACAAGGTCAACCACCTGGGACTTAACTGCCTTGATTTCTAGTGGCCACTGCACTTTCTATATATTTGGACGGGTTCAAGTGTAACCCAACTATCACGGAATAAGGCATACCATATTGATACGAAACAAATGATGACCTTGGACCCCCTGTAAAGAGTGTTCGGTTTGGGTTGAGTGGTGATATCCCATGCCTATGTTCTATCATCGTGACTGTTGTCACTGAACCATGAACAACAGTCGATCACACAAGAGATAAAATTGTCGCGCTTTGAGTTGTGGCACTCACTGGTAAGACATCTACATTTTGCATAGAAATCTACGTACATGCAGTGTTTATTTCAGAGTGTGGCATTTCAGAATTTGACAAATGTGTACCACTTCTTAAATTCATACACACACCAACTAAACAACAAGAAACTTTGCAAAACCAAACAAAAATACAAAATTATTAGCACGGTCCCAACAGGTGTGCCAATTTTTTCGCCTTTGGTTTTTGCAAACAACGCTGGTCTCTTAACCAAAAGTTTACTCGCGAGATCGACTAGGGAATCTTAGTACCTTGCTTCAGTTTTCGAGTGTTTTTAGAAAGTATGTGCAAAAGGATTCGTTCGACTAGTTCCAAACGATTTTATAAGAAATAAATAAGGACTTGTAAAATAAAACAAAAGACTTATTAAACTGTAAACATAAATAACATAACATCAAAGTTCAGAGGCGACTGTTCAGTGGTCGACTTATCATAATTCAAAGTTCTCAAAGCACCCTTTTGGCTTTTGGTTGAATTTTAATCTGTGTGAAAAATCCTAGCCAACAAGATGATATGTTGTAGTTTGAAGGTCCAAATCTAGTTGGGTATAGGTTATAAATAGAAGTGTTTTTAACCTAGGAAATATACGGGTTCAAGATGTAGAAGTCTAGGGCTTTGTCCTTTTGTCTCTCTCTAGGAGAGTGGTTTTAAGTGAACCACTCGAGTTATGAGATGTTAACTGTTGTTCTCACTCAGAAGCTGTGAAGTAATGAGTTGAGTATTTTTCTTGGAGGAAGCTCTAAAGCAACTCCAAGTTGTGGTCTTAGTCAAGAGTATTGGCTAGTGATTGTCATGGAAGTGTGTCTTCCTGTTTGTTCAGAATTGTGTTGATCCAATCGTTTTCTGTGATTGAAGAGGTATTGAGGAGGGCCTCATATCTAGGCGAGTCTTAGATAGAAATATAGGAAAGGTAGTTCTTAAGTGAGAAGTTATAAACGGGAGAGTTTATATTTGAGTTGATGCTATCATAGTGGATTTATCCCTGCCTTGGTATGCCCCCAGAGTAGGAGAGTTGCACCGAACTGGGTTAACGATTCTGGTGTGTTGTTTATGCTTTTCAGTACTGTGCTTTAATTGTTATGTGCCTCTTCATAATGTTTATTTCGAATCAGATGTCTCGACATGTCATAGGACATCTGAGTTGTTTCATACCTTAATTTCAGTAAGATACCTCATTGTTAACGCTGCCTCACCTTATAACATCATCATGGGAAGACCATATTTTAACTCGCTAGAGGCTGCTCTATCCACCATGTACCTTACCATGAAGTACCCGTTGGGGGGCTCCCAGGTAGGGATAATTAAAGGAGTCCATGGATTAGCACGAAAGTGTTACAAGGATAGCTTAAAGTTGAAGAAGAAAGGCCATATCGAAGAACTCGACTACTCACATGATCTCAAAGTCAACTTGGTTAACATTGATCCACGAGATAACTCACCAGAGGATGGCTTGTCTCCTCATGAAGAAACTGAAAAGGTCTAAACCGCGAAAATACCCTATGAGATAACCTATATTGGAACCTGCCTTTCTCCGAAAGAAGAGAAGGAGAATACAAAAATATTAAGAGAAAATGTTGACTTATTTTCCATGAAGACGTCAGACATGTCTGGGATAGACCCCAATTTCATGTGTCATCATTTGGCTCTGAACCTGGATACTAAACAGATTTGTCAGAGGAAACGTAAGGGCGATGATAATAAGAGGAAAGTTTTTAGAGAGGAGTTCTAGAAATTACTAGATACTGGTTTCATTAAGGAAATCAAATACTTGACCTGGTTATCTAACATGGTGATGGTAAAGAAGAAGAACGGGAAATGGAAGATGTGTGTTGATTTCATAGATCTCAACAAAGCATGCCCAAAAGATCTAATTTGTAAGATCCCGATTGACGCCCCAAAGACAACTTTCATGAGGGATATAAGCAATTACTAATTTGAGGTAATTCCTTTTGGCCTCAAGAATGAAGGAACTACTTATCAGAGGTTAATGGACAGGGTGTTCGCTACCCAAATCAGAAGAAACCTTGAAGTTTATGTAGATGACATGGTGGTAAAAACCACCTCGGAGAAACATCATATTGTGGATCATACGGAGACTTTTGCATCACTAAGTTATAACATGAGGCTTAACTCGAATAAGTGTATCTTTAGGGTGCAAGCCAGAAAGTTCCTGGGGTTTATGCTCACAAACCGGGGGATTAAAGCTAGTCCAGACAAGTGCCAAGCAATTATTGACATGCGAAGCCTATCTTCAAAGAAGGAAGTTCAACAAATAAGACTAAGGACTAACTACCTAATAAAACATATAATGAAGAAGCCATATTTAGTTGGGAGGATGTTTACATGTGTCGTGGAGCTATCCGAGTATGACATTGAGTTCACTCCTAGGAAGAGCATCAAACCACAGATATTAGATGACTTTCTTGTTGAATTAAGTGCATCATCACTAGAAGAAAGTGTGTCCATATGGGTCCTTAATATGGACAGATCGTCAAACCTAAAAGGAAGTGGAACCGGGATCGTCCTAGAAGGGCCAGGGGAGTTCATACTGGAATACTCTTTAGGTTTCAATTTCCAAGCTAGTAATAATGAGGCAGAGTATGAGGCTTTGATAGCTGGGATAAGGTTGCCCAACGAGGTTGGAGTAACTCATCTAACAGGCACAACGGACTCACAACTTGTATTTGGATAGGTAACATGTAAATACAAGACTAAGGACCTTGCATTGCTTAAGTATTCATAGATATCATTGGGGTTATCCAAAGCCTTCTATGAGTTTGAGATCAAACACATACCAAGAGATGAAAATGTACAAGTTGATGTGTTAGCCCGACTCGCCAGCACTAAGGGGCCGGTGCTGAATAAAACTGTGACACATAAGATCTTATGAAAACCAAGTATCGAGCAGGAGGAAACTATGGCAATTGAGATCTAACCGGTTGGATGGCTCCAATAATCTAATACTTAAATAAAGGAATTCTACCGGAGGAAATCAATGAAGCGAAATGCATAAGAAGGATATTTGCATGCTATATTATAGTAGCTAATAAGCTATACAAGATGGGCAGATCGACACCCATGTTGAGATACATGTCAGGAAGTGAAGTTAAATTAATAGTCAGAGAAGTCCACGAGGGAGCATGCAGAAGCCACATCGGAGGAAGGGCTCTGTCAGGAAAAGTCCTCAAAGTCGCATGCTATTGGCATCACATGTTACAAGACTGCACAAACTTTGTGAATAAATGTGAGAAATGTCATGTATATGCACCCTTTATACACTCCCCAACCGAGTTACTGAAATCCAACTTTTCACCATGGGCATTTTATCAGTGGGGAGTAGACATATTGGGTCCATTCCCTACTTCTCCAGGTCAGCTCAAATTCTTAATTATGGCATCTAACTACTTAACTAAGTGGGTGGAAGTAGAAGTCGGAGCCCGCATCACATTCGAGAGGGTGCGATAATTTTACAGTAAGAATATCATATGCAACTTTGGTCTACCTAGAGGCATTGTCTCTGACAATGGAACTCAATTCACAAGTGCTTCTATGATATAATTCTTGGGAATCCAAAACATGTTTACATCGGTGGAGCATACTAAGGCAAATATGAAAGCTAAAGAGAAAACAAGATAATCCTGGTTAGAATGAAAAATAAAATGGGTGAATCCAAAGGCATGATGTTCGAGTACTTGCCTGAAATTCTATGGTCATATCACACAACACCATATTCAACTACCTGGAAAACCCCTTTCTAGATGCTATATGGCTCTGACACAATGATCCCCGTAGAGATTAATACTCCAACATGGAGGCGAGAACACTTCAGCAAAGATATCAACGGGGAAGACTTGAACAACTCGACCGACTTACTTGATGATGTTAGATAAACCTCCTAGATCAGAGAATTTTCAGCTAAAGATAGACTGGCCAAGAGGTTTAAGCTAAAGGTGAGACAAAGGGGATTTCAAAGAGGCTATCTAGTCCTCAAGCGAATCATTAATTAAAAAAATAAGGGGAAGCTGTTGCCCAATTGGGAGGGACCATTTTGGGTCCTGTAGAAGCTGAATAATGGGGCTTACAAGCTTCAAACTTTAGATGGTATATAAGTGACTAGGACTTGGAATGTATCTAATCTTAGGACTTACTTCAGTTAAAGTTATGTAATGAAAATATAAGGGATGCACTCTTTTCCCCTACAAGGGCATGGGTTTTTAATGAGGCACCCAAGTTTGAAAAATCTTTGTAACACTCTGATAAAGTATAGTCTAAGTGAACTTCAAGCCTCTGGCATAAATACGAGGTCAACCTCACCTTTGACAAAGGGGCCCAGCATCTATTCATGTCAACCTAGTCTCTTGAAAAATGGGCTCTGAACCATAAACGAGGTCAACCTCGCCTTTGACAAAAGGTCTCTGCACCTATTCAGATCAACCTCGTCTCTGGAAAAAGGGGCTCTGAACCATAAACAAGATCAACCTCTCCTTTGACAAAGGGGCTCTACACCTATTCAAGTCAACCTCGTCTTTGGAAGAAAGGGCTCTGAACCATAAATGAGGTCAACCTCGCCTTTGACAAAGGGTCTCTGCACCTATTCAGGTTAACCTCGTCTCTGGAAAAAGGGGCTTTGAACCATAAATGAGGTCAACATCACCTTTGATAAAGGGGCACTGCACTTATTCAGCTTAACCTTGTCTCTGGAAAAGGGGCTCTGAACCATAAACAAGGTCAACCTCACCTTTGACAAAGGGGCTCTGCACCTATCCAGGTCAACCTCGTCTCTGGAAAAAAGGGCGCTAAACCATAAACGAGGTCAACCTCACCTTTGACAAAGGGGCTCTGCACCTATTGAGGTCAACCTCGTCTCTTGCAAAAGGGGCTATATCTGGCTTCAAATACCTATGTAACCCAGCCATAAGAGCCAGGGGCTTATCAAGTGACTAAAAAAATTGATAAGGCATACACCTAAAAAGGTGTGTGATCTGTAACTAAGATCTTAATTAAAGATAACGGAGATGCTATAGCCAAAAAGAGCGTCACTGAAGTCCAAAAACCTTTGGTTGCATTCGGGTTGGCACCACCAGTCTTCAAACACGAATAGCTACCAGCCCATAGTGGCTTGGGATTCATATTAGGGTTTACTACCAAGCCACTTGAGAGATAAGGAAAGTGACCAAACGAAATAAAACAAGTGAATATTCGCTTGGGGATCTTAAAGTCCAGAAGCACTAAAGGTCTCGAGTATTTCAAAACTGTAGCAATCCAATTACCTAAAAAAGATAAGCTTGTAAACAAAGTTAGTAAAAGACTGCGAAACCAATAGGCGGATCAGTTAAAAATAAACCCCATAATTTCATGAACGAACACTTAAAGTCCTATGGACTTCGTGCCCGAGGGACTAGAGTACATGTATTATATTTTCAAATCACCATGGTTAAAAAAGCAGAAAAATAGATTAATGAAATCAGGAAATATGAATGTAAAGCTACAAAAGGAAATGAGTTGTTCAAAACATAGTTCCTGAATGCAAAGAGTCACTACATGAAGGGGTGGGGGGGGGGGGGAGACCACACTCCCCAAAACGGTATGGAGGACATCCATTTGTGACTTCTTGAGAGCCTCCTTGAGCTTATCATTTGTAGTCTTCGCAGACAAGAGCTTGTTAGTGAGCTGAGTGAGGGATTTCCTACTCTCAGTCTTCAAGTTCTCCCTTGGAGCTTCAACTTATTCTGTTCATAGTCATCGCTGGACTCAAACAAACCCCTTGATAAAATGGCACACCTCTTAAGGTAGGAGCTGATGTTCTGAAACATCTTCTGACGTCCTATAGACTTCACCTTCTTAACATCCTCATCCAATTTGAGGTGGTCATGAAAGAAATTGATCCCATTAAAGCTGTTTGACCAAAACTTAAACTCCCTAGTCGGGTTAGAAACACCTTCCCCAAAGTCTTTCATTAACAAGGTGATTTCCATATCAGCCCGACAAACATCGCTACTCATCAAAGTCTTCAGTTTCTTGAGAGTGCCCTGAGGGACCTCCTCAGAAACTGGGGTGTTGCACCCCAAAATTTTCCCTTTCATGTTTTCCAAAGTCTTCCCCCTGCCTGGTTGATCAGAAACTCTTGCCTAATGAAAAAGAAGATTTTTGAGTGGTACTTCAAATACCTTTCGATTGGCATCCTGAAAGACCCTTCGATTGGCATTCTGAAGGAGTATTTCGATTGGCATTATGGACAAGCATTCGATTGGAATTATGTCAAGGCAATTTCGACAGGCATGTCAACCATGTCCTTCGATTGGCATGAATAACACCTATTGATTGGCCTGTTAGCAGAGCATTTCGATTGGAATCCTTCGATTGATATTTGGGCTAGGCCCGTTCGAAGGGTACGCAGGGAGTCCATTCGAAAGAGGCAAATCAGGACTAATCGAAGAGCATGGCCTGAAAGCACTCGAAATCCAAGCGTCCAGGTTCATTCAAGGGACACGAATGTTTCAAAAAAGGAAATGATTTAATGTGTTTGATTTTTGTCCAGAGCGTTAAAGGCCTATTTTATTGGCTGTCCCTTGCCATTTTCGTGCACTCCCACACTCTTATAAATAGGAGGCCAGTGACACATTACAACACACAGAAAATTACACGAAAAATCACACGAAAATCATAGAACGAAAATTATACACACACAAAAAAAATCTGCAGGAGAACAAAACATTGGAGAGACGTTGCCCAGAATTTTCCAAGCCAAAGCAGTCCCTCAGATCGAAGGTGCCTACGCCCAGAAGCCCTCAAATCAAAAGTGCGTACATCCAGGAAGTGCCCAAATCGAAAGTGCATGCGCCCAGAAGTGCCCAGATCGAAAGTGCCTGCGCCCAGAAATCCCAGATTGAAAGTGCTCCCATCCAGCCAGTGCCCAAATAGAAGACTCAATCTGCAGGTAAGAAAGGGTAAATTGTCCAACCTTACATTTGCATAAACGCATTATTACTTGTTGTTACCTTTGATTTGCCATCTTAGACAAGATCGAAAGGCCTGGGTTTGGCACCCAGGTCACATTTTTTGTGTGCTAACATTTGCTGCAGATTTAGCCTGAAGAGACCCCAACAAGTGCAGGATCGAAGGGCCTGGGATTCAATACCCAGGCCCTGCATTTTTGCTTCGCTCACATACTTTTGCAGGTATAACATCCCATATCGAAGGAGAGCCCTTCTCTGGATCGAACCCATTAGCGTGCTGGATCGAAAGAGGTATCTCATCCCTGGATCAAAAGCCATGACCTCCATGATCGAAGGGCAATCCTCTTCCCTGGATCGAAGGCTACTCACGCCTTACTGTCTGGCCCAATTGAAAGGACCAGGACCCTCTCTGGACCGAAGCAGTCCATTCCCTCCCTGGGTCGAAACTCTTTTTTTCCCTAGATCGAAGGATCCCTCCTGCACTTTATTTTTTTGTTTTTATTCTCATAGACTTCTTTTTATCTTTTTAATTAACATTAAAATATAAAAAAATCACAAAAAAACATTAGGTTAGTTTTCATTCAAATTAATTTTGTAAACAAATTAATTAATTATTTTAACTTCATTTTATCAATTTAAAATAAACTAGACTTAGGAGTATTTAATTCAAATATCTTCTTAATAAAATAAAACAACAAAAAGAGTTCTTATTCTTAGGATTTTTTTTAGATTCACGCGCGTTTATTTTACTGGGATGTAATAGCTTAAACTAAGACCTTCTTTTACTTTACTGTTTTTATTTCCCCCAATATTTTTGGACATGTAAATAATCCCCCTCCCCGAAAGCCTTGTAATAATAGCGTAGGATTTACAATTCCCGCACTTTAAATTCCTGTACATATATTAACTGCTTAGATGTATACTAACTAGGATTGCATGACAAGATTAACTCTTAACTTAAAATCAACAGTAGCTCACCATGACATGCAAGAATAAAATAACTGAAAATTGACACACTTGCACATGCGACTCTTAGGGTACACCTCACTTGGTTGCCTCGAACGTGGTCATTAAGTATAAGATGTTTTAGAGGTCGTCCTTTTGTCCCAAGATCATAAGTTGCCTCGAAACGGTTGCCTCGGAAAAATGATCTAAGACATTAGGATTACCACTAAAGCGTCCTAATGTTGCTTTAGTGACCACACGTCCCTTAAACTGAATTGACCCGAAAAACTCCAACGACGGTGTTACCTACTCCTCAATAGTGGGATAGCACTGTCTAAAGGACAGTTGCACAGTTTAATTCCTTTTTGAGTAGGTAGATGTTCTTAAGTACTTGCTCTCTTTTAAAATAAAACAAAACTTTTCGCACTTACACTTTTCGAACAAATTTTCAAAAACACTTCATACACTCTTGAGGATAGAAGCAAGAGTTAAAATGAAGTTTCAAACAAAACTCTTTTCAAAACCCACAATCACAAAGAAAATCAACCTTTTGAAAACACAGTGAGCAAGTACCTAAGAGCCTGTGGATAACCACGGATAGAAAGGGTGCTAACACCTTCCCTTTCTATAATCTACCTCCCGAACCCGAGAAACAATCTCAAAAATGAATTTTCTGTTCTTTTGTCCTTTCCCTTGTTGGATAAAATAAAAGACGGTGGCGACTCTTGCTTACCGCGACACTTTGCAAAAACAAACGCAAACGCGAATCAGCATTCCAAAACAGTCAGTTCTCGTTCCCACCGATCACATGGGGGAATCGAAGGTTGCAGATTGGATGAGCCTGAGGCCACCTTGGTACTCTTCACCTTCTTCCTTTTTAAAAGATGAGTTTTAAAGTCGGAGTCGTAACCGGAAAAAAATAGGAGAGTTGCCACCATTAATTTTTTCCTAAGGACGGGGGAATAACAAATAACCCTAATTTGTCAGAGATTCTAAAATTATGAGTAAGTTAGACAAAGGGAATGTGTTAAGAACCCTTCATCTTCCTTGTTCTCAAGGGGCTCCACTTTTAGGTCTAAGGGTAGGATAAGAATTTCTAATTTAAAGATATATAATTGCAAAGCTTAGAAAAACAAAAAGGGTTTTAGTTTTTTAATTGGGAGGCTCGCCTTGGTTTTTAAGCCGCGTGTCTACGTATCCTCTTATGAGGAATCAGAGTCCCAATTCGTAGTTCATATGTGTTTTGTTAGTTTTTTATGGACTGTGGGAATATTTTGAATTCTCCTTAAACCTTGTTTGAGTTTTAAAATAGCATAGTCGTAGACGCAGTTAGCAGCTGATGAAAAATATATCCATAATCTTTTTTGGAAATAAGGTGAATTTGAAATTAATTCAAAAAATTATTAGTATTTGATCGATTAGTTGTCTTAGAATGCATGATGGAGTTTTGAAAAAATAAAGTTTGAATGATAAAAAGTGATTTGATAAATTAGAAAGAAAATTTGGTTAGTATTTTTTAGAAAAAAAATCAATAAATAACTATTTATTATTATTCAAAATATGTTAAATATTTTAAATATTAATCCAATATTTATTTATTAATATTTTTATGATAAAATGCCAAAAATATTTCAATGCACAATACGATAAAATAATAAAAAATAATGACATGAGAAACAAATTAGAACGAATAATCTAATTAAATAAACTAAAAAATAAATTAGTTAATCTAAACGACGTGGGGTGTATTTTTAAACTTAGTAGCAATTCTTGGAGGTGTAAAAATCAAGGGTTGAAGCCCAATAATCAGTTTGGGTCCAAAGCATGAGGGGGTATGAGTTGTAAGTGGTTAGCAAAACTGTGGGGTGTAATTAGTGAGGGCTTGAGCCCAGAACTTAATTCGGGCCCCAATAGCGCAGAGGGTGAAAATTGATATTGACATGATAAAAGGGTGGTGCTGGAAGTATTGGGCTTGGACTATAATTTTCTATAGGAGCCCAGAACGAACTCTGGGTTCGTTTGGTTCTTGTATGGAGAGGCTCATGGATTATGGTGAGGCAAAAAGATCGCTAGCATAGATTTCACCCAACAGCCTCAAAAGTCAAGTCCTGGAGCGCTGGATCGTTGCTAATTATAATGGGGTAATGTGATTCGAAGGTTGACTAGTAATATGATAGGCGTCAGCGCAGGAGACCATTCAATGGTCTCCTCATCCAAGGGCTTGCACGAAGCCACCTGGAGCGCATCTGGAACTGAGTGAACGTTATAAAAAGAAAAACATGAGCTCACAACTCATTTTCCCTTCTTTGTTCTCTCTCTATAGTTCCTCTCACCAAAACAGAAAAAATTTAGAGAGGGAAGTGATAGCTTCTTTCTAGGCGATCGATAATCACCCCTTCGGTTGGAAATTGCTTCCGCCGACGGCTCTACCTTTTAGCCACCTTAAGTCACTGTCTATCCTAGATTTCTGGTTGAAGTTCAACCAAAATCTTCAAACATCCATCATAGCCCTTGTGAGACAACCTAGAAACCACCACGAATCTTCATCCAACCTTCAACCAACCTTCAACGTTCATCTGGGTTTTTAAGACTCTATGAATATAAACCCTAAACCCTAACGATCTCCTATAAACCATAACCCTTCTCCCAAAACCTAATCGAATCAAAAACCCTAACATGTTTATCTCCAACCCTAACCCTAAATCATCAAGCCCTAACAAATCATCGAACCCTAACATGTTTACCCTAACTCTAACTTTTGTCCAAAAATCCAAAATCAAGCACAAATCGCAGAGATTCAACAATTATAACCCTAAGCTAAGTAAATCCGTTTTCCTCTCCTGTAGTGATTTTTCTTGTATTAGTCCTTTTTTTGGTTTTCTGATTCTCCCTTCTAATCTCCTTCTTCTTCTTTTTCTATTTTGTAGGTACGTGAATTGGGGCCAAGCTTGAATAAGCTAGAGGGTAAATAACACCATTTTGAAAGTTGACTTACTAACACTTCGAGACTAATATAGTAAGCTTACAATGCATATTTTGTTTACTCATCACAGCCTAGGGGATGAATAACACAAATTTGATAATCTATTGTCGCTTAGAGACTAACACAATGAACTATATCGCAGAAAAACAGATAACTTATTGTTGCTTCAAGACTAATGCAACGAGTTATACTGCAAATGTTCGTATATCTACTACAACCTAGGGAGTAAATGATACGGGTTTGAAAATATCTTACTAATGCTTTGAGACTAACGTAGTAAGGTAAAATCATAGATTAGTGTACTTATCACGAGCTAGAGGATAAATACCACAAATTTGATGATTTATTATTGCTTGGAGACTGATACAATGAACCACATCGCATATTTTCACATACCTACTGCACCCTAGGGGGTGGATGCTACGAGTATTTGAAAATAGATAACTTACTAAAGCTTTGAGACTAACATAGTAAGTTATGTCATAAATTTGCATATTTATCACATCCTAGGGGCTAAATAATGCGGATTTTGAGAAAGTGTTTAGATAACTACCAAATATATAAGTCAAAGTTTCTCGGTTGTGTTTTTTCTCAACAAAGGTACATGTTTGTTTTGCGCATATAAGCTGATTCATAATAGACCCCAAGGTATGTCGTAGCATTCCTGTGTTGAGCAATTTTGAAAATGTCATGCACAATGTATATGCACAATGTCCTAAATTGATATGATACCCAAATGTGTTATTTTATATATGCACCAAATGTTTCATATGTACATGCACCAAGTGTTTTCAAAACATTTTTTAATATTTTTCTCCTTTTAAAGCATGGGTTTTTTCTAGGTCACCGACACGATAACAATGTTTGTTGCTTTGTCCTGATATCTCCATGTTCATTTGAATTTTGATATATCATGGTGAATAGTGTCAGCAAGGTATTGATAATTTTATTGTAGGTGTAGGCGTAGTCGTGGATGTAGACGTGGATTTTCTTTCGATGTTTTTCTAACCAAAATTATCTTTAATGTTTTATCAAATACTTTTATTTGTTTTGTCAAATACCCAAGATAATTTCAATGCAGTATTTACAAGAAATATTCGTAGTATTTTGCAAACAAGTTGAAAAATGAAAAACACAATTGAATTTGAATTGGAAAAATAGATTTTTTATTGATGAAAGTGCCTTTGAATAAGCGAGAGTACAAGATGCAATTCCTAAAAATAGGTAATTACATAAAGTTTTTTACAACATTTGAAAATGGCAATAAAAATGATAATGGTTACTGTTGTTTCTCCAATATCCTTTAATAACTCCAACCTCCTTTGCTTCTGAGTCAGATGATTTAAATCAATCACTCTCTTTCAAAGTCATGGTAATAAATTCTTAAATCATAGACTATTTGTTCATTTTTTGAATAAGATCCTTAACTTTTGCCTCGACCACCCTTTCGGGATTTCAATCCACTGGGATAATAACTTTTGTTTGTATGTCCCTAATTTTTTCCTGGAACTCCCTTTAGGATTTTCAATCCACCAGGACGCCCCTCTTTTCCTAAGTCGCCCATTTAGGGTTTTGACTAAGCGGGCCTTTTATACGTAGTATTTTTTTATTGCTCGACATTCGTAGGGTGTGGTAATTCCTCCCCGTCCATTGTTTTGAGGATAAGACCTCCACCCGAGAATGTTGTTTTAACCACATACGAGCCTTTGTGGTTAGGTGTCTATTTACCACGTGAATCTAGGAGAGGTATCATAATATTCTTGAGAACCAAATCCCCTTCTTTGAACACTTGACGGTGGACCTTTTCATTGAATGCCTTCTACATCCACTTTTGGTACAACTGGCCATGGCACATAGATGTTAAGCGTTTTTTCTTTAATAAGGTTAAGCTGATCAAGTCGTGCCAGAACCCATTCTTATTTTTCAAGTTTTGTTTCCATTAGAACTCATAGTGATGGAATTTCCACTTCAATAGAGAGTACCTCCTTCATGCCATAAATAAGAGAGAAAGGAGTTGCAATTGTCGAATTACGTACTGAGGTACAGTAGCCATGTAGAGAAAATGGAAGCATTTCGTGCAAATCTTTATATGTCTTCACCATTTCCTGAATGATTTTCTTGATATTCTTATTGGAAGCCTCAACGACCCCATTCATCTTGGTTCGATAAGGTGATGAGTTATGATGTTCAATCTTGAAATTATTTCATAAATCTTTCATCATTTTGTTCTTCAAGTTGGACCCGTTGTTTGTAATAATTCTGTTGGGAATCCCATATCTACATATAAGTTTCTGCTTGATAAATCGAGTAACCACTTGTCTTGTCACATTTGCATAAGACACATCTTCCACCCACTTGGTGAAGAAATATATGGCAACTAGTATGAATTGGTTTCCATTAAGAGCTTTCGGTTCGATCATTCTTATCATATCAATTCCCCCCATTGACAATGGCCAAGGTGAACTCAGGACATTAAGAGGAGTTGGTGGCACATGCATTTTTTTGTTTTCAACCTCAGTCAGAATTTCCATAGACGTTCGAATAATTTCTGCAAGTTATGATGTGATCCTCCTCCGTATGGGATTTGGCAATCATGTCATCCATGTATAACTCAAATTCTTTTTGGATCATGGCATGAAATAACGTGACCATTGCATGCTGATAAGTTTCCCCTGTGTTCTTTATATCAAAGGGAATTACTTTGTAATAGAAGGTGCCCCAAGGAGTCATAAAAGTAGTCTTTTCCATATTCTGGGGTGCCAGTTTGATTTGACTATAACCTGAGAAACCACTCATAAATGAGAATATCGAGGCATGGGTTGTATTATCCATCAAAACATCTACGTTAGGTAACAGGACACCGTCTTTGGGTCTTACTTAGTTTAGATCCTGATAGTCTAAACACATCCATACTTTACTGTCCTTCTTGGGCACTGGCACAATGTTACCTATCCAAGGCGGATAATCTACCACGGCTAAGAATCCTGCATCAAATTGTTTAAGGACCTCTTCTCGAATCTTGTTGGACATGTTTGGACGAGTTCTTCTGAGCTTTTGTCTAACTGGATAATAACCTTCTTTGAGAGGTAGCATGTGCACCACAACATGTGTATCTAATACCAGAATATCTCTGTAAGACAAGGAAAATATATCCATGTACTCATGCAAAAGCTTGATCAGCCTTTCTTTGACGCTTTCTTCCAAGGTTGCCCCTATATTAATCTCCTTTGGATATTTTTTTGTGCCAAGGTTGATAATCTCAATAGATTCTTGGTATGGTTGTATGTTGCCTGCTTTTTTCTCCAACACCCTTGCCAATTCTTTGGAGAGTTCAAGATCTTCTTCATCTTCCTCTTCAGCTTGGCTAATCGATGCATCAAAATTTTATCAGATAACAACAATAACATTATCGGTTCTTTTAGATGTGGATCTGCATATTTTCTCATGTTTTCGTGCATTTTAGAATGTGAATTTTAAATATGCATATGAAGAAAAGTATTTCCATTTTGAAAAATAAAAGTTAAATGCAAGAGAAGCACATGGATCTTAATTGAATGCAAAACATAACTTTTATTAATTGAAAATACCATTTGAAATTAAATGGGGGGCCCTTACAAGCTACCCCTATGCCTCGGGCGTGACATAGGTTCTTTTAAAAATAGAAAAATTACTTTGGAAAGAAAAAGATCTCTGGAATATCCACAGTTGTTCAATTCTTGAGCTCTTCGCCTTGAGCACATTCAACAATGAAGTTAGATTCTCCTTTGGTTTTTTTCTTGTTGGATATCATTGCTACTTGTCCACCATGCTCCACTCCTTTGCCGACGAAGGTTTCTCGGATGGGAGAAAACTGTGCTTTGCCTTTCAGAATAGCCTTTAACGGTTTATAGGTCAAACTAAAACGATCTTTATTTTCAGGTATGTCCACAAGTTTACCCCAAATGTTTTAGGTACGATCTTCCACAACTGTTTAAAAATCTCTCCATGAAGTCACAATAGGTTTCATTGTTTTCTCCACTAGCAGGGTTACCATTAAATGACTTCTAGGGCTTGAAACGGTGTTGCCACAAAGTTTTCATCCACACTAATATATCTTTAGGACTCTAAGTGGATTACAAAGATGTCATCCTCTCCATCGATTACAACCAATTTTCCTTCAACATGTAACTATAATTTTTGAGGCAAGGTTGAGGTAACAGCCCCTGCCACATGAATCCATGGTCGCCCGAGAAATCATGTATATGTTGGTTCTATATCCCTCACCTGAAAGGTAATGTAGAACATATGCAGATTGATATTGACAGTAAGATCCACTTCTCCAAACACTGAACATTGAGAATCATAGAAAGCTTTAGCTATCATAAAACTTGGCCTTATGACAACACCATCTAGTGGTAGCTTCATCAAACTAGTTTTCGGTAGTATGTTAAGGGTGGAACTCGTATCAGTGAGAACCCTAGATATGTTGGTTGTTCCTATCTAGATAGAGATATGTAGCGCCTTGTTATGAGCCATACCTTGTGGAGGCACCTCCCTTTCATTGAAACCTAAGCGTGATCTAGATGTCAGTTTCGCTACGACACCATCAAATTGATTTACTATAATCTCATTTGTCACCTGGGAAGAACTTAGAATCTTCATTAGAGAGTCTTGATGCACTTCTGAATTAATAAGAAATGAGAGTATTGCAATTTTGGTCGGGGTTTGGTGTAGCTGATCCACCACCCTATAATCACTCTTCTTGATTATTTTCAAGAATTCTTCCACCTCTTGGTCGATAAAATTCTTACTCGGAGGTTCCTGTTCTCAACTTGCCTCCACTACAGCTTTACCTTTATCCTTAACCACAACATCATCTTTCTTTTGTGGTTTGGGACCATATATTCTCCCGATGTGGTTCGTGCCTGTTATCCATGCTATATTTGTAATTGCAGGTTCTTGGCTTGTTGATGGCTCACATTCTTACTTTAACCCATTGACATAGACATTAGTATCATAGTTCCACAAAATGACTTTGTAACTTTCATAAGGAGTGAGGGATGGCCCCCTATTCACAATTGTAGTCTTTGGAAGAATTGGTATTCTCAGAGTCTGACGTGGTATCATCATTGGTGTTTTAGTTGTACTTGACTCTCCCCAAGGAACTATAAGAGTTTTCTTGGCAAGCCTCGTCCCTTGGCAAGGAATTACCAATGGCTTCTTCATATTTCCATCAATCGCAGCTACGTATTCTTCTTTAGGGTGTCGCCTGAATTGGAGTATCCCTTGATCCACCAATTTCTGTAAAGTCTTCTCAAAAGCATCATTGTGTTCCAAAATAAAGCCATATTAAAAAAAATCCTTTAGGAGATCTATCAGAGTTCTTACTCATTTAGCTGCCCCATAGCCAGTGACTATCTCAATTGCATTCACGGTTGGCTTGCCATGTGGTGCCATGGGGTTCGTCTTGATATTGGGTTTGTCAAAAGTTATTTCTTGGGAGTCCAAAAAATCTTACAATTTATGTCTGAAAGCCCAACACTTCTATATTGTGTGACCTGGAGATTTGGCATAATATTCACACCGAGAATTTGCATCATACTTAGGTGGGAGTGACCCAATTGGAAGAGGTAGTGGCTTCTGCTCTACCAAAGATGCCCTTAGAAGGTGTTGTAGTAACTAATTGTGTGGCATAGGGAGAGGATCAAATCTTTTCGGAGTCCTTTCTAACGTATTCTCTCGTTGTTCTCATGGAATTACCAATGGCTGTTGTGCTTTCGGATGTGACGCGAAACCATTAATTCACTAGTGCAGAAATGACTTTTTACATCGGGTGAAACTGAGTTTTTACATCGGTTATGGGTCCGATGTAAAGTCAGGCGATATAGTAAATCAGGGACTTTTTACATCGGTTCTGGGACCGATGTAAAAAGTCCCTTTTTTACATCGGTTATAATATAAGAACCGATGTAATAAACAGTTATTATGCACATTTTTAAAAAAATTGATCCAGTTTTTTACATTGGTTGGAAGTAATACCCGATGTAAAAAGTCCCTTTTTTACATCGGTTATAATATATGAACCGATGTAAGAAACAGTTATTATGCACATTTTTTTAAAAAATTGATCCAGTTTTTTACATCGGTTGGAAGTAATACCCGATGTAAAAAGTCCCCAGTGACGCGACTTTTTACATCAGTATTATCCCCAACCGATGTAAAAAGTCCCTTTTTGAAAGTTTTTACATTAGTTTTTACTAATAACCGATGTAAAATGTATGAAATTTTTTTGGAATAGATTATTTATTTTCTGGATGTTTCCCTGTACAAATATAATTTGTACCCATTTTTTCATATTTTTCCAATATCACACAGACTATATTTATGTCGCTATATAGATTTCATAGCTTTCCAACATCACATATATCACATCTAGGTCGATGTTTTCATATTTTTCACAACAAACTTACAAATTGAACAATTGTATTGCAAACTTGTATTGTATTACAACAAACAAACTTACAATTACAAATTCGTCACAAAATATACAACAATATTCAACTATTTATAAGTCTTTTTTCAAAACTTACAATTACATATTATTCACAAAATATACAAAAATATTCAACTATTTATAAGTTTCCAAACTTAAATTACCAATATAAAATCTTCGGTAGACAACACCAAAATCACATTGCCTGACAATAAATAATAACAATTAACATCAGCAAAAAAATCAAGAAACTCAATAAATGTGCAAAAACCATATGTATTGTGCAAAAACCACAACTTATACAATTCTATAAAACTCACCAAGATAAACTTAATTTTCATGTAACTCAAAGAAACATTTTTCCCAACAAAGTCGCAAATCATACAAATCATCTTGTGTTAATTCTATTGGGTCATCAAATACCTATAATACATAAATATAACAATATAGAGTTAATTTTTAAAAATTCATATTAAGTCGAAAAATAAAAAGTAAATAACAAAGTAAAGTTATTTTTAGTACCTACATCCAATTCTCGGTTATATTAGCAGAGACAATATCCAACATATTTTTCATCACATAGTATCCACAATCATTAGAGTTATGTTGTTGCCTTGTCTACAATTGAATGACATAATTAGTGAATACTTATCATAAATTTAACTATATAATTACAATTTACATCACACTTACATTGGGATGAAGCCATGTAGCCTTTTTTCTATTTCCATTTGCCATTTGATGAATCCCAAAAGAACTAATACAGAAAGATAAACATCACGTAGCTAAATTTACTCGCCGATGAAAAATGACATAACTATTAGTTGTCAATGAAAGTCACATGAAAGATAAACTTACTTTGTAATAATTTTCTTCGTGTGATGGTCAATTTCTCGATGAAGTGAACAAAATACGACAACTAAATTGTCTCTTGGACACATGACTATTAATTTCCAATGTCTCCTGTACGTGTGTGTGGAAACAGAAAAGTCACATAAAATATATATGTTATCAAAATTAAATAATATAAAACACAATTATATATAAATACTTACCCATGAATTAATGGTAGTAAGTGGCACACTCTGTTTTCATGACGTAACTTTTGTAGTACGTAATTTTTAACATCTTCTTGAGATTTCACTACACTATCATTATAAATACACCTAGCAGGGTCCATAAATCCATATAATTCTGAAATGGAATTCTCAAGACAAACACGATGAATATACCTGAATAATTTTAAAATAAACATTACAATCAAAGTGATGAGAGATATGACATATTAATATAAATTGACTTTAATAAAACAATAAAATGTACTTACGTTCACCAAATTTGCAGAATAGACACGTCAAGACAATGACCTAAACCCACCAATAACTCTCTGATACATTTAGCTGAAACATAGAAATTAGAGACACTCGCACAATGACTTAATTGTATTGCCAAATGGTTATCATCCATTTTCAAAACCATGAGTAACAATCTCTTAACATCATCAACTTCCACGTCTTTTATGCTCTCTTTTGTGCTTCCCTTTGCAGCTGAACAACTTCCTTTTCCTCTTCCATTGATAATTTCCAATTTTTCAATGCATTTATTATCACTTGTGCTTTGTGATAAACCCATGGACTTAAGTGTCTCCATTAATGATTGTTGAAACATCTTACGCTCTTCAACCAACTTTTCTTCAAGTTAAGCTCTAAGTTTTGTTTCCAATATTACAAGTTGTTCATTTACGTCAATATGTTGACGTGATCTTCCAAAGTAAGTGCTTTGTTTATGGTGTTTTCCAACACCACGAACACGACCTCCATGCTCAGATGTTCCAATGGCTAATGATAAGATATCGTTACGTCCATCCAGAACAATTGCACCTTTTTCAGCTCTTGAACTAGAGAATCCTACAAAATGCAAAAACATCAATTAATCAATCACAAATATAATGATACTTGAATAATTTTTCGTTGTTTACTTACAATTTTTTCAGCAACCTCTTGTGTAGATTTTGATGTGTATTCTCCTCCTTTATTTTGTCGTGCTCTCTTCCATAACTTATGGCGTGATGGTGGAGATGGACTATCATTATCATCTAATGTGGAATTATCTCTCGATGATGACTTTTCTTTCATAATTTTCTCCTCAAGTAAGCGATACCCTCCACGAGACAATACGTGTGGGTTTACATTCTTGGCCACATTATCCTTACCCTTCTGACTTTTCTCCTATTATAAACTCAAACAAGTAATTAATCAGTAAATATAATAAAAATGTTATGCACACAAAAAAATATAACTCCTACTAACCTTAAATTCAGGGGTATCTCGAATCTTGAGAAACTCTTTCCATGTGTCTTCCGTAATAAAGTTATACTTGACATATGGAGGAGGATCATTTTCTATGGGATGATGAATATATCTATCTGTGAGTTGTGTCGTAAAACCTCTCCATCGCTCTCCCGCATATTTAATCCATTCTTTCTTCAACCTATCCTTCTTGGGATCTTTACATTCTGGAATAGTAAAATGAGCCTACAAATAAAGTATATGTCATATGTTGTTAATTAGTATATGATTGTAAAATATAATAAACTATTGTATTTAAATTACCTGAATATCAGTCCAAATAGCATCTTTTTCGATAGCACCATTCATCTTTGGCCGATAGGGGGATGAATTGTGATGTTGAATCTTGAACTGCTCGCATAATGAGGTGATCATAGTATTTTTATGGTTTTTACCGTTATTAGTGATGATCCTTTCGGGGATACCATACTGGAAAATAAGATTCTGCTTGATGAAGCGGGCAACAACATTATTAGTAACAGAGGCGAAGGAAGTTGCTTCGACCCACTTTGTGAAGTAATCAATGGCCACTAGAATGAAGCGGTGTCCATTGGATGCTGTAGGCTTGATCTCTCCAATCATGTCGATTCCCCACATAGCGAAGGGCTAAGGAGCTGTTAAGACATTTAGAGGAACCAGAGGCACATGCACCTTGTCTACATAGATTTGACATTTATGGCAGGTCTGAGAGTGTTGATAGCAATCTGCTTCCATGGTAGACCAGTAATAGCCTGCCCGAAGGATCTTCTTTGCCATCGTATGCACGCTAGAGTGAGTGCCAAAGGTACCTTCATGCAATTCAGCCATAATCCTTTCAGCCTCAGCCTTATCCACACAACAGAGCAGAACAGAATCATGATTGCGTTTGTACAGGATGCCATTACTTAGGAAGAACTTAGCTGAGAATCTCCTTAAGAACTTTTTGTCATTGACTGAAGCTCCTTCTGGATATTCCTGAGCCTCGAGATACCTTTTAACTTCTTGAAACCAAGGCTGGTCCACTACTTCTTCGGTATTAATCTCATGACAATGTGTCAGTTCGTTCATTCGTTCAATGGTGATATGGGGAGCCTCTTTATCCCAATTAAGTTTAAACATGGATGACATTGTAGCTAGAGAATCTGCTAGCTGATTTTCTTCTCGCAGGAAGTGCTCGAAGGTAATCTGCTCGAAATGTGGTAGCAATGTCAAAACATGTTCTTTGTAAGGGATAAGGTTTGGATGCTTAGTGTCCCATTCTCCTTTGATCTGACTGATGACCAAAGCTGAATCCCCAAACACCACTAAAGTTTTGATTCCCAAGTTTATGGAAGCCTTGAGACCAAAGATGCAAGCTTCGTACTCTTCCATGTTATTCGTACAGTTGAAGCAAAGTCTGGCAGTGAAAGGAGTATGGCATCCTTCTGGAGATATGAGTACAGCACCGATATCGTTACCAAGTGCATTGGAGGCCCCATCAAAGTACAGGGTCCATCGGGATCCTTGTTCAGGTCCGTCATATGGTCTGAATTCTTCAATGTTGTCCAATGTCATGATGTCTTCGTCAGGGAAGTAAAACTTCATGGACTAGTAATCTTCTACAGCTTGATGGGCCAGATGATCAGCTAGCACACTGCCCTTTATAGATTTTTGGGTAGTGTACTGTATGTCATATTCTGTTAGGATCATCTTCCATCTAGCTATCCTTCCAGACAAAACAGGCTTCTCAAAGATGTACTTTATCGGATCCATCTTAGATATCAGCAAAGTGGTATGAGTCAACATATACTTTTTGCTAAGGTAATAAATAGCGTGCTCTTTTTGGCCAGACTCGTCATGCTGCCCTAGTACGCACCCCATTGAATTCTCTAAGACGGTCAGATACATGATTAGCGGTCTTCCCTCGACTGGTGGCATCAAGATAGGAGGCTCTAGTAAATACTCCTTGATTTTGTCGAAAGCAAACTGACAGTCATCATTCCATCTAACTACCTAATCTTTCTTCAACAGCTTGAAGATTGGTTCACAAGTAGATGTTAGATGAGAAATGAACCTAGCAATGTAGTTTAGGCGTCCCAAGAAACCTATGACTTCCTTCTCAGTGCGAGGAGCAGGCATTTCTTGTATCACTTTGAATTTGGCAGGATCTACCTCGATGCCTTTGTTGCTGACAATGAAACCTAAGAGCTTACCGGACCGGACTCCGAATATGCACTTGTTTGGATTCAATCATAGCTTGTACTCCTTCAACCTGACAAACAGCTTTTGAAAGTGATCAAGGTGTTCTTCTTCAGTTTGTGATCGGGCTATCATGTCATCTATGTAGACCTCTATCTCATGATGTATCATATCATGAAACAAAGCTACCATGGCGCGTTGATGGGTTACCCTGGCATTCTTCAGTCCGAATGGCATCACTTTGTAGAAGAACGTACCCCATTGTGTGACAAATGTAGTTTTCTCCATGTCCTCAAGTGCCATTTTGATCTGGTTATAGCCTGAGAATCCGTCCATGAAAGAAAATACTTTGTGCTGAGCTGTATTGTCAACCAGGATGTCGATGTGTTGAAGTGGAAAATCATCTTTAGGGTTGGCCCTGTTTAAATCTCTATAATCCACGCACATTCTCACTTTGTCGTCCTTTTTAGGCACAAGAACAATGTTAGTAACCCATTGAGGATAAGAAGTAACAACCAGAAATCCAGCATTGAACTGCTTCATAACTTCTGCTTTGATCTTCTCTGACATATCAGGTCTTATGCGGTGGACTTTTTGCTTTACTGGTGGACAGTCTTCTCTTGTGGGTAGACGGTGTACCACAATGTCTGTATCGAGTCTCGGAATGTCTTTGTATGACCAGGAAAAGATCTCAACATAATCATGCAACAACTGAATTAGGCGCTCCTTGACACTCGGCTCTAGATTGGCACCCACTCTGATTTCCTTTTTATCGTCCTCGGTTCCCAAGTTGATTGTATCCAACAGCTCCTCATTAGGCTGAATAGCTCTTTCCTCTTGTTGTAGAAGTCTGGCCAATTCCCCTGGCACCTCACAATCTTCCTCACCTTTGTATTCGGCTTGGTAGATCAGATCTTCAGAGTCACTGAAGGCTACAGCAGTATCGTTAACCATGGGATCCGGAATGGAAGGGTACCTGCATTTGTGAGTGTGGGTGTGTGTAAGGGTATAGCCATCTTAAAACAATAAAATGTAAAAGAAAGACAATGAGCATTAAAAGGTCTGTATATGAAAAAGCGTCCATGATTCATTGAATGACATATGAAAATGAAATAAAAACACTTACAAATGGACCGTTGTGCCTCGGGTAAGACACAAGGTAGAAAATGTACGAATTGTTTGTGAATTATTACAAGTCCAACAAAAATGTAAAAGATAAATTACTGAGATATGAAAGTAATTGGGATGAAGTCTTTGGCTTCTCAGTTGCAAAGTCCTCCGCCGACAGTAGGAAATATCCAATCTTCCCAGCTGCCATCTTCTTCACTGTCCTCTAGTGTATTAACCCCTTAGTGGCTGATCTTCACAGGTGGCCTTCTGGCACGGGCGCAGCACAAAGCCTTCTGAGCGGTTGAAGTAAACCCCATGCCAAACTTGTCTGACTTGTACGGAATGTCCGGAAGCTGCCCTCAGATGGTGCATCCCCCTTCTTCCACTACTGCCTTTGCATCCTTTAGAGATGACATCCAAGGTGGAGGTCTTTTGATCATAAGAGTTGAGGATACCGCCTTGGTCTCCGCTATTTCCTAAGAGACTTCTTCAAAATGTTGGAAAGGGGTTTCGATGAACTCGCCATCCAATTTCACATATCGGAAAGAATTCAGATGACTAATCTTGTATTCCTCTTCCCCATGGACATTATGATCTTCCCTTGGACTGGGTACTTCAGCATCTGATGCAAAGTGGAGGTGACCGCATCGGCATTGTGAATCCAGGGGCGTCCCAATAGACAAGAGTAGGAAGGACGGATGTCCATCACATAGAATTTCGAATTGAACGTCTGGGTTCCCACCTTGATCGGGATGTCCACCTCCCCGTGGACCATCCTCTTAGAGACTTCAAATTCTCTCATAATTATATTATTGGGTTTTAATGTCAGCCCCTCACAATCCAATCTATCCAGGGCTTTCTTTGGTAAGACGTTCAGAGATGAATCAGTATCTACCAAGACATGGGCTAAGGTCGTTCCTCTACACTCCACTGAGACATGTAGTGCGTCGTTGTGTTTTCTCCCTTTGGGAGTCAAGTCGGCATCAGAGAAACCCAGGCCATTGTCAGCTGTCAAACTGGCCACACACTCTTGGAATTGGTCCGCAGACGTCTCTTGCGGTACATGAGTTGTCTTCAGAAATTTTACCAAAGCTTTAGCATGTTCCTCAGAGCACAACAACAATGCTAACATAGAGATTTTGGAGGGGGTCTGCCCTAGTTGTTCAACCACATCATAATCACTTTTCTTAATTATCCTAAGGATTTCTTCCATCTCCTTCTTGGATGTTTCAAGAATAGCTAGAGAATGAGCCTTCGTCAAGATAGGCTCCTCTTGAACATTCTTTCCTTTATTCTCAGTAGTGGAAGTAGGGATAAGAATTGTATTGTCTTCATTGGTAGGTACGCTTGCAGATACAATCACTTGTGCAGAAGTAATCTTCAGAACGGCCACGGGTCCAAAGACTGCCTTTGGAGGGGTAATCTCTGGAGAGAAAATTCTTCCACTACAGGTAACCTTGCTTGTACCGGCAATGTTACTGATGTCAGAATTTTCCTCTTCGGAGCTCTCTTCTTCGGCAGTCAGTTCAATCTGTTTGACACTATGGTAGTAGATTTCCCCACCATAATTCCATGGTACCTTTTTATCTGATTTGTATGGAGTCGGCCCGGGCATTGTTATCTTAAGTGGAGTAGTCATTGGAGCAGATGTAATCCTAACGGGTCTTTTAGGGACCCTGGAAGGATTGGCGTAGATGGTTATTATTGAAACTTCTTTAACTAGAACAGGTGAAACAGGAGCTTTCTCAAACAAGATTTCTTGGTTATCAATCAATTGTTGGATACCTTTTTTCAACAGAGGACAGTCAAATGATGAGGATAGGAAAATATGGCATTCTTTGTCACAACCTGGGAATATACCAGCTTTCAACAGATTCAACTTGATGATCGGGAGCAGAGTTATCAGTTCATCCACGATATAAACAAACAGATCTTCCTCAACAGCATTGGCATTGTAACCATGCCTAGGCATCAGAGCGGAGATAACATTTGGTTTCTCAGGCGCTTCAAAATTAACTTCCTTCACGTCTATCAGGTCTTGAATTTTGTTCTTCAGAGCCCAACAATTGTCGATGTCGTGCCCTGGAATTTCAAAATGGTATGCGCACCTGGCATTCGGATGATAGTGGGGAGATGTAGTATTGGGATTTTTAGGGGCCTCTTTTAGCATGGCCAGATTCAACTTCAAAAGATGTGGTAGAACTTGGGCTGGAGTCATGTTAATCTTGGTGAATTGCCGTATTGGCCTTTCCACCCTTTGTTGGTTATTTATCAGCTGATTGTTTCTTGGCTGGTCTGATGTAGACTTTTGAATCATAACGGCCCTCACCATTGGTCGGCGCTCGGTTCTTCCCTGATTCCTCTGTGAATAGACAACAGACACTTCCTTCTTTCCAGTGAAGGTATTTTTCACAACTGCAGAGGTAGACGCATCTTTCTGAATTTTTCCACTTCTTATACCGGCTTCCACCCTCTCGCCAGTTAAAATCAATTCGGTAAACCCTGTAGAGGAGCTCCCAATCAGATGATTAAAGAAAGGGCCTGATAGAGTTCCCAGGAACATGTCCACTAACTCCCTTTCAGATAAAGGGGGTTGCACCCTTCCGGCTAGATCCCTCCACTTTTGGGCGTAGTCTTTGAAGCCCTCATTTGATACCATAGCCATACTCTAGAGTTGAGTATGGGTTGGTGCCAAATCGGTGTTCTATTGATACTGTTTATAGAAGGTTGCTGCCAAGTCTTCCCAATTATGGACATCGGCCCTCTCCAACTGGTAGAACCAATCAAGTTGCGTTCTTGATAAACTGTCCTGGAAACACAAATCTTTGTCAGCGGAATGTGGCTGAATTTTCCTGACATAAGACCGAAGCTGCATTTTGGGACAAGACAGCCCATCATACTTGGAAAATAATGGTACTTTAAACTTCGGCGGGATTACAATTCCTACACCAGCCCTAACTCCTCAAATTCTAGCCCTGGTACTCTCTATATCTCCATAGCAGTTAGACGTTCTTCCAGGTGTTTGTATTTGTCATCAGCCGGAGGATACTGCTGTTCAGAGTAGTCCTCTTCTTCCTCTTCTTCTTCTTCAGAATCTGATGGTACTGCCGTTTCTTTTCCTTTTCTTTCCCCTTCGTCATAGGTTGTTGGAAATTCTAAGGTCCTTCTGGCATGTCCCTGAAACCTTCTTCCCATGATAACCACATCAGCTGGCTTCTTCTTCTTTTTCTCTTTCTCTTTCTCTAGCAGAGTCTTTAGTTCCTCCTGCCCCTTGGCTAAGGTCAAGAGTAACTGTTGAAATTGTGAATTCTGAGCTTGTAAGTCTTTGACCGTTTGTTCTAGATCCATCTTGTTGAAATAAACAGTAGAAGGATGAGGAAACTTGTTGCAAAGACGTATTTATGCTCATGATGAATGATATGTATTCATGCAATGTTTTCAAGGATTTGAAATTCAAATTTGTTTCAAACAAAAAGGAACACACATTATATTAATAAAATAGAATTTGAGTACATCAATGCCCCTAGGGCAAAATAATACAAAATTCTAAGATAAAAAGACGTTGCGCATCCTCTTTGGTGCAATTTAGGTGTTAAGAGTCTGCTCTTCATGAAGTAACCGAGTGAGTTCCAAAACCTTCTTCTCACTTGTGTAGAATTGGGCTTCGAAAGTATCTCGTTCTCCCTTGAGCTGTATCCAACTCCTTTGTAGGTCTTCGAGTGATGTCGGCATGTCAGAATGTAGGATGGTGTATGGAACCTCTCCTTCCTTAACAGGCTCTATAATCACTGGGAGAATAGAGGGGTAAGGCATCATAAGACTTTGGGAGCGGGTTCGTACCCACTTGAGGTAAGGCTCAAGAGGGATGGAATTCTTGTGTCCCAGAGTCTTACTATCTACCTTGTTTGGCATCCTCCAAGCTCGGATGAATCTTTGACGAAGTCCTTGATTATTGTTGTCGAAGTCGAAAACCAAACCTTGAATCAGCATGTCATGTGGGCCATCCCTCTGGGCATAACCAAACTGTCTTAGAGCCAAGCAAGGGTTGTAGGTGATGCCTCCCCTAATTCCAAGTAGAGGGACATTAGGGAATTCCCCACAACGGTCGACAATGATAACATTCTCTTTGGATCGAGAACACCAATGAATGTCTGAATGTTTAAGTGTCATCAACCGTTGTGACCACCTCAAACCTTGCTCATTCTTCAAGAATGATTGGGGGAGATTAGAAATAAACCATCTTTCTAGGAGAGGAGTGCAACACATGAGAACACCTCTTTTCCTCATTGTACGAGTGTGAAAAGAGTGAAGGATATCCCCAAGCAATGTAGGCATCGGGTTGCGAGACATGAAGATTTTGACAGCGCTCACATCTATGAGTTGGTCAGGATTAGGGAACAAGACCATCCCATAGATGAGAAGAGCTACAATCTCCTCAAAAGCTTGCAAGTCCAAGGAGTTCCAACATCTTTGGGCCTTATCAAACAAGAACTTTGCCAAGAATCCTTTGACACTACTTATAGTTTCCTAATGGGTTGTGACATCAGATGAGTGCAAGTGCAGGGCTTGAGAAATCTCTTCTGGATTTGTATCTCTTTCCGTACCATTGAAAGGTAGTTGATTGAGAATGGGAATCCTCAAGAGTTGAGAGAATTCTTCCAAAGTGGGCACAAGCTGGTAGTCAGGAAATGTGAAGCCGTGATGCAAAGGGTCAAAGAACTGGAAGAGAACTTTCATCATGTCTTCCTATGTGTTGGAGGTGACCAAGTTGAGTAGACGACCATGTCTCTCGGTGAATGGATAATTCTCAGGAATCCTTTAAGCTAGCTCCTTGAGTTATGGAGGAATTCTCACAAGGTAGACTTGGATAGTTTTCCTGCGAAGTGAATCCATAAGCTACAAAACAAGAACAAAGATGAATTTCCAAAATCCTTGAAATGGTTATTGGATGCAAATGATGCTTTATGATGTCCATGATGTTATGCATAAGTATATATGTACAAGCAAATCACACAAGTTCCTAGTTTAGGCTTGCATAGGGTTTCATAGGTAAGTATCCTCTTGAAGTTTAGTTGGCTCAACCTGTCCTAGTAATAGTAACCGGGTTCTAAGGAGCTCAATATCACTGGATTTTTTCCTTGTTCATTGTTTTAATTCAAGCCTCTTTACTGGCGACCGAAATATTTCAAGGAACCAACCCTCAATGAGTGTAGTATCGAGTATCTACCAACTTCGGACTGCACCAAAGCCGGTTATCTCACTACATCCTAAAAGGCCAAGTTGGTCAAGTAAAGGTTGTAGAAGTTCGTTAGTGCTTCATGACATCACTCAGCGGATCCGTATTCTCTTTGATTGACTCAAAGGCTACCGGTACCCACAAATATGTCACACTGACATAGCTATTTCTTAGACTGTGTCGGTGTACCCCGCACAGTTTCCATAACGTATTGCTATTTACCTATAATGTTTCCCAAATCTGGGTGGAGGATTCAAACCCAAACAATAGAACCAAAGTGTAAAGCAAACAAGTCAAACAATTGTAAATAAAGGTGATCTAAACCCTAAGGTAACCCCACTTTTATAATTGTTCCCAGCAGAGTCGCCAGTTCTGTGATACGGTGGGAGAACTGACTTGAGGTTTTGTGTTTCGTCGCAAATGTCGCGGTTAACAAGAGTCGCCACCGACTTTTATTTTATCCAAATGGAAAGGTCAAAAAGCACAGGAAAGACCATTGAGATGTTTTCTTGAGTTCGGGGGGTAGATTATGAAAAGGGAAGGTGCTAGCGCCCTTTTCATCCATGGTTTTCCATGGGCTCTTAGTTACTTGCTTAGATCACTTGCTTTGCTTTGAAATTGTTTGAAATGGTGCTTGGTGTTTAGTGTGTTTTTGAAAGTATTTTGAAAAGAGGCCATTCGTTTAGGCAATCTTTGTAATGATTCTCGTTCGTAAGAATGTATACAAAGATGTTTGTCTTTTGAAAAATGTTTCAATGTTTTGTAAGATGTTTTGAAAATGTTTTTAAATGTGTGTGTGTTTGTTTTTTAAAATAGCAAGGATTGTTTGAAAGGGAGCAAGTAACTTAGAAGCTATCTACCTATTCAAATGTCTTTCTTGTGCATTTTTATTCCTTTGACATTGTTGACTTACCATTGATTTGGTAAAGAAACCTATCTTTGGATGTAAACGGCACGGGCGTGGGTCATCGTATGACCATGATAGCAATATTGCCATGTATCTTAGCATTTTTTTAGGGACCAAGATCATTTTATTTTAGGCAACCTTTTGATAGCGTCATCGAGGGACTATGATCTTATTTTTGTTTTGTTTTGTCAAGATACCTCGCATGCGTAACATGGCCATTTTAATTTAGGCAACCAAGTGGGTGAAACCCTAAGGGTGCTTGTGTTCAAAGTGTGTCATTTTTCATGCTTTTGTCTTGCATTAGGTTTTTTCTATTTGTTTTGTTTTTGGTCTTGTCATGCAAACCCTAGTTTACTAAACATGGTATATTAAAGCAATAAATTGCGTAAATGTAAACTAAGCTATTACGACAATTATTATGGGAGGGGGGATACAAGTTTTTGAATGGGGATATTGCACAAATATAAACATAAAAATACTATTACAACTCAATCGAATATTGTGCGCATTAAATAAATAAACAAGTATTTAAAATGCAATGCAATGGATTTATGTAAAAATATGTTTTGTATTTGTTTAATGTATGAGAAAATAATTTATTTAAACCCTAGAAATGAGAGTAAAAATATTATTATTTTTGAAAAGGGAAAACCCTAATTTTTTTATTAAAAGAAAACAATGTTTCCTATTTTTATTTTGTACATTTTTTGTACAAGAAAATAATAAATAATATTATATATAAATATTAAAAATTAAGTATGTATGAAAATAAATATTTTATGTGTATAAATAATATAATAAAAAATGTTAAGTATTTTTTAAATGTATTTACAACTTTAAGAAGATAAGTTCTATAAACTATTTTTTTATGCAAAAATAATAAAAAAATAAAATCAAAATGCAAAAAGTAAAGAAATTATTTTTCATGATTTTTATGATTCATAAAAAATAAATAAAAGTAATAAATATAAAAATATAAAAAGAAATATGAAAAATAAAACAAATATGCCATGGGGTGCAAATAGTGGTCAGGGGGTGTGAAAATTAAAAACAGAAGGCCCAAGGCGCCAAAAGCCCAGAACCATCGTCCCTGTCCTCCAGCCATGTCCTGCGCGCGTGTTTGCCTTCAAACCTGTAACTCTCAGATGCTTGCACAAAAACAAAAACTTATAACATGAAACTTGTGGCATTTTAGTTCACCATTCCAACCATATAAAATTTGTAACCTAACTCTCAAAGATCAGAGAGAATTTTAATGGCCCTAATTCGTGACCTAGAAATTTTATGAACTTCAAGCTTCAAATTCTCATAGCATAGTTAATATAAATGAAAAGTATGCATGTGTACAGCTTCACCATGATAAAGGCTACATTTTTTCTTCACAAATCGTGGCTTGAGGATGCCTATTCAGAGAGATAGAGTTTTGAAAAATACCTCCTTCAATTGGATTTGGATAGAGCAATGTAGGGACTTTGATGGAGGCCTGAGGATCATGTGAGCTTCCTTGAACTTCCTTCAAGCTATTCCAATGCCTAGCTTGCTTTGTGGATGGCCAGAACTCTCTGCACAAGTCAAGCTGCAAGCTCCAAGTTTGGAAATGGAAATGGCTGAAACAGGGCTTACAGATGCAGGGTAAGGGCTTGGATAGCTTTGATATGATGTGGATAATATGTTTCAAGTGTCAAGCCACAAAACGCACGAGCAAAAAATGAGTTTGCTATGGTTTTGCAGAAACTGGATGTTTGGGCAGAAAAATGGAGTTTGGGAGTTTCAGGGTGTTTTAGTTGTCAAGCAATCGTGTTCAGCATTGTAATGAATTTGTATATTTGTATAGAAATTACACAAAGGTCAATCCTTACTAGCTCTACAAGTTCGAGCATCTTTTGCAACTTTTCTTGTATTTTAAGTAAAGTGAAATGACAAATGCAACATGCTTGTACTGGATACCTCAACGGCTGATAAGAGTTGTTATACATTGCTTGAGACCTGTGGAAATTTTTTGCATCAAAGGGACAGGTCCAAGGCTCAAGGTTGACAAAATTGCAAAAACTCACCTTGATGAATATGGCAATGTGAGCTTTATGCCTAAAATGGAATTACAACTTGTGTAAAGTTCCAAAAGCAAAGATAAAGCCTTTAACATCTGAGTTTGCAATTAATTATGGAGTGTAGAATGAGTTTAGGACCTGTAAAGCAAGATCCAAACATCAAAGATCTGATTTGCAACTTGATGCATTGTAAAAATGGCTTGATCAAAAGTGATAAAATGCCAACTTCCCTCCTTCGATTCTCCTTAACCAAAAATGATCTTGGAGAGTTCTTGGACACTTTGGAAATATTGCAATGTGATCTATAACCCATATTTGAAATGAAACTTGCGATACTTCTTGGAACTAGGTGAAAAGTTGCCATGAAGTTAGGTCAAAAACCTGCCTAAATTAGGGCAAAATTTCACTAAGTTATTTAATTCATGGACCTATATTCACAAATTCATAACTTGAGATCCAAGCATCTTTTAGGAAAAGCTTTTGAAGAAAATTTGTAGATTTCATGGAGGACTACAACTTTCATATTGGAAGTGTTCCTTGAATCAAATTGCATCATGGTGAAAAAGTGGTGGAAAGTTGGGAAAAAATAAGAAAATTTCCATACTTAGAAAAATTCTAAGTTATGAAAATTTTCAAATTCAAAACCCCTAATTTTCAAAATTGGTTTTCTTGATGAACAATTTTCATATTTTGACATATCTTGATGAATTATGACCCTTGGCACTTGATTTTGACCAAAAAGTCAAAGTTTGACTTTTTAGTATACAGTTGACTTTTGATCAGTTGACTGGAAAATTCATCTGCCAATCCAATGAACTTGAGATATTTTAAACTATGTTATTAGGTCAAGATTATGCCATTGAACCCGTGAAATCATGTTTGGACTCAATTGGTCATTGGCTAGGTTAAAAATCAGAAATTGCCCTTTCTCAATCAAAACCCTAATTTTGATCATTTTGCCCTTTTGATGATTTAATAAAATTTCTTGAGGAGTTGTAATCCAAACTTGATCAACTGGTACATATGAGTCTAAAATGTTGTTGTGGAAAAAAAATTATGAAGTTTGACTGTAAATTGGCCATGGTTAACTTTTTCCTCAATACAGCTGATTTTTAGGTCAACTGTCCAATTGACTGGTCAAAATGTGGTTCAAGGCGTGAAACATAACATGAGCAATCTTAGGGGTCCAAGATGGTTTATGAAAGTCACATGAAGCATTGGTGATCCAAAAATCCTTGTGCAAACTCAAACCCTAATTTTAGGTTATCAGTGCAAGATGAGGTGTCTTGAGCTGACCAAACCCTAAACTTGTCTTGAGTCCAAGAAATCTTGTGAGAAAAATCTTGATAAATGAGAGGGAAAATTTTGGGGTACAACACTTCCTTCTATTTCCAAGTGAAAAATAAAAAGGATTGCAAAATAGTCAGAGTTAGAAGCGGTCATGGTGGAGAATTTGAAAACAAATATTTTGAATTTTTTTATTCAAATGGAATATTCCATGATTTCTCATGACCTAGAACTCCCCAACAAAATATGGTTGTATAAAGGAAAAATAGAACACTACAAGAAATGGCTCATACCATGATTCACGAAAATCAGATGGCTAAGCACTTCTGGGTGGAAGCAGTGAATAAAACGTGTTATATTCAAAATAGAATCTCCATAAGACCTATTTCGAGCAAGAATCCTTATGAATTATGGAAGAATAGAAAGCCTAACATTTCTTATTTCCATCCATTTGGACGTATATGTTATATGTTGGACACTAAAGAGAATCTAAGTAAGTTTGATTCCTATGTGCAAAAGTTCCTGCTGTTAGGATACTTTGAACGCTCTAAAGGCTTCAAAACCTATAACACAAAATCACGAGTCATCGAGGAATCAATCCACATCAAATTCAATGATAAGGTTGACTATGAAAAGTAAAAGTTGTGTGAAAAGCTGTCAGATGTAACTATAATGTTTTCTAATCCAAATGAGATGATTCAAGAAGATAAAGAATCAGAAGCTCCTTATTTTGATGTTGTTGATAATACTTTTGATCAACCTCAACCAAGGAAGAACAAAATCACATCCTCCCATCCAGAAGATCTCATTCTTGGAAGTAAAGATGCTCTAGTCAGAACAAGATCAACTCTCAAACCTTTTGCTGAAGTGCTTCTGGGTTTAGTTTCTTTAATAGAACCTACATCTATTGAGAAAGACCTTCTCATTAATGATTGGATTATGGATATGGAAGAAGAACTAAACCAATTCTCAAAGAATGATATTTGGAATCTCGTTCAAAAACCCAAAGGTGTCCATGTCATCGGAACCAAATGGGTGTTCAGAAACAAACTCAATGAGAAAGGTGTAGTTGTCAGAAATAATGCACGACTGGTTGCACAAGGTTATAGTCAACAAGAAGTGTTACACTATACATAAAGCTTTGCACCAGTCACCAGGTTAAAAGTTATTTGCTTGTTAGTTTCTTTTTTTGTATATCATAACATCACCCTTTCTCATATGGATGTTAACAGTGCATTTATGAATGATTATATTTCAGAAGAAATGTACGTCAAACAACCTCCTGGCTTTGAAAATTTTGAGAAAACATACCTTGTTTTTAAACTAAATAAATATCTTTATAGCCTAAAACAAGCTTCCAGAGCTTGGTATGACAGATTGAGTAATTTTCTTCTAGAAAATAAGTTTGCCAGAGGAAAGGGTGACACTACACTCTTCTGCAAAACCTTCAAAAATGATATTCTAATTGTTCAAATTTATGTTGATGATATTATTTTTGGTTCTGCTAATCCATCCATCTGCAAGGAATTATCTAAGTTAATGCTGGCTGAGTTTGAAATGAGCATGATGGGAGAACTGGAGTTCTTTCTGGGAATCCAAATTGATCAAAAACTAGAGGCTACTTTCATTCATCAAAGTAAGTACACCAAATAACTTCAGAAGAAATTCATAATGATAGAATTCACTATAGAAAAGACTCCAATGCATCCAACATGTATTCTTGAGAAAGAAGAGGTAAGTGGAAAGGAATTTCTGAAGTTGTATTGTGGTATGATAAGCTCTCTTTTGTATCTGACTGTGTCCAGACCTGATATTTTATTCAGTGTTCATCTTTGTGCTTGATTTAAATATGATCCTATGGAATTACATTTAACTACCGTTAAGTGAATTCTAAGGTATCTGAAAGGAACCACTAACCTTGGCTTGATGTATGTGAAAACATGAGTACATTCTTTCTGGTTTCCAGGATGCAGATTACGCTGGAGATAGAATGGAGAGGAAAAGTACTTATGGAAATTATAAGTTTCTAGGAAATAATATGATATCATGGTCAAGCATGAGGAAATTAACAATTCCTCTCTCAACTGCAGAAGCCGAGTATATCTCAGCAGCACTATGCGGCACTCAGATGCTCTAGATGAAGAATCGACTAGAAGATTATCAGATTTATAAGATTAACATTCTTATCTTCTATGACAATATTGCTACTATTTGCTTTAGTAACAATCCTATCTTACACTCTAGGGCTAAACACATAGAAATCAAACATCATTTCATTAGAGACTATGTTCCGAAAGGGATCCTATCTTTAAAATTTGTAGATACAGACCATCAGTGGGCTGATATTTTAACAAAACCCTTAATTGAAGATAGATTTTTGTTTATTATAAAGAATCTGAAAGTGGATCTCTGTTCAGAGTAAGATGTCATTAGAAACAAACGAATTTTAGTATAAATCTGAAGTGATAAGATTCGGACTCAATCAAAGGCCTTCTAATTTCTTTTACCTCAGTCATCAGAAGATGTCTCGGTCAAAAATGTATCTCATCAAATGGAAATATTTGTCATTTTTCCATATGCTAAGAATATCAAACACATCACCTAAATAAACTTAGTGTCTATCATACTCTACCTATGCAATGCACGAGCAATTATTTTTCTTGGAATTGATGAATCATGATTACATTTATTAACTACTCCTAACTTTTGTGTCTTATTTATTTCCTTTGCGAGAGTATTCCAATTCATCTTTCAGTTATAACATTTATTCATCTGAAGCTATCAATCCTTGCATCCTGAAACTCCCAAAAATCATTCATTCCTTATGGACGTGTATTGTCTGAACTATTTAAGTTAGCTTGTGTAATTGAAATTGTTCGAAGAAATTCGTTCATCAGAGGAAATGTTCTATTTGATGAGAGTTGTGATGTGTTTAAAGTTTAGTTAGTTTCCCTTGTTTGTATTCAGTCTGTTGTTTCTTCTTCTATTGTAATCATTTTGAAATATCAATGAATCTTCTTATCTTCTTCTGGTTTTTATGTTTTTCACACATAATTACCTTTTTTATTATGACAAAAAGGGGGAGTAATTAAATGAATGTGATTTTGATTTCAATCATCAAGTTCTGGAAAATGTTATTTTAAAATAGCCGCTTACATTCTAACCAAGTTAAAATTCTATTTGTGTTAGAATTATTTTCTTTTTCAGGAAATGAGAACTCTAATTAAAGACAAAAATCTAAAAGCATTTTGCAAAGCTTATGTCTAACCTGTTGGCTTTATACTTGGATCCAAGAATTGAAATCTGGAACCCAATAACAAGAATTGAGAATCTGAAATATGTCTTAGTCACATTAAAGTTTCAAGATTTCAATTGATTTCATTTTCATTGGCATCTAGAGTCAAGACTCTCATGATCTCAATATCTGATCTATTGGAACCAGAGGGACTTTTTACTCAAAGGGTTCAGAGTCTGGATATTCGAGCTTCATCAAGTCATTGACTCAGGGGGAGTTTAATAAAAAGGATAAGTGTTCCATACCTTCTTATTTTCACTTTTTCTGATTGTATGAACAAAATTGTGTCATCTAAATACATAGTTTTGTCATCATCAAAAAGGGGGAGGATTTTTAGAAAAAAGATTAAATTTTGCAATACTATATCTGAGTTTTGATAATAAAAAATGAGTATGTTTGTATGAACAATTTTGATACTCTATTTTTTTTTTAGTATTTAACAAACATTAGAAGAGAATTAGTTGCGCTTCTGCACTACACAAGTTCTGATGAACAGTAGAAAGACACTCTAGAAGACTCTGAAGTGTAGGATCTGATATGAAATCTAAAGAACCAGTCATAAGATCTAAAGACAGAAGTTTCTACTTAAGTACAGATGCTAAAGACTCATGTTTCTCAAGACAACGTGTTATAAAGAAGCCAGTCAGAAGATATGAAGACATAAGTTTCTACTTAAGTCCAGATGCTAAAGACTAATGTTTCTGAAGACAAAGGGTTCTCAAGACCAAGTGCTGAAGACAAATGATTCTCAAGACCAAGTGTTGTAGGTTCTGATAGAGGATGTTCTAAAGATTCTAAAGATTTGAAGTTCTAAAGACCCATGGTTCTAAGAAAAGGGTTCTAAAGACCAAGTTCTAAAGAATCTGAAGACAGAAATTCTAAAGACTCTAAAGACTTGAAGTTCTGAAGACCCAAGGTTCTAAGAAAACGATCTCACGACCAAGTGTTAAAGACTCTGAATGGGCAGTTGTGAAGAAACTGAAGACTTGAAGTTCTGATGACCTTGTGTTATGTTCTCGCTTCTAAACAAATGCTCGCAGAAGCCTCTGAAGTGCAGAAGGAAAGAATATAACGTTAACATGGTACAAATAGTACAAGGTACAATGTTTCATTCCACTACTATGAAAGGACAAATGCGTTGCACGATCTTGTCCCCCACGTGATTTATCAATCTTCCAAAGCTTCTGGAAATACCAAGAGTATCCCTTAATGAATATATTATTTTATTGGCTATATAAAGGCTTGAAGACTAAGAGAGAAAGTGGTGAATTTTTACTGAATATCCACACACAAGGGTTGTTCATAGCTTTCACATTTTTAGTCTATTGTTCTTAAAATAGTTTACATATTCAGCTTCTATAGAAGCAATAATATTGTAAACAAAACTTGTATTCAAACATTTGTTTGATTTCCTTAAGGGACCGGTTAGGTCTGTATCCTTAAGAAGTCTAGGACTAATCTGTCTTAGAGGTTTGATTTTCCTTAAGGGACTGGTTAGGTTTATATCCTTAAGAAGTATAGGACTTCTATGTCTTAGAGATTGTTAGTCACTTGCAGGTAGTTTGTGCATTATAATAATCAGTTGGATTATTGAATTAAGTCCCGGAATGAGAGAGGCAAAATCACTTTGACGGGTGGACTAGACTAGCTTGATAGTATTCAAGCGAACTAGTATAAACATTATGTGTTCTTTAATTCCTGTTCAGAATTATTGTTATTATCAACAGTGAAGAAAAAAGTATTTTAATTAAACGGGAATATTTTTAAAAGAAAATTTTTGATTTAAAACCCAATTCAACCCCCCCCCCCCCCCCTTTCTTGTGTTTTTCACACCTTCAAAGAGTACTAGTGGAACTTGTCAATTGTTTGCAAAATCCTTGGTAAGTTAGCATAGTAAAAAACAAGTTTTCGTAGTTTTGTCAACTGCCGAGGTGGAATACATGGCAGCCGGTAGTTGTTATGCTCAAATTTTATGGCTCAAACAACAACTATTGGACTTTGATATTAAACTATCACGTATTCCTATCATGTGCGACAACACTAGTGCCATAAATTTAACCAAAAATCCATTGCTACATTCAAGGACTATGCATATTGAGATACGTCACCACTTTCTTCATGATCATATTTAAAAAGGAGATGTTGCGTTTGAGCATGTTGATAGTAAAAATCACCTTGCCGATATTTTCACTAAACTACTCGCAACCAAATCTTTTGTCAACATACGCAAAGAATTGGGGATCATTGATATCTCAAATGTGTCCTAGTTTTATCTCGTTAATTGCACGTTGAATATTCACTCTAACTATGTGTTCAAGTGTGTTATGTTTTGTGCGTGCAACATTCAATCCTTCAAGAGTAAGGTAATATCGTTTCAATTTCTCCTTGAACGTAAGTTTTAACTAAATGCATATTTCTAGTTTTCTTTCAAAAATGCTTCATATACTTTCAAATGATGAAAAGCATGAATGTTCATTTCCAAAAATTTCTGATTAACAACCATTGTGTGTTCTTGATCTATAGGCTTACAGTGACTCCATGTAATAATTCTTTCACATTTGTATATATTTATTTTAATATAAAATAATGTGTTGTAGTTATTTCCCTTATTTTTTGTTGCAATGTCTGGTTCTTATTATCATATTTACTTTGTATGGTAGACATCTTCATTTTGGTTTTAGTAGCGATATTATATTGTCGCTATTGTTGGCTCACGCATGTGTGACATTAGGAGTTCCATTATGAAGTGTTACACAATCATGATGCTCGATTTGACTTTCATTGCTTTTGTATTAGATTACATTTGTTGTGATGTGTGATACTCATTATTTAAAAGTTTTCATCATTACATATATATGGGGATATGTAATTGTTGCTCTTATATGAAAAGTTTGCCTCTGTTTGGTATTTGTTAATTGTTTGGAAACTTTGGAACTTCTAATCGGTTGTTATCTTCTTTTTGATGTTGTCAAAGGGGAAAAAGCATATGCGAGATGAAGATAGGATGCACAAAGACCCGAGGAGCCATTGAAAATTACAAGAAATGCATCGCTGAAAGTTTTGCCATCATAAAAAAGGGGGAGTTTATGAGTACATCTTCAATACAAGGTGTTTTGCATGATGTCAAAACTGGGAAAGATGGCACAAAGGTAAAATTAATTGTATCTCTTTTTCTTATGGCTCTCCTCTGTATCATAGGTCATAGGAATCATAAAAAATTACTTTGAATTTGATCCAACACATTTAAAAACACTTTCTGCACATTTTTGCATTGCATGTGTCGACACATTTAATTTTTTAGGTCGACATATGCAACTCAGTCTTTAAGCCTGTAAGATTCTGTAAGTCACAGGTCGACACATATAGCCTTCAGGTCGACACATACTGAAAGATTTCTGAAATTATAGAAATTCTTATTTTATGTGTCGACACATCCATCCTTCATGTCGACACACTTACTCACATTTTAAAGCATGTAGCTACTGACGTGCCCAGGTCGACAAATAGAGTCCTTCAGGTTGACACATGCAATAATTTTATAATGTATGTGTCGACACATATGATTTTAAGGTCGACACATAAAATCTATTTTGGTCAAATTTTATTTTTCTTTTATTGAGAATTTTTCCTTTTTCCCTAAACATTTTGAAACTATAAATACCCATTCATACATCATTTCGAACTTGATGATACCATAAAATTAGCCTACTTTTTCTCTTCATCTTCAACCTTCTAATCTATGTGTACACACCAACATTACATTGTGATGATGTACCATCGGGGTGCAATCTTGACGAAGAATTGTGGATTTCTAATTGGCTTGGGTTAGGTTCTTATAAGGGTCTTCATCCGGAAAAACCAACGGGTTTCTCCTCCAACATCATTTGATGAACTGTGGATTTTCATGCAAGATCCACTACAAGAAAATTGGCAGATTGCGACAGGTATTTTTGTAGATTACGACGGTTAAAACCGTCGCAATTTGCTTTCCACGACGGTTGCTTTACCGTCGCAGAAGTGTGTGTCCCCAACCTATTTCGCGACGGTTACAAAAACTGTCATTCAAGTTTACGACGGGTTGATACCGTCGTGACTATCTTTTGAGTTTCTTTTAATTATTGATGGCGACGGTTCGATACTGTCGTGAATATCTTTTGAAATTGATTAAATTGTTTATGGCGACGGTTCGATACCATCATGACTTTTGTTGATTACGACGGTTCAGTACTGTCGCCATGACTTTTGTTTATGTCTTGATTTTTTTTATTTTTCTATTATATATATTTTTTATTTAAATTATTATCTATGTAAAAAATTTTAAATATAGTTTTTTTTTGTGTTATTTTTTTCTTTAAATTATTTCTTCTTTAATATATTTATTTATAGTATTATTTTTTGTTTTATTTTCTATCACTTTGTAATATAGTAAAAATAATTTCAATAAAAAATATTTAACATCAAATAAGCATTATAATATCCAAAAAAATGTGTGTTCCATAATCATGTAAAATGCGAGTTCCATAATCATGTCAAGTAGTACAAAAAACCCAAAATATATCAATTCCTAATCTTATAATAATAAGTATCATTATACCAAAAATACATGAGAAAGTTCACAATCTAATTATCTCGATCATAGCAAAGTCTAATTTGTCCCCCCTGAAGTTCCATTATCTCCAATACGGTAGCTAGACTCAGATGAACGTCTACCATCAGCGGGTGATTCCAATCCCTAAAAAAAGGTATTAAAATAATAATCTTTAAAATAATACTCATAAAATTTAACTTTAAATGCGTCAAATTAATATACCTGTCTTCCATTGGAATAGAGTTAGCAGTACCTCATGTAAAGGAAGGTTCAACCCAAGTTCAGACGAAGTTGATCACAAATTGGCAAATCGTCGTAAATCCCTTTCGGCTATACATGGAAGGATATATCCATCTATTTCTTGAACCAACAATCAGCATTTCAAACAACTTCCAAATTTTCATCCAAGAGGTAGCATATACCAATTCTTGACTAAGACTAATGACATGACTCGGAGCACAAATTCTTGAGTTACAAGAATAAGCATTTGAAATTAGATAAAGTACCTGTTCTCTCCGAAGGCCATTTGAAGTATACAACGTATATATGATGGAGCTTAGTACGTTGAAATGGATACTGAGAATGAGCCCTACAGAAATTTTTGCAAATTCTTATTTTAAGTGCGTATCTAATTAGTAACCAGATTCAAAACTATAGCAGATAAACTTTACCATTAACATATAGCTTTCGTAGGTTCTGATTAGTATATTCTAAATTCCAATCAATATTGAGTATAGTAAAGGAACTGGAAGCAATGAATTAAATAACATACTTGAGCACAAAGTCTGAATCAGCTGAGTGGCATTTTGGCTTCAAATAAGCATCAATCACTTGTAAAATGGTATCGTCCTTTCCTACAAGTGGGATGGACTAGCCTTTTCTGCTGGACTCAACCCTCATTGGTTGAAATGGACATGCATTTAAGACCATAACAAATAGGTTTCCATATAGAGTTATGTTTGGCCGATAGAGAAATACTTGGAATAGAGATATGTTTTTTAAAGTAAGTACATCAACATAACCCATTTGGTTAGCTTCACTCAATCAAACATCAGTATCCACATCTAAAAATCCCAATAAGTTACCTGTGCCTGAACTTCAATAGGAACTAGGAAGAATAGACATACTACTCTCCTAATCTTAAACATAATCCAACTCAAAACAAGGAAGAATGGACATACTACTCTCCTAATCTTAAACATGATCCAACTCAAAACAGGGAAGAATAGACATACTACTCTCCTAATCTTAAACATGATCCAACTCAAAACAGAATGATTTCAGAAGTAGATAGATTCAAAATGAAGCTACACTGTCAAAATATCTAGTCACCAATAATCATATAAAAAATATAGGAAAAATAAACAAATAACTATGCTCCATAAGTAACATACCTCTATCTTTAAAATTTTCATACAAGTGCGAGAGTTCTGTGTAATTTGATGATGTCAAGCCACTGCCATTCATTCAAAGGAAATCATTCAATAGGAGGATCATAACATACCAGAAACTTTGACATAACTTTCAAGGTATTTGATTTGAACCTTCTCAAATAGAACTTGATTAGCAGAAATTGACTAATCACTTCAGAGATACGCTTATATAGAACACACTATTTATTTTTAAATGAAGACTCACCACCTAGTTTGTTAAATGAATAACACCGAATCCATCCTATCAGTTCGGCTTGAATAATGCCCCCCTCAATATTTGTAATAATTCTAAATTGCGGATGCGTGAATAAATGCTTGCAACCCATGCGGTTGCAATACATTGCGGAAACTTCTAAAACCCTAATACTATGTACTACAATGGAGAACTATCTGCTTAAGCATACCTAAAATTTTATGTTTGGATTGGTGGGATGTGATGGAATGAAATAAAATGGAGTGGTATATAATCAGATTCCCTTGTTTGGATTTTCAAATAATGGATAGTTGTGTATTTTTTATAAGTTGACGGAACGGAACCAAACAATTTAGTTCATTCCATTGCTCCACTCCACTCCATTCCATAATATTCTATTCTGCTCCGCTCCTTTCTAATTCATCGATCCAACCATAACCTAAAGGGAAAGTGAGTGCAATTTCCCCTAAACATAACATTACAACTGAAAAAAATAAGGCTTTCACACAAATATAAAGTGAATAAATCATACCATCGTGAAGCAACATTGACAATCAAGAGAACCTTCCCCTTGAATTTGCTAAGAGAAACATCCTTCTTATCAATATCCTGCACCACACAAAAATCACAATATCCTGCGTCAAAATTTAACTTTAACTTAGCTCTTTGGAAGATAAGGGGTAGATGATTCATCATGCATTCATGTTCTGATCTAGCCTATTGAAATCAACACAAAGCCAGCTCAGTTATCTTTCATCAAGAGATTCAAACAAACCATGCAATGCTAATATGAGAAACCTTGGACAAATTCTAATCATAAGGTTTATAATTTCACTTGATCCATTAGTTAGATTCTAACATTTTCCAATAAAATATTATAATCAGAAAGTCTTACTAGATTTATCTTAGATTTCAACTTTGGCAGACACTCTGTATCAATAATCATCATAGCATTTGCTACAAAATAGTAGTATTACTTGTTACAGAAGTGAAAATATCATGATACAAAGGCAAAGAACAACATATATGTTCTCTAAAGAAATAAAACCACCACCCCTAACAAATACATGGGTGGTAACAACCTCTGTGATTTATGAGTAACAGATTCAAATTAGAGTGAACAAACCAAAAATTTAATTCATACCGGGAAATTCCTAGCAAAGAAGAGAAAATTCTCCAAAGAAATAAAACCACCACCCCTAACAAACACATACAAATAAAAAATCATTAGCAACAACTAATTAACAATAACACAAGACCTGGTAATGAAAAAAATAAGGACAATATCTACCTAAAATCTGTTGATGGATCCTTCCCTTGTCAGCCCATTTCCTTCCACTGCTCATATATCAAGCCACGAAGTTCTTCTTCAGGAAATGCAGCATTCCATAAAGCCCTAAGGGCCTCCTATAATGTATAATACATATGTAAATTAAAATCACAAGGAAAGAATAAGAAAAATACGGCTATTTAGGATTAAAAAATATATTTACATCAATAACTGTTGCTACATTGCTTACACATAGACTGAAAAATAGTAGTGATAGAAATGATACCTGGTGCTCAATTATAGAACTATCATATGGAACATGTATTCGTCTATGTAGCCTCTGCAAGCATTCCTCCTAAGGATTGAAATTTCAACATTATGGTAATTTGTTGTGACTAAATTAGAAACATAAATATATAACAGAAAATGTAAGTAGAAAATGCTCCCAAATTTCATATGGTATACAGGGAGTACAAGTATATCGGCAACGTAAACATACAGCTGATTAGCAACTGGTAGTAAAAATTCTATCCCATAACAATATTTTCTTGCATCATCCAAACAACATACACGATTTGGAGGACAAACAGGAAAAGGAGCACATAACCAGAAATACAATAGCAAGTTACTTTCGTTATTTGGTAAGATCAATTCAAAGATTATCAATTCAAGAAAGTTACTTTTGTTATTTAAAGATTGCAAAATGTTCCTTATAACCAGTTTAAAAGATGTATTGTTTTAAAAAAAATTGAAGCATTCTCACTCCATACCACATTCTCTAAAAATATTGATTTCTTTTAGTTTTTGCTGGAAGATGAATAAGGCATAAAAGTTAACATAAATCAAAAGAAGCTTCTGTAATTATAGAAATAGTACCTGGGCTAGAGTTAAATAAAAAAATCTAGAAGCATCACTATCTCTTCTCTGTACACATACACAAGACAAACTTCTACCAAGCCATGCTGCTGATCCTGCCACAACCTCAGCTGTAATGAAACAAAATTTCCTATCAAGAACTACTCTAAGAGCTTTAATGCTATAATTCATCCTAAGTTAATAAACAAGCAAGAGTTTGTTTCAGTAATTACATATTTCATCCTTACCACACAAAGTATTCAGCTTATTTGAACCACATTTTCATAAGAAAGAAGAATGTGAGTTTCTATAAATGGCTTTTTTTTCTAACAATTTACATAATTTACATTAGATTTCAATTAAAATCCTGAAAAAGGATCAAAACAACAACTGAGCAACAACAACAATAATGACTAAATTGTGTAAAAGCATCTCCTTGAATTCAATTTCACAGCAAACAAAGAAATTGTCAATCACTTGGTTAATTTCCCAAACAATTTGTGTGTTCATAATAATCACAGCAAGCCTAACCTAAAAACCTCTCAAACAAAAAAAACAAAGCCAATTATAGATGAATTTCATGAACACCAGATCTATCTAGAGGGATAAAAAGGTAAAATAAATTAATAATGGAATTGAAAATTATTTTTTAAAAAATTTACCTACCAATGCAATTGGCTCAATGTTGTGAACCGTGTTTCTCGACCCACCGCATTTCTTAAGGTCAACAATAACCTTCTTACCCAAAACCCCTTTGTAGTACTCAAACAAACCCCCGAGCTCCTTTTCTAGGGTTTCGATTTAAGCTAGCTTCTCTTCTGGTGTTCGTAGGTGCTGTAACTTGGAATTGACCTCTTTCTTCCGCTTCTGGGAGTTGGTTATGGGGTGATTGGTTGTCGAATCTTGAATCGGTGGTGGTGCCGGATGGTGAAGTATGGATGGCCGGACGCTGGCTCCGCCACTGTGTAGAGGACAAGTTTAGGATTAGGATATTTAAGAAGTAATAAAGCAGTTTAGAATCAGCTAAAAGAAAGAATAAAATTTCTATAATCTAAATATAACAGAGAAGCACAGGACTGTTATTTTTTCTCATTATTGCATAAATTAAGTAGTATAACTTTTTGACATATATTATTCATATGCATCAAATCCCAGTCAGGTTTCAGTATTGCTATTTAACTATTCAAAATAATCATTATACATTGCAACTTGTCAATAAACATATAGTATATATTTTTGCATCTAGGCTGTGTATAATATATTGATAGGAAAAGGCCAAATTTTAGAAGAAAAAAATGATAGAATTTTAACTATTCAAAAATTTTATGTATTTTAAGAGCTTTTTAACTTTTTTACGGCGACGGGTGTTTTACCGTCGTGCCCATGAGAATTTTTAAAGGTTTTGGGTGCGACGGTTGTTTTACCGTCGTGAAATGAATTTTAGGACGGATAACTTTACCGTCGTGAAAGGTTTAAGGGTGCGATGGGTGCTTTACCGTCGTGATATGCCTTTTAGGACGATTAATTTTACCGTCGTGACTAGTTGTTGGTGAAAAATCAATGTTAAAAGTGTTAAATGGGGCCGACGGTTGTTTTACCGTCGTAATAATAATATTATGATGGTTAATTATACCATCACAAAATAAATATTAGGGACGGTTGGTGTCAACTGTCGTAAACACTGTCTCTATATGTCAATTACGACAGTTATCACATAACTGTCGCAATTTTTGTGTCGTTAAACACTAATTTTCTTGTAGTGATCATGCGAGAAGAAATTGTCCATGTGAAAACTCCCATGGAGTGTTTGAAATCTTTTCAAGGAACCTTAGAGTGTTTGAAATATTTTTAAGGAAGTAGCAAGAATTGGATGATAGAATCAATAATCTTGTGTTGATAGTGTGCAATCGGATTTACTTGAGTGAAAAATCCCTTGGAGTGTTTGAAATCTTTGTGAGGAACCTTGGGGTGTTTGAAATCCTTTTAAGGAAGTAGCTTACGCAGCGAATAAGTTACATTTATTGGTTGATTTGATCTTGATTAAGATCAAAGGTTGGAAGAAGGAGCATCAACACAAAATTGGAGAATTTTGTATTTTTGTTTCTAACTACTCCATTGTATTTAACATTTTGCATATAAAAATTATCCTAGTTCCTCTGGAATTAGGCACAAATATACCCACACGTGAGGACGAGAGTGGGAAACTGTGTAGACAAATTCCTTGTGTGTTTTTACTTTTCCGCTTTTACTTGCTTTCAATTTCATCAATCGTTTTAACAAATAGCATTGTGATAGTAATTGAATTGTAAGAATTTTTCACTCAAAATTTGTTTTTGAATTAGGTGTAGATATCGCTTATAATCATTTTTTATTATAAGTGATTTTGTATATCAACACCACTCAAAGAGAAATTTTGAAAATTCACTTGCACGTCAAGTGTTTGATAAAACAATCAAGTTAGTTCTTTGATTATTTAGCCTTGGAAATAGAATTGCAAATTGATTGTGTTCAAACAATAAATAAGTGGATTGTTGAATTGAATTGTGATTAATACAATATTTAATTTTGTCTCATAGATTTATCTTTTACAATTTTCATATCTGAGTTTCCAATAAATTGTTTTTAGACGACTTATCCAGTTAATCACTTTGGCACTAAAAAGCTTTGAAAACAAATTAAATTCTAGATTTATGTATATAATTTTTTACGCCTCTATTCACCCACCTATAGTTACGTGTCATTGTCTAACAATCTAAAGTTACATCGATATGGGTTAAACCTGTTTAACCTGCCATTTTTGGTTGGCTAGGCTGAGTTTTCGGCTCTGTACCTTAAGTTGGCCCGCCCCACCTAACCCGCTTAAAAAAATAGGCCGAGGCAGGTTTTTTCCACAAGCTTTTTAATTATTTTTTAAAATATATTTTTACTTAGAATTAAAACAACTTTATTTATAAAGGATACTTTTTTCTTAGGATTACATTGATTGAATTGTATTATAAATTATTATATATACAAATTGAATTATAATTATAACGTTCTTTCTGTAACTTTCTAATACATGCTTTAATTGGAAATGCTTGAAATAAAAGAACAATTGTATGGCATGCAGAATTATTAAGTTATCTATACATTAGGTCAAATACTTTCCTTAGAAATAGATGTTGATTTTAAGAAAAGGAAGGATTTGATTAGTGTATACATGTGACAATTTTAGGAATTAACTATTAAAGAATCGGTCGGTATAAAAGTCTATATGATGTAAACAGTGAGAAAGTTTGGTGTTGATATTTTATGCACTATAATGTTTTATACAATGTAATTGTTATCATTATTGGTTTTGTGTAAATTATAAATTGGGTTCTTTTAGTAGTTAGTTTTTAAATAGGATTAAAATCATATGTATTTTTTATTTATTTATTTTAATACTTTTTATATTTTGCTTGACATTATTTTGTTTTCTTTATTGTAATAGGTCTTTATATATATTATTTTTTGAATTGTTTGGACTTAAAACATGTTGAAGTTCTATTATGCGTTGCTATTTTTTTGTCGATCTCTTTGGTAATAATTTTTTATTTCTAAATTATAAACTAAATCAAATCGTAAAATAAAAAAGTAAAAAATTGGCGGATCGGCCCTCCAACCCGCCATCTTGTTAGTAAACAGAGCAGACTTGGCTTTTGAGCTCATACATGTAAGTTGGCCCGCCCCACCCCACTTTTGGATGGGCTTAAATGGGGCGTGCCTAAATGGGACGAGCCGCCCGCTTTGCCACCTCGTCGGGTTCAAAGGTATTTTTTCTTATGCTATTTTACTTGCAAGTCGGAACTCGGAGTTTTGGTTGAAGATATGTAAAGTTGTCAATCTGTTGTAAGAAATTCGCAATTATTTTTATAGTTATAGGAATTTATTAAATTTTCCCGTTATATTATTGATCTCATGATATTACTAATACGTGACCTTTATCTAATGATACATTCAACTTTAATTTGAGAAATGGTGTGGCAATAGTTGCCTAGATACATGGTGCACATACACCCACACATTTCCTATATTTAGAACATTTCATGCTAAGATTTATGCCAGGTTGATAATTCGATGAAGGCGTGTTATAAGTAATTCATATTCAAAACATATTTGTGTTGCTAGTTAGAAGCAGAAATTCGTGAGGTTGCGTCCTGTTGCACCCTAAAGTTTGCCCTTCCTATTTTACTTTTACCTGGTTTAGGCTTCACATTCATTTGCGTCCTTTCATTAGGACATTTTCATCTAATGTATTTCATTCAATAAAGTACCATGGGTTCAAAGGGTCAGTGATCATGCAAGCTAGGTTTCCACCGTTGTGTGAGGTGTATAAGTCAAATAAAGTCTGATTTTTTTTTCTGATTCTTCTGGTTCTTCAAGCAATGAGTGTGAATTAGAGTTTTGGAAGTATGGCTATCATGAACCTTTTCTTCAAGGGCTATTCTCTATCCAATTTTTTTCCAATAACAGAGATTAAGGCTTATTTCCCTACACCTGGTCAAGAGAATCGGAGTTTCAACTCACTGTGTTCAAGCATTGGCAATAGTTCCTCAAGAAAGGTTCATTGGGCTAGGGTTCCATTTCAAATATAAATTGAGCCTTAATTGCCTTCCATGTTGCATGTTCATCATCATATAAGGATTTCTAGTTACCTACTCCATAAGGCAATTGCTCAGAGGTTTGAATCAAGGCATTCTTCTTGTGGTGTTATCTTGACCAAGGTTTGCTTTGAAGTGTTTCTTGAGTGATTGGGTTATGTATTATGATCTCATTTATCATTCATTTGTCAAAAGGGATTAGGTTGCTTCAAGTAAAAGTTGATTTGAACCCCGAGTATCAAGTATGGTTTGCATTAGATTGGTATTTAATTCATTAGGGAACCACGAAAGTAGGCAAGAATTGATTCAAAGGTACATAGATCAAGTTGACTTTGACTTTGGTCATGTTCATGATTTTGGTTTCAAAGGCTAAGCAAATGGAAATCAAACTTGAAGGCAATGTATACGTGGAATGCACAAGGATCCATTCAAGTTTGGGAATCATGTACATATGTCGTTTCTTTCCTAAAAGAACTTCTATTAAAAGTTGCAAAAGTCGTGAGGATCCTTCATGAAATATTTGAACTTGGAGCAAAATAAGAGAGTAATATATCATTTCACAAGGTTTACAAAATACATTCAATTTTTATCCTAGTTGATTCCATTAAAGGTTCAAAATATCTTCATTCAAATGTTCAAAGAGTATTTGCCAAGAAGAATTCTCTATGATGAATTGCAAGAGCAGAAAATTATTTGGGTTTAAGGTTTGTCTTCTAAAATATTTATTTGAGCAGAAAATCATTTATTTATCTAATCCTTTTTTTGCCTAACCATTTTTTTTGTTCATTTCAGAATCAAATGCACACAAAAGCCATAGAGAATATTCTGCACCCTTCATTTGATCTACACCAAAATTATATAATTTGAAGATCTAAAATCTATATTTGGGAGAAATTAATTTTTTTCTATGTAAATAATGTAATTTTTTGGGTGTACACTATTTTTTGTAAACAAATTATTTTATTAATTTTTTGTGTAAACAATGTAACGAGGTTTAATTTAAAAAAAAAACTAATTACCCATCGGTTTTATTCATAAACCGAGCTATATAAAGCACTAGTATTGTATATAATAAAAGTGCAGATGATAGCGGTTCAAACCCATGCGCTAATAAATTTATCCCTTGGTGTTATAAAAACTGAGGTGATAAATCGTTACTTTTAATGACGCCATTTGCTACCTCGCTTATGTAGCTGAGGTAAAAACATTTCACGTCCGAGATTAAAAGCAGTTTATATAGTAGTATAGTAGTACTTGTTTACATATACAAATACAATATGTGCAAAACATATGTCAACTTACTTTTAATTCATCACAAATTTTAATTGAAATACTTCTTTTTGATAATGTTTTGTCTTCTGAATTAAGCTGATAGATGATGGTGTGAATTTGAAATTCATATTATATGTTTGATATTGTTTGATAAAAGCAATATAAAATGGTGTAACTATAACAAATTTGTTTTGTTTTATTGTATATTTCTGGTCGGTTTTCATGATTGAAGCACATTGTTTTGTTTTATTTGTTCATATTATTTTTTGAAATGTTTGTGAATTTAGATAAAAAAAATCGATACAGAGGAAATTACTTCCTTTCTGGTGAGGTGGCATGTAATATGAATGTCGTCTTGCATTATTGCAGGATTAGAAAATGTGTGGTGAATGGTTAGCAAAGCGACAATGCATTCAACAAACAGTTAGCGACTTTATGGCCCTTATAGCTAGCGTTAGCAGTGATACGTCATCATCAAATGTACAATGTGTTTTTACTATAAGATTTAGGGGTTATGTGATGGATTAATTTTGGGATTTCTCTTCCATTCTTTCATGTTGAACTGTGATATACATTCCCAAAAGTAATGGTGATCAATTGATCGATCATATCACATTTCTTTAAAATGAATTTTCAACCAGAGATCCATGGTTGGGCGAGGTCAAATTTGCACAACTATACATATCTAGAGGTGAAATAGTGAGACTCATTAGTGTATCATTGGTAAGATTCTTCTTTTGATTTAAGCTCCCGCCGTTCAAGAAGTTTTCGGAGCCGAGTTATAAGCTGTTTCTAGAAAAGTTATCTGATAACATGATTGTGGTAAAGCTTTCAATGAAGTTGTCGTAGTTCCCACTTGAATGATACTGACGATTCTATATTGAACATTCGTGGCTCAGATTTGGCCTCCATGGGCTCTAACTTAAATTATGGTGGATGACTTTCACATTTATGTTGTCTTTTGTTTAATTCACGTACTTTTCTACTTATTTTGTTTTATTTTGTGTATCTAGATATGTCCTTGTTTTATTTCGTCTTTCAAAAATATTAAATAACATACAATATGTTGTTATCTTCATAACTGATATGCAATGGTCATTAGTGCAGGAAATAAATTTTATATCCGGTGAAAAGTACTTTTTACATCAGTTTTTGATCCGATGTAAATCCAAACAATATAGTAAATCAAAGACATTTTACATTGGACTACAACCCGATGTAAAAACTCAACCTATTACATCGATTAGTTTTTAGAACTGATATAAAAATAATAATAATAAAATAAATAAATAAAAATAAGCTTTTACATCGGTTTTCTTAATATACCCGATGTAAAAAATTGTTTTTTACATCGGTTTTCTTAATATACCCGATGTAAAATACTTGTTTAATATGTCATATTTAACAAAATCAGGTACATTCTTGGAATTTATTTATTTGTATCTAATTTTTCATATTTTCCAACATCACAACCACATTTAATTAAATCAGGTGCATTCTCGGAATTTATTCATTTGCACCTAATTTTTCATATTTTTCCAACATCACAACCACATTTAGATCACCAAATATTTTTCATTGCACCAAATATTTAGGATGCACATATATATTCTTCAAAACGAACCATTAAGTTATAAAAGTATTAATCTAATAGTGATGTGTACAAAATTATAAGGAAGTTTACAAAAGGTAGATTACTACAACAACAAAACCAATGAAATTATACAAAAATATCCACACTTGAAATATCAACATGCAATCCACAAGAAGATGAGTTGTAGCTTCAGTAGACAACACCAAAATCACATCTGCTAACAATAAATAATAACACCAATTAACATCAGCAGACAACACCAAAATAAAAAAAACTCAAATCAAATATGTATAGACAATTCTAAATAACTCACTAGTTCAAGCTTAATTTTTATATAACTCAAAGAAACATTTTGCCCAACAGAGTCGCAAATCATACAAATCATCTTGTGTTAATTCTGTTGGATCATCAAATACCTACAATGCATAAATAACAATATAGACTTATTTTTTAAAAATTCACATTAAGTTGCAAAACGCAAAGTAACTATAAAAGTAAAGTTTTATTATTACCTGCATCCGAGAATCAGTTATATTGGCAGAGACAATATCCAACATATTTTTCATCACATAGTATCCACAATCATTAGAGTTATGTTATCTTCTTGTCTAGACAAACGAATGACATTATTAGTGAAAACTTGACATAAAATTAAATAAAGATTTGTAATATACGTCACACTTACATTAGGATGAAGTCATGTAGCTTTTTTTCTATTTCCATTTGTCATTTGATGAACCCCAAAAGCACTAATTCAGAAGGGAAAAAAATCCATATAAAGCCACTTAAAATAGGAAATTACTTTTGTAACAATTTATGTATAAGTGATACATGATATATTATAACAAAAGTCACAAAGGACAAACTTACTTTGTAATAATTTTCTTTGTGATTTGATCAATTTTCCAATGAAACGAATAAAAGACGACAACAATATTATCTCTTGGACAAATGACTATTAATTTCCAATGAGATCCGTACGTGTGTGAAAACACAAAAATCACATAAAATATCTATGTTATCAAAATTAAAAAATAGAAAACTCAATTTCAAAAAAACATACTTATGAACTAATGGTAGTAAGTGACACTCTTTGTTTTCGTCGCGCAACTTGTCTAGTATTTATTTTTTTAAATCTGCTTCAAATTTCAGCACATTATCAACATATATACACCTTAGCATAGTCCATAAATTCGTATACTTCTGATGTGGAATTATCAATACACATATGATGAATATACCTGAATAATTTTAATATTGACATTAGAATCAAAGTGATGAGAGATATAACACATTAATAGATATTGACATTAATAAAAAAAGAAAATGTACTTTTTTAATGAATCCGAAATTTAAAGAAAATGTACATTAATATATATAACACATACCTATGTTCCAAAATTAATGAATACATAGTTAAATCATTAAAAAATATTTATTTTTAATATACTTTTTTAATAATTAATGTTTTTTAACGTCCGTTACAAATAATATGGGAAACTTTGTCACAAATAATATAGAAATAGAATACGTCTTACTTAACTGTCCTTGAATCTTTATTAAAACCTACGAAAATAGAAACACTTTAAATTGTTAAGAATTTTTAAACAAAAAAAATTATATTAAAAACATATTATGATGGAACATCATCACATCCTCCAACTTGAGCATTTCCTTTTCATCGAAGAAAAACTTGAAATTTGAGATTTTTATAGAAAATATGGTAATTTATCTATTTCAATGATTATTTCATAGTTGACACAACTTAGTAGAATAATTCCATGCACCTTCTCAAGTTCTATTTTTATTCTAATACCTCGAGATAGATAATTCAAAAGACTTTAATCGTGTTCATGTGTCTTCAAAACTTTCTATCTTCTCACCAATTGAGTCTAATGATGAGTTTACCATAAAATTGAATTCTTTTTCACAATCAACAAGTTTAAGGGTAATTCTTAAGCTATATTAAATTTTTTCTATTATTTTTGCTACCCGTTTATTTTTGTTTTTTTAAGTCTTATAGTTTTTTCTTCTTTCTTTTGTCTATTTTTTCCTGAAGGGTAACTATTTTTCTCGATATCTTTTACGGTATCTTTCATGAATTTTAATCTTAAGACCACCTCCCCAAATTTTAAACGTTGTTATTCTAGAGAAACTCCAAACTCATATTTATGCTATACTACATGTTTTTATTTCTTATATCTAACACCAAATGGATAAGGTATTTACAAGTCAGTTGGGATAAAAACTATTTTATTCGGTCTAAAACAAATAAATGGACTAGGCTCAAGGAAGCTAGCAAATGATATAAAATCACATTATAATAGGGTAGTTTTATGGGACTTTAGGAATGAAAAAATGCATTAGTGTGTGAATAATTTTACAATTAATGGTAAAGAAACAATAAAAAGTTTAGAAAATTTCATTAATACATGAATACACTTATATTAAGAACAAATATAAAATACAATGATCATCGCAGGATTGAAACTTTGTTGGTGGTTAGTATGCAATATAAATCTGGATAACATTAACAATAATGTTAGATCTAACCTGTCGAAAATGGAGGGACGACGTCGGAGGAGGAGGAAGACAGAGAGACACGGAAGAATGGAGACAGAGACGGAAGAACAGAGACGAAGATGAAAGAAGAGTGCGGTTGACGGAGACGGAGACGAAAAATTCCGCGGAGGAAGACGTATCGCGGCGGAAGACGGAGGACGGAGCGATTTGTTTCTCTTCGGGAGTTGAAAGTGGAGAAAGATGACGGTTCAGAGGCGGAGGGCGGAGGGATAGCGGTGATGAACGTCGGAGGCGAAGGGCGGAGGAAGAAGAATTGCGGGTTTCGTAAATCGCGGGAGACAGAGCAAAAAGATGATGGCTGGGTTTCGAAAATAAAAATATGAATAGTTACAATATGGTTTTGTGAGGTTTATAAGGGTTTTTATATCGGTTGGTTTTGTGGCCCGATGTAAGGGCCAACCTTTTACATCGGTTGGGTATATGGCCCGATGTAAGGGCCACTTTTTTTTTTTTAAATCTCTTTTATCTTTTACATCGGTGGGGTTTCTGGCACGATTTAAGGACTACTTTTTTTTTTTAAAAAAAAACTCTCTTTTACATCGGTTTTGATTATGGTCCGATGTAAGGGCCACTTTTTTTTAAACAAAAACGCACCTTATTTACAAAACTGTCACCGTGTTTGTATTATTTTATTATTGGACTACATCGATGGATATTAAAGGCCCGGTGTAAAATCTCTTATAAATATTTTTTGTTTTATTTACTAAAATGCCACCGTATTATATTTTTCTCTAAATCATATATATTTTATATCAGGTGAAATAAAAGTCTGATGTAAAATCTTTTGATAAATATTTTTTACATTATTTATTTTTATACCTGATGTAAGGACATTTTCTCAAATGTCATATTTTTAATAGTGAGTCATTGTTGGTAATAATCATAGAGAAATAGTACTTTTTATTTTCCATAATTATTATATCAAATTCCGCATCAGAACCATACCATTTCCTACTTCTAGTTCATGAAAACTCAACATCATAACTACGTCATGTTTTACTTCTAGTTCATGATAATTCAACACCATAATTATGCCATGTTGTACTTCAAGTTCATAAAAATTTAATATCACAATTATACTATATTTTACTACTTGTTCATGAAAATTTAATATCATAACTATATCATATTTTACTTCTAGGTCATGAGAATTCAACATCACATCTATATCATATTTTAATTCTAGTTTATGAAAATTTAGAAACACAACTATACATTTTACTTTTAGTTCATGAAAATTCAACATTTCAACCGTATCGTAATCTACTTCTAGTCCGTGAAATTTTTAGCATTTCGACCATACCATAATATGCTTCTAATTCGTGAAAATTCAGCGTCATAACAATAACATATTTTACATCTAGTTCATAATAATTCAACAGCACAACTAGAACATGTTTAACTTCTAGTTCATGAAAGTTCAACATCATAATTATATTTTACTTTTAGTTCATGAAAATCCGGCATCATAACTATATCATATTTTACTTATAGTTTATGATAATTCAACATCACAACTATACCATATTTTACTTATATTTAATGGAAATGCATTGTATAATTGTTCTATATTTTACTTATAGTTCATAAAATTCAGCAGCAAAACAACATCATAACATACTTCTAAACACAGTATTCCACTGGAAAAAACGAATTGCAACAAAGAAGGAGGGAGTTACAAAGATGAAAGGGAGATAGCCCAGCGAAGATGGAGAATGGAGGGAGTGATTACCTGCGTACTTATTTGTGGATTTTTCTGCGGGATTACTTGCGGGAAAATAGTCTATAGGTAAATCCGCAAGTAAATGTGCAGGAAAATTCAAATCTGTAGGAGAATTTATAGGAAAATAGAAAAAATTGAAAAAGAAATTAGGAGATAGCTAGGCGCCATCTCACTTGGTGCCTCCTTTCAAAAATCAATGCATGCGCCATTTGAGATGGCTACTGTATTATAACATTTTCTAAAACATGATCATTTGCGTAAATTTATCTGAAACATGGTTATTTGTGTATTTTTTAAACATGGTTATTACTATAAAAAATCCAATATGACAGTCATTTTAATTTCCATCCAAAATATTTTTTGTACACCCATATTGTAGAAATTGTCGACTCACCCATATTGGTGATTTATACACATTCAATAACATAAAGGTTTAATAACCTCACTGAATTGGTTAATTGGAGTTTTTTTTGATTTGATCGGTTGGTTAGTCCAATTTTTAAAATACATGTTTCAAAATAACTAAGCTAGTGAAGAAACAATTTACTACCATTATATGATTGACGTCTTAATAATATACAAACATTCCCCTTTTTGAGGGAGAGTTTTGTTAGGTGTCATCACCTAACCACAACCATCTCAAATCATCAAAAAAGCATTCACATTTTCATTCCACTTTTAGCTTAGTAACACTAACAAACAAAAACACAACAATGTATTTTATTTTTTAGTTTTACCATTTTTTTTCAATTTTTAGCTTTTTATAACAAATAAAGTCTTAATAATTTACTAAATCAAATAAAATCAATATATAATTTAAAAAACACTATCAGGCAAGTCTATAAATTTTTTATTATTAATTTGATTTTTATTAATAGTTTAAGTGGTTAAACATAAATCCAGCAAACTATTCACCCCTACACTGCATTGATCGGTTACCCCAAACCCCCAAATTTGAGAAAGTTTCTACATCACCTTCTCACTCTAAACTGTGTCATTTGCATCTCTAATCCCAAAGAATGCTTAAGCTTTTCAATCTGTCTTCATCAACATTATTACTTCTCCCATATTTAACCCTTTCAATGAATTGCTTCAATTGAGACAACTTTAATCGAACAATTTGTTGTTCAAAAGGAGATTGCTCATGAATGAAACCATGGTAGCTCAGGTAAAATGATTCATCTTACATTATTTCAAATTTCCCTCCATAATTTATGATTTCCTCAAGTATTTTAATATTTGAAACCCTAATTTGTTACCTATAAAAAGTGTTTTCATGTTTTCATTTCAATTCGTCCCAACAAAGCGCTCATTGCTTGCTATATTTCATCCCCCTCTTTATGTTATCTGATTTAGGTTTGTAATTTTTAATTTTTCTCATTTCATTTCTTAATTTTTCTATTTTATGTTATAAACGTTACGTGTTTGTTGACACACAATGACTATTATTTTGAATGGCTTCTCAAACATCCAAGATATTAACACTGAAAACATTTTGGAACATTAAGGCAAAAATAATAAGGTTATGACAAGTATTAGATTTCAATCGAAATACCCTCCCCTTTTCTATGAAATAGTTTTAATGGATGCTGAAAGAGGAAGAATTCATGAATCCATTAAGAAAACATTGCTTTACAAATTTAAAAATGAATTTTATAAGGAAAGATTTATAGCTTAGAAAACCTTGGTGTGGATATTAATGGTGGTAGTTACAAAACCACGCAGCACAAATACAAACTCAACTATCAATATAAAAGTGTTGTCCAACTACTCTCTAATTTTTAAATCACATTGTGGCAAATTATTTTTATCATTATTTTTTTTTCATTTGACAGGGATAGCCCCTGGAAAATATTTTTGTCATTATTACCTTTTCATTTTCTAGGGGAAGCACGTGAAAAATTATTTTTGGAAAAACACAAACGTATATCACTCTTTCTCTTTTTATTTCTCATTTTTAATTTCTGTTTATCTTTCACACTTTCTCTATCCTATCTCCTTTCTCTCTCTCAATTTCTCTTTCTCTTCTCACTCTTTCTCTTTCTCAACTATATGAAAACAAAAAAATATGAAGAACATGGAAAAATGAAGGAAGAGTCATCCAGATCTGTTGGTCATGTGCGAAACTTGAGTCGCTGATGCAAAAGAAGTGTGTTTCGGTTCTTCTAACTTCTTTGATTTTTTTACTCTTTTCCGTTTTGTATTTTTGATGGTTGTTGTTTTATAATATTGTTGATGTTGTGTTTTGTGCGATTGTTGTGTTTGATGTTGCATTAATATTTTGTGTGGTTAATATAATGTTGTTTCATCTTCTATCTAATGCTTATAATCTAATTTTTATTTTCTTTTTTTATGTTTTTTGTATCAATGGATTCATATAGAGGAGCAAGGAGCAAGAATTTAGAATAAATTTATAATATATTTTACAACAATATATAATGATTTTCGTTTTTTTTTGTATATATATCTTATGAAACTATACATATTTTATAAAACTATATATATATATATATATATATATATATATATATATATATATATATATATATATATATATATATATATATATATATATATATATATATATATATATATATATATATATATATATATATATATATATATATATATATATATATATATATATATATATATATATATATATATATATATATATATATATATAAATAATTTATTTATATTTAGTATATATTAGTAGATATATTTAGTATTTTTATATTTAGTATCAAAAAAATTTAGTATATATTAAAAATAGTTTATTTATATACTCTAGTAATTATATTTATTTTTTATATTAATTATACATTTTGTCACGGGCTAAACCCCAAACAAATGGTTTGCACTTCTAGTTTGTACTACTAGTTTGCGCCTACATTTGCATGTTGCATACTTGAAAATTGTGATTGCATTTTGCGAGGAGGTTTGCCCCTGGCAAATAGGCGACGTGGAACACCTATCGAAAAATAATTTGCGACCCCCTATTTTCCTAGGGGAGGAGTTCCCTCGCAAATTTTGCATTTGTGTGGGATTTTTGCCCCTTGTGAGGGGATTATCCCTGCATTTTTTCTTGTAGTGATATATTTGTACCAATTTATGAAATTGTGGGTGGGGGATATGACACTGATTTTTTGCCTGGTCAGATTTTATCTTTAAAACAAACTGACCCTCTTTTTGATATGTTAAATTATTTTGACTATTGTATAACAAAGTGTTTATCAGTTTGGTTTATATTGTGATAGATGTTATTGAATTGTTGTTTGGACTTGGAAATGAAAGGGTGATTCATAAAAATGGGACAACTACTAAGTTGAACGTCATTGAATTGAAGGCTTATGGGTACATTTTAAAATAGGCTTTTTTTATTTAACTCAACAATTTGCTTTAGCAATGCATATATTTGATGAACTCAACATTTTCATCTCAACTGGTGAGGTCCATACTGTTGTTGTAGTTGTTCAACTAGCAGAGGAAAAACTTTTTCAAGGTTAAATATATTTAAACTATATATTGATGTTTAATTTTGGGTTTAATATTTTTTCCTACCAATGATACTTTTTGTACTTATCAAGTTGAACTAAAACATTTGGAATTTATAGACAAAATATATATACAACCTAGTCTGTATGAATTGCATACGTATTGTCTTCAACCTAGTCTGTGAGAAAGCCATTTCCTTGAAGAATATTTATATCTTTATGCTCATTAATCTTTTATGCACACATATTTTTTATAGCCTTTTTAAACAAATATGGTGTAATGTTTTTTATTAATTTTCAATGACAATGTTGACAGTCTTGACTCATCATCCCCAATGCCTCTTACACAACTCGTTGGTGAACCTAAAGTATCTCCTATACGTGAATTTATGTACAATACTCCAAGGACAACTATCGAAGGCCTTAAAGAGGTTGCAATAGTAAGATATTCCAATACACACTTTTACTCTTAACAACATCTATTAAGCATCAATGCACTTGATAATTTTTTTTTTGTATTTTGTAGGATTATCTTTATGTTGTCCTTGGTACTATAAAGAAGACTTTAAATCTGAATTCATTTTATTACACTGTCTGGCATTGCTTAGAAACTATTATACATGATTCAAATATATGGTTTTGCGAAAAATGTGATAAGCATTTCATAAAGGTCTACAATATAATGTTGTTTCATCTTCTATCTTATGCTTATAATCTAATTTTTATTTTATGCGTTTATGTTTATTGTACAATGGATTCATATAGAGGAGCAATGAGTAAGAATTTGAAATAAATTTATAATAGATTTTACAACAATATATAATGATTATCGTATTTTTTGTATATATATTTTAAAAAAACTGTGTGTATATATATATATATATATATATATATATATATATATATATATATATATATATATATATATATATATATATATATATATATATATATATATATATATATATATATATATATATATATATATATATATATATATATATATATATATAATATAAATTAGTAGATATATTTAGTATTTTCTGTTTATTATCAGAAAAATTTAGTATATATTAAAAATAGTTTATTTATATACTCTAGTAATTATATTTATTTTTTATTTTAATTATACATTTTGTCACGGGCTTAACCCCAAGAAAATAGTCTGGACTACTAGCCTGTACTACTGGCCTGCTCCTACGTATGCATGTTACAAACTTGAAAATTGTGATTGCATTTTGCAAGGGGGTTAGCCCCTGGCAAATAGGCGACGTGGAACGCCCCTCGTAAAACAATTTGCGACCCCCTGTTTTTCTAGGGGAGGAGTTCCCTCGCAAATTTTGCATTTGTTTGGAGTTTTTTCCACTTGTGAGGGAATTATCCCCTGGCAAATTACATTTTTTCTTATAGTGATATGTTTGTACCAATTTCTGACATTGTGGGTGGGGGATATGATACTGATTCTTTGCCTGTTCATATTTTATCCTTAAAACAAACTGGCCCTCATTTTTATATGTTAAATTATTTTGACTATTGTATTACAAAGTGTTTATCGGGTTGGTTTAATTGTGATAGATGCTATTGAATTGTTGTTTGGACTTGGAAATTAAAGGGAGATTCAGAAAATTGGGACAACTATTATGTTGAACGTCATTGAATAGAAGGCTTATGGGTACATTTTAAAATAGTCATTTTTTTATTTAACTCAACCATTTGCTTTAGCAATGCATACATTTGATGAACTCAACAGTTTCATCTCAACTGGTAAAGTCCATAATGTTGTTGTAGTTGTTCAACTAGCAGAGGCAAAACTTTTTCAAGGTTAAATACATTTAAACTATATATCGATGTTTATTTTTAGGTTTAATATTTTTTCCTACCAATGATATTTTTTGTACTTATCAAGTTGAACTTAAACATTTGGAATTTGTAGACAAAATAAATATACCAAATTGTATGAATTGCATACGTATTATGTTTAACCTAGTTTGTGAGAAAGCCATTGCCTTGAAGAATATGTATATCTTTATGATCATTAATCCTTTATGCACACATATTTTTATAGCCTCTGTAAACAAATATGGTGTAATGTTTTTTATTAATTTTCAATGACAATGTTGACAGTGTTGACTCACCATACCCAATGCCTCTTACACAACTCACTAGTGAACCTAAAGTATCCCCCATGTACGAATTTATATACAATACTCCAAGGACAATTATCCAAGGCCTTAAAGATGTTGCAATAATAAGATATTCCAGCACACACTTTTACTCTGAACAACATCTATTAAGCATAAATGTACTTGATAATTTTTTTTGTATTTTGTAGGATTATCTTTATGTTGTCCTTGGTACTATAAAGAAGATTTTATATCCAAATTAATTTTATTACACGGTCTGTCATTGCTTAGAAGCTGTTATACTTGATTCAAATATGTGGTTTTGCAAAAAATGTGATAAGCATGTCACAAAGGTCTACAATAGTTAAACTTAAAATTGAATATGACTATGTTATACACTTTGATACTTGCATTCAGTAAAAATATTTAATATATGCCTGTTGAGGTAGAAATGTTGAGACTAAGCCATTGGATTGACTTGACTCGCACAGGTCAAAATAAAAATCGCCATCACGCTTTATTGTTTCCAAAGGAATGGGAAAAGAGCGAATAACCCAAAAAGAGGGGGAGAGAATCTAAGTTCGAGGGTTGGTTATGTAAAGGGAAGGTATTAGCACCCTAAACATCTATGGTACTTCGTAGGAACCTCCTTGTAAATCTGTGTATTTTGGCTATAAATGTTGTATAAAATAATAGATGATGGAGATCAGAAAAGAAGTATTTTTTTTATAATTTTTGCACCCTCCATGGTTGTGAATCTTTAGTGCATACGTCCCACATTCCGCGCAATAGGGGATCAGGGTACTCGTAGTTCGTCTTTTAAAAAATTTAAATCACAAGTGTGTTGGTTAAATTTTAAGAGGCGAGATGTCATCGTCATTACCCGAGTGGAAAACATACTTACTACCCACAATTATAAGAAAGTATAATTCATATCATCCCAAAGTGGATGATATGGCTTGGATTTTAAAATCAACAAAGTCCCACTCAACACCCAAATGGAAAATATCTGTCTTCACTACATAATGTAAAAGTATAGTTGTTTGCATCACTACAAGGATTCACAAGAGTCTAATCTTTTGAGATGATTTTAAGGTAAAAAGCCAAAATGGAAAAATGTATTGAATGAGATTGATTGAATTTTAATCTTCTCACAACACGTATTATTAAATTGATTAAAGTTTAATTAAGAAATTATTTTTAAAATGAATGGACATAAGTCCAAATTTGTTATGAAAGTGGTTCAAGTTTTGAAATAAGAAAAGTTTTCGAAGGGAGGGAGAAGATTTTTGAAATTAAAGAAGATAGAAGAATATGAAGGGACTATCCTAAAGCATAAGGTAAAAGCTAGGAAAAAGAACCATCTAACCAACAAGAAGTCAACACTTGACACAATGAGTCAACGTAGAATTCCCAACCTTTGGATTTGAAACCAAACAAGTAAAGATAATAAACCTCTTAAGAAAACAAAGCTTCAATTGCATTAAGTCTTCACAAAAATTGGGCAGAGTAACGGCTGTATACAGATGAACTCCCGATAACAGACAAAGCATGTAATCATAATAATCTGCACACAAAGCAAACAACCCAATATCTTGGGGTAAACCCCCAAGAACTCTAGACAAAATAATAGTTGAGGTCACAAGGTCTCAAAGTAGGTCACAACTTCTAATCCGAAGTCCAAGAAGTCCACAATCTTCATAATACCAAGGATAGTAACCAAGTGGTCCAAGTAACATTAAAGTTTTTTATGGTTCAAGTTGATTATTAGGTATCTTCAAAAAGAAAATGAAAGCTCAAATGGGCAAAAATAAAAATGACATAAAAGTAAATGCTCAAATGAGCAAAGATGAAAATAGCATGAAATGTAAATTCCAAAATAAATGTTCTTAAAGTAAAAGTATAAAATAAAGGCATAAAATAAAGTCAATTGTTAATGAGTTAGAAATTAGAGGTTAGCTGAATGACCATCTTGAAACTTGCATTTGAAAACTCATTAGAAGATTGATAAAATCAAAGCCTCTCAATAACAAGTTTCATTTGTTTTTTGTCAAGTATATCATTTGTTTCAAAATCTCAAGGCAATAATAAATAATCAATGATGTTTTAGTGATCCAATTTGACCAAAGTTGATAAAAATTCATTAGAGGATTGATAGGACCAAAGCCTCCTAACAATGAATCTCAAGGTTATTGGATCAAAGAGTTCAAATTAACATACTTGGGATTACAAACATGGTTTTAGGCCACGAATGATCATTTTCTCAAATCCGGACAAAATTTAGCGTTATGTTAAGCAATCGTAAGTGAACTTATATAGAAGTCGTACCTATTTTGAGGTCGGTCAATAGAAATCTATGTACCACATGTTTTGAGAAATGATATGGAAATCACTTTCCAATAACATTTAGTACAATAACAAGGGGATAAGGTGAAGAGGGTTGGGGTAAGAATTAAACCACATTTGAACCAAAAATTTAATCAACCTATTATTAAAATCATTCATCCATTTTTTGTGGAGTTAAACTCAACATCATGAATCCAATGATGTTAATAAAGTTCATGATCAAAATCTCATAGTCCAAGATTAGCCAGAATATATACTAGATAAAATATATTTAAAAAAGAAAGAAAAATATTTAAAAAAAAGGTTTAAAAATGTGAATAAAAGTAGAAAATAGAAATTATATTCAAAACATCCTAGAAACATCAAACAAGACCATAGAAAAATCAGAAATGAGCTCGAAAATTTATATAAAACTTTTGGTAATTTTTTAAAGTCGGAAACTATTTATAAAATTAAAAGAAATAGGCTAAACAAATCAAAAATTGTGAAAAATAGTAAAGTCAGAAATAAAAGTAAAATGAGGTCATTGGATCCTTCCATATTTTTTTCAAAATTTAAAAAAAAAAAGAAAAGTATTTTTAAACATTTAAAAAAATTCAAATAAAATGAAAAATTATAAAAATAATATCTGAACACAAAATAAAATTGTGAAAAAATAATAATCGAAAAGAGAAAAATCAAAAGTAATTTTCCTAAATTTTTCATATTTTTTGAAGTTCAAATGATTTTTCTATGGTTTTTTGAAGTTTAAAACAATTTAAATATAATAGTCATAAATAAAAATAAAGTCAAAAAAATATGAATCACTGGATGAGAGTCAAAAGGCGTTAGTAAGTTAATCCAATGGATCAGACGCGTTATGCATATCATGGTCTTTAGTGAATAAAGCATGGAATCAATTATTTAAATAAGATTTGAAAAAATGCGTGGCACAACTTCATTATTGATAGATGACATGTTGGTCATCTTCAACCTCCTGCCAACGAATCTGTAGGTTCCAGAAACTGTAAAATTAGGACACGATACCAGTACCATTCATTTCGTCTCTTCAAGACGATTCCAATGGTACCTTCGCGAAAATTTATATAAATTGTAGCTTATTCGTTTTTGAAAAGAAATTCTGAAGAGAGATTTGAAATTTCATGGCCAAAATGTACTTCCAGTTGAAAACAAGTGTTGCGACTAGAATTTGGATGATGGGAGCTTCATAACAGTATCAAAGTTTGAGAGAATTGGTGAAGGAATCTACCTATTGAGGTTAGGGTGCAGATCTCTGAAACTGTACTTGGCTAGCATGATTTAGGAAGTATTAGAGCTTAATTCTTCTTTTGTTAGCTTCAGAGATGTTCAAGGAAGGTGAATTGACAAAGAAAAATGACTGAGAAAGGTTGTAAGAGCAAATTCAAAGTTGCAGAAAATTGAGTTCAAGAGAAAGTTTGGCAGGGTGATTCTGGCTCTCTAAGCTTGAGAAAATGAATAAGGCATGATCCTTTATTTATAGGGAAGCTGATTAAATGCTCAAGTGTGTGAAATGATGAAGTTTAGATGGAAATCCTGTGAAGTTGCAAACAAGAAAAGTGTGACTTCTAATTTGATCAAAACTCATCCAAACCATGCGTTTTAAAATTCTAATCACTTATGGAGGTTCACTAAACATGTTTAGAAGCAAAAGCACGTGGAAAAAATGTATTTAGAAGCTAAATCAAGGATTTCAAATACCGACTTTTGAAGAAACTCCAGTTTCAAGTTACCAAGTTCAAATCAATGGCATTCTCATCTCCAGAAGTATTAGGACATGATTCTTGAAGTTTTAGAAAGATGAGATCACAAGCTTTACAATGTGTAAATAATTGAATCAAATGGACGCTTGAGCTGAAAATTATGATGAGTCAAAGTTGAAAAGTTCTAAGTTTTTTCTTAAAAAATGGCTTATAATGTCTTGCATCCAAACAAGGCCATCCATTTGAAATTTACTATTGACCAAAAAATATGGCATGAAGTAGATTTCTTGAATGACATTTTGAGACTTGAACCATTTAAAATCTTCAAAAAATGAAAAATTTATGACTTATTGATATTGGCAAAAATTCATAAAATGACCTATAATCTTTTGCATCCTTAGGGAATCTTCAATTCATTTTCACACTTTTCACTTGAAAGAAGGGTTAAAGTTCACAACTTTAAGATCAATGTGGAAAAACAATGGGTCAAGGTGATAAAAAATGACCATGTTATGATATTTTGAAGTCACCTAAGGGAATTTGATGGCTTATCTAGAGGACTTGTAATCTTTCTTCATCATTAGGTATCTTCCACACAAAATTTTCTTGAAAATTTTGAAGTGATTTATTGATATCCCTTTACAAAGTAAGATGTATTTGGAGTCACCCAAAAATACCAAAATATGATGAAGTTATACCTCTTTGAATTTCAAAACCCTAGCTCCTAGAGCAACAAAATGCCTTGGGAAACCTTATACAAATACTTCCTTGTACAAATACTTTTGTCATGTAAATAGAATTGTTTAGGATGATAAGGAGAAACCATAGAAAACAAAACCACTTCCATATCTTGATAATTGATGGAGATATGCACTTGTGATCAATGAAACCAAAAACTTGTCCAACTAGGTCAAACTTCTTTATTCAACCCTTGTACCTTTGAACTATTCTTGACAACTTGAGACATGATGAATCATAATAGTCTTTGTCATGATATTATTTCAAAATATATTCAATAATGAAGCTTAAATCTCAATGAAGCTTAAATCTCAATGAAGCTTTGTTGAAGAAGGCATAAAATTAAACTCATGAACCTATGGATCAACTTGATGGAATGTATTGTGCTTTCACCTATGATACCAACAATTAGAGTAAATATTTGTTTAAATATTAGTAAAAAGTTAATCAATACAAAACATATATGATCACAAAATACAAGTCAAGGTGTTTGGTGATTCCCCGTGGACAAACGTAAAGATAAGGAGAAGAACCAAACCCTAGTGTGTGATCTTGTTGCATTGTGATGTAATGAGATGATAGATGAATCTTAGGGCTACAACAGCTGCCCTTATTTAAGTGTCTTCTATCCGGAGATGCAAAGGTTTAAAAATATTTATGTCGACGCGATTGAAGATACTTAAATATAAATTAAGCCCTATTTTTGGCCCTAAGATTCCATGCAGTGCTTATGATAATGAATGCCAATGAAAAAAATACAAAAAATGACGCAAGACCTCATTGGGGATATAGTAAATAAAAACAAGGATCAAAAGAAACCCAACCATGAAAATAAATCACTGGTGAACAGGAGAAACGACCCTATTGGGGAAACAAGCGCTAAGATAATACCGATGAAAATCAATATTAGGGTAAGACGTTAGTACTTATAACTGGAAACAAATGAATTCCTTTCGAGCAATAGAATCTCGACGACGAAATACCTTCCATAATGACAAGGCTACCATTCATCGGAAAAAGATCTCAACAATGAACTACCTTCCATAATTACAAGGCTACCATTCATTGGAGTAACAAAATCTCAGCAACAAACTACCTTCCATAATGACAATGCTACCATTCATTTGAGTAACAAAATCTTAGCAACGAACTACCTTCCATAATGACAAGGATACCATTAATTAGAAAAAGATCTCAACAACGAACTACCTTCCATAATGACAAGGCTACCATTCATAGGAAAAAGATGTCAACAAAAAACTACCTTCCATAATGACAAGGCTATCATTCATTGGAGTAACAAAATATTAGTAACGAACTACCTTCCATATAACAAGGCTACCATTCATTCGAGTAACAAATCTCAGTAACAAAATACCTTCCATAATGACAAGGCTACCTGTTGTATCCAAAAATTTTCCCTCTCATTTTTATTCAACACATGCCCATTGAGGTCCCCAACTTGCCCAAGGATGTCCAAGATTGACCAGACAAGTTCTCTTTCTAAGGCAATGAACGTCCAACTAGGGTTTCACTTTTCATCAAGATGTATGAGCTTCAAAGACCTAAATTGATTTCCATGGTCCTAATATGTCCCCAAGACTATCCATGCCAAGTTTCATGCCTTGCACAAGAAGTTTGCTCAATCAACTGCTCAAATGCCTGAAAATCAACTATACTAGGTCAAAACTCAACTGTGACCCACATACAGTCAAACTTCAAGATTTTTGGTCAAACTCAACATTTTGAGGTGATATCCATCATTTGATCAAGGTTTGATCATGATTCCTCAAGGAATGCTACTAATTCATCAAAACTCAAAAGTTGCTAAATTAGGGTTTCTATAGGAAAAGTCAACTAAACTTTTACCAGGCATAACTTTCTCATACTTTATCAGAAATTTCTCATACAAGGCTCATTTTGAATAGAATTCAATTACCTACAAATCATCTTCATCCCTCAAGTTCAGACATTATAGGTCCTTTTCAAAAGTCAACAAAAACACCTTTTGGGTCAATACTTCTCATATAAACACGGAAGATCCAATTGAGATGAAACCAAAGAAGTTGCTTAGGGGACATCCTATGCTTTCTAAAAAGTCCAATAACACCCTCTTAGGGTAAAAATTGAGAGAGAGAGAGAGAGAGAGAGAGAGAGAGAGAGAGAGAGAGAGATGCATTGTCAAAGTTGGTCAATTTTTGAAAATTGCATGAAGTCAACAATGCCCAAGTTTGAATGTTTTCCACATCAGCCTATCTTTTCAAGTTTGGAACTTTCTCCTAACATGGTCCACGACCCATAAAACCCTCCATGAATTATTTTCATATTTATTTAATTTATTTTGATTTTAATCATTTAAAAATCAAATTAAATTAAATAAATAATGTAGATTTGTTTTGATATGATTTTTGCATTGAATGATGTATCATATATGCTGTCAATAGACAAAGAAATCGTGCAAGGCCAAATGGACACAAAATATCCACATATGGAAACTTTTCAAGATTTAATTTTTTCGTAAAACCATGCATTAATCTTTGGATTCTTTCCAATTATGCTACCCTAGATTGATTTAGTACATATACACAAGCATTGTGAACCCTAACAAGGAACAAAGAGCTGCGCAGCCTGCCTCTACATCAAGAACAAAGGTCAAATTTTTTGTCAAAAAGTGCAGAGCCCATTCTCCTCCACAGACTGATTGAAGTCATTCCAAGGATCAAATCATGTTCCTGAACATTCACTAAAGCCGTTGCAAGCATTCCCAAAGCCTGAAACCTGCAGAATCGCGCCCAACCTTCATCACGGTTTGCTTATTTTCTTAAATTCAATTTCGTTGATTTATCCAGCATAAACAAGTTTTAACTATATATTCATGTTTATTATCATACTTGCAATGATTCTAGATGGTTTAATTTGATGTTTAGTACAGGAATAAGCTTGCGCCATTACTAGGGTTTTGAGGTCCCAAATTGGGAACTCCACATACAGGCTAAATGGGACCACATTAGGGGTGGTATTGTATTCAGGAGGTCATGAGCAATTGATTCATACCTTTTGTTCTGATTAATATTGCTTGTATTGCATTTTAAGATGTTGCATGGTTATAGCTATGGATAAAAATTGTCACTATAGTTTTAGTGACAATTTTGTCCGTAGGTAAAGGTCGAGTATCAAAAACGTCAGCCCCATGAAGAAGAATATCAGGTGGCAGTATCCCATTGGAGGGTTTGAATCCACGTGCGCTTTCTGGGCATGGTGTTTTTTTTTGCTTATGTTTTATTTGTTTATTATATTAACAAATAAGATTTCCTGCGTAGTTGGTCCATGCGTTACCCTTTGAGAGGAAGGACCTGGGTTTGATCCCAGGTCTCAACATTTTCCTATTTTCTGAGTTATTTCTTGCAGATCCCATGTGCTTCACCATCAAATGTCCAGCATGTGCCCCTGATCTCAACCATCGAGACCATCATGTGATCAGATCTAAACGTCTACAAAGAAGCGTATGGTGAACCCCCATATGAGAGCCTCAATGAATCACGCGTAAGGCAGATGGGCCAGCTATTATGGGCTTTGCAAATTTCAGCCATGCACCCCCAAAATTACTTCCAGCATCAGGCCCATTCTTGTTTTTTATTTATTTCACTATTTTGTGTTATTTGTTTTATAGTTTTAAAAATCATTTTTTAATATTAAATCATAAAATCAATAAAATCACAAAAAATATAGAATTAGGTTTTTTTATTAAAATTAGTTTTTTTTTGGAAATTAATTAATTTAATGATATCGAATTGATTTGTTTTCATTAAGTAAAGTTAATTAGAAAAAGTTAGGTTTAATTCACAAATATTTAGTTTTCTCAATAAAAAAATAAAAAATATTTTCTTTATTTAAGTAGATTCTTTAGGATATTTCATTTATTCCCACGTCATTTATTTATTTATTTTTTCCAATTAATGTAATTGCTCTGAGGTTTGTAATAGTTAATTAGGTTATTTACTGTCCTTTCCTGTTTTACTGTTCAAATACCCAAAAAAATTGGTTATGTAATCCCCATCCCCCGAAGCCCTGTAATAATTAGGTTTTCTTTTCCGCTTTTAATTTATGCAATTATAAACTGTTAGATGTATTTGTAAGATTGTATGCAAAAGATCAATAATTTAAAATAGTAGAACACCCTAACTGTGCAAAGATTAAGTAAATTGAAATCAAACACTTGCACATATTCACTCCTAGGGTTTTTCCCACTTCGGTTGCCTCAGAAATACGGTCACTATTCTCTAATGTGAGAATTCTTAGTGACTCTCCTCTAATTCAGAGATCGCAAGTCCCTTTCGAAGGTTGCCTTGGTAAAACAAAATGAGATCTTAGAACTTTAGGACAATTACTAAGAAATCTTGCTCTATTGCCTTAAGTGACCGTAATCGTCCCTTTCGATTGTCCCTTAAACTCCAACGATGGAGCTACCTACTCCTTAATAGTAGGATAGCGATGTCTAAAGGAAATAAGAAAACAAACAGTATTTTTCGAGTAGGTACAAACTTTTAAGTACTTGCTCAAAACAAAAAAATTTTCACACCTACACTTTCACACTCTATTCAACTAAAGTTTTCAAAAACACTTTATCACACTCTTGAGGACTGATACAAGGGTTACCATAAAGTGAATCGCCGCACAAAGGCAATTTCAAAACTTTTTAAAGGCACACAAACACACAAAAGAAATTTAAAAATGATAAACTACCTAAGAGCCCGTGGAAAACCACAGATAGAAAGGGTGCTAACACCTTCCCTTTCTATAATCTACCCCCCTTACTCAGAAACATCTCGAAAAAGGTTTTTTATGTTCTTTTCCCCTTTTCCATTGTTGGATAAAATAAAAGACGGTGGCGACTCTTGCTTACCGTACATTTGCAAACAAAAAACGCAAAAACCAATAGTAACTAAAAACAGTCAGTTCTGCCACCGTATTACACTACCATTCATTGGAGTAACAAATCTTATCAACGAACTACCTTTCATAATGACAAGGCTACCATTCATTGGAGTAAAAATCTCAGCAACAAACTACCTTCCATAATGACAAGGCTACCATTCATTGGAGTAAAAATCTCAGCAACGAACTACCTTCCATAATGACAAGGCTACCATTCATTGGAGTAAAAATCTTAGCAACAAACTACCTTCCATAATGACAAGGCTACCATTCATTGGAGTAAAAATCTCAACAACAAACTACCTTCCATAATGACAAGGCTACCATTCATTGGATTAAAAATCTCAGCAACAAACTACCTTCCATAATGACAAGGTTGCCATTCATTAGAGTAAAAAAATCTTAGCAACGAACTACCTTCTGTAATGACAAGGCTACCATTCATTGGATTAATAAATCTCAGCAACAAACTACCTTCCATAATGACAAGGCTACTATTCATTGGAGTAATAAATCTCAGGAACGAAATACCTTCCATAATGACAAGGCTACCATTCATTGGAGTAACAAATCTCAATAACAAACTATCTTCCATAATGACAAGGCTACCATTCATTTGAGTAACAAATCTCAATCTTCTCTGGGAACTGATAGATTTACTGGGGAAGTACAGGTTGCTCAAATAAAGAGACCTTCCACTTGTTGTTATGAGGAGGAATTGCAATAATGATTTTTCGGCGGAAAGAAATAGGACTTCCAAGGGAAATGAAATATGGCTTCTTGGGGAAATTCCAATGTATTCTTGTTTGAGGAGATAAAATATTCACGTGCAAAATAAATGCACCTTCTCAAACTAGGGCTTGAAGCTTGCAGAAATAATAATATTGTTGGGGACTACCCATTCAAACAAAAAATAGACCAGAATGAAGCAGTCGACCAAAATAACACCTCATGGGAAATAAACTCAGGAGGGAACCACATTCCATCCAGACGATGAAATGAACAGGAAGGCTAAAGAAAATTTCTTCCACGAGGGATAACACAGTGGGGAAATTGAAAGAATATACACTTTCTGCTTAAGGTTGACACTCTATTGGAGAGAGGATAACACAACTCTACAAAATAGGGTAATATGCCAAAAATAATATGCGAAAGAGCCATGATTTTCTAAATTCAGCTAGGCATTATGTATGGATGGATGTATGAATGTCATTATGTATATGCTGACAAAACAGACATATAACACTGGGGATAACCCGACCAGACCAACTTGGGCACAATCAATACTCAGCTAAATCACATCCAAGATGAAAATTCCATAACAAAGTAAGCACCAACTGAGGAAACAGATTCCTATCTTGCAGCTTAAACTCACTAGGAAGGAACAAAATCATTACATTAAATCAATACAAACATAGGGATATAACAACTTTCTCCAGGCTTCACCGGGGAAAAACACACAGACTTCAATGTGGAAAAGCAAATGTTTCAAGGTTTGTACTTCTACCGGGGACTGTAATACTGACTTCACTAGGGAAAACAATACCACATTGCCGAGACATCAGCTGGGGGATATCATACTGTCTCTAATTAGGAGGGCAACAAGTCATCGTTGAGGGGGCACCAAGATACATTCTTTAATACTGAGAGTGATGATTGGGCCAACTTATCTGGGAGAAATTACAAAACCTCAAGGGGATAACAATTTTAAAGGAAATATGTTATATCGGCTTTACTCGGGGATTTAAGAAGTCAAACATTCCAGCAAGAAAACAAACTTATGGGGATTTTAAATAAAACCCAGCACTTGGAAACTAATTCAACACTTCTTAGAAAAGATGTTTCCCTTGTCTGTTTGCCTGGGAAACAAGCAACAACAATAATGCTAGCACTTCAAAAGGGATACGTTTTGCAAATGATTCCATCTCAGCATACAAAGGGAAAATGGGATTTCGTCATAGGAGTGAAGACATTACTGGGGAATATGGGATAGAGACTTCATATCATGCAAACCCGAAATCAAAATGAACCAAGACCTGACTAGGGAAAACGAGATCACAAAACCAACACCGCACCATACATCAATTGGTATCGTCTTCAAATATCTGAGAAAAACATGAAGAACATACTCAATCCAACAAAATTCCCTTAGGAGAACCTTCTTGGGGAAATCAGACTTCCAAAATTTCTGAGTCCGTCCGTCCCTGGAGTCACTATTTTTGTTCTTCTTGAGTCACAAAATCTAAAGAAATAAGTAATTTGTAAACTCTTCTCAAAAAATAATTTTGTTATTTAATCTGTTTTCTTTGAAAATTACTATTACTAATAAATGAAGTCTTTATAAGCTGAATAAAATAAGAATTGGACAAAAGCTTAAACTTTATTAATAGAATGGTAGTCTTCGAATGGCGAGACTCCATAGATGATTCCAAAGTTTTGAAAATGGTAATATATATTAGAAAAGATACATTGAAATACAATGACCATTATTCTCCCTGACAACTTTGAATTCCTGAGCAGCGACTTTGGTTAAAGAGTGGTGAGGATTCAAAAAGACTGTTGCTTCAAATTATCGAGTATTGTCTGATGCAGTTACTTGCCAAGAAATCCCTAACTTTTTCCTCGGTTGCCCTTGCGGGTTTTCAACCTAGCGGGAAAATTTATTCTGTTTATGTCTCAATTTTTGCCTAGATCGCCCTTTAGGGTTTTCGGCCTACCGAGACGCTCCTTTTTGCTAAGCCACCCTTTCGGGTTTTCATCTTAGCGAGTTGTTACTTTTATTTTCTAGGGGAAGTATTTCTTGATTGCATCAGCATTCACAGGATATGGAAACTCCTCACTATCCATTGTTTCAAGAATTAATGCACTGCCAGAGAAGGCTTTCTTGACAACATATGGGCCTTCAAAATTTGGAGTCCACTTGCCCCTAGAATCAGTGTTGAAAAACATGATCTTCCTAAGCACGAGGTCGCCTTGTCTGAATTCACGAGATTTGACCTTCTTATCAAAAGCTTACTTCATTCTATTCTGGTATAACTGACCATGACATAAGGCCGTCATTCTCTTTTCTTCAATCAAATTCAACTGGTCAAACATGTTTTGGATCCATTCAGCCTTTGACAACTTGGTTTCCATTATCACGCGTAAAGAGGGAATCTCAAATTCAATGGGGAGTACTGATTACATGCCATACACAAGAGATAAAGGGGTTTCCCTTGTTGAATTACAGACAGATGTTCGACACCCATGCAAATAAAAATGGAGCATCTCATGCCAATTTGTATAAGTGACAACCATTTTCTAGATGATCTTCTTGATGTTCTTATTAGCAGCTTCAACAGTCCCATTCATCTTTGGCCTGTAGGGAGATGAATTATGATGGACAATCTTGAATTATTTGCAAAGTTCTGTCATCATCTTATTATTCAGATTTGAGCCGTTGTCGGTGATAATCCTGCTTGGCACACCATACCGACATATGAGATTGTTTTTGATAAAGCGCACCACCACCTGCATAATGACATTATCATATGAAGCTTCTTCCACCCATTTCGTGAAGTAGTCAATTGCCACCAAGATTAAACAATGTCCATTTAACGCATTGGGTTCAATCATTTTAATCATGTCAATACCCCACATAGAGAAGGGCCATGGGGAAGAAATAACATTGTGAAGTGTCGAAGGCACATGGATTTTGTCATCATAAATATGGAATTTATGGCACTTCTTTGCAAATTTGTAACAATCAGATCCTATTGTCAGCCAATAATAACCTGCCTTAAGCATCCTTTTCTCCATCGAATGTCCATTGGCATGAGTACCAAAGGAACCTTCATGGACTTCATGCATCAACATGTCTACTTTGTGTCTATCCATACATATGAGCAATACCATGTCATAATTTCTTTTATACAGCAGATCTTAATTGAGAAAAAAGCTTCCTGCCAACCTTCTCAATGTCTTTCTATCTTTATTCGATGCACCAGCCATGTATTCCTTAGTCTGGAGAGAATGCTTGATATCATAATACCAAGGCTTTTCATATTCTTTTTCCTCCGCCGCAAACACATGAGCCGGTCTATCCAAACGTTGCATTGTGATACGAGGCACGTCTTTCAAAGTATTCACTTGATATATAGAATCCAGAGTTGTAAAGCATCCACCATCTGATTTTCATCTTTGGGAATTTGATTGAATTCAACTTTGTTAAAGAAGGGTAATAATCTTCTAGCATAATCTTTGTAAGGGATCAAGCCAGGGTGACAATTATCCCATTCTCCTTTAATTGGGATAACTACCAAAGCTGAATCACCATATACATCTAGAACTTTGACTCTGAGATCAATGGCTTCCTCGAGACCCATGATACAAACCTCATACTCTGCCATATTATTGGTACAATCAAATGTCATCCATGCAGTATAAGGAATTGTGATCCATGTGGAGTGATAATCACAACATCAATTCCTTTTCCATAAGCACTCAAAGCTCCATCAAATACCATACCCCAACAGGATTCAAGATCAGGACCTTCCCCCGGCAAAGGTTCATCACAATCTTTTACTTTCAAGAACATCACATCCTCATCAGGGAAATTATACTTGACAGATTGATAATCATCTACCGGTTGGTGAGCAATATAATCTGCCAGCACACTGCTTTTTATAGCCTTCTGAGTACGGTATTCAATATCATATTCAGACAACAACATCTACCAATGGGCAATTCTTCTAGTAAGAGCAGGCTTTTCAAAAATATACTTAATTAGATCCATTTTGGAAATCAACCAAGTAGTGTGATTCAACATATATGGTCACAACCGCTTTGCCGCCTAGGCCAGAGAACAACATGTCTTTTCCAGCGTAGAATAATGTGACTTACAGTCAGTAAACTTCTTACTAAGATAATAAATGGCATATTCTTTCTTTCCTATTTCATCTTGTTGTCCCAAAATGCAGCCTATAGAATTATCTAACACTGTCAGATACATGATCAATGGTATTCCTTCAACGGGAGGGAGAAAGATAGGAGGTTCAAGCAAATACTCTTTAATACTTTAAAATTCCCTTTGGCAGTCACCTGTCCACACACAACCATGATCTTTCTTTAACAACTTAAAGATTGGTTCACATGTTACAGTCATATGGGAGATAAATCTAGAAATTTAATTCAGACGCCCAAGGAAGCCTCTAACTTGCTTTTCGATTCTTGGCGCTGGCATTTCTTGAATTGCTTTGACTTTATCAGGATCGACTTCAATTTCATTTTGGATGACAATGAAACCTAACAAATTCCCTAATCGGACACCGAAGGTGCATTTATTTTGATTCAAGCAGAGACGATATTTCTTCAAACACTGAAACAATTTAAACAAATCTTCTATATGCCCTTCTTCAGTCTGGGATTTAAAAATCATATCATCAACATACACCTCAATTTCCTTGTGCATCAGATCATGGAATAGGGTTGTCATAGCCCTTTGGCACGTTGCACCAACGTTCTTCAACCAGAAGGGCATCACTCTGTAACAGAATGTTCCCCAGGGTGTGATAAACGTTGTTTTTTCCATGTTCTCAGGAGCCATTCTAATTTGATTATATCCAGAAAATCCATCCATGAACGAGAATAATTTGAATTTTGTTATACTAGCAACCAACATATCGATATGTGGTAATAGAAAATCATCTTTTGGACTAGCTCTATTTAAATCTCTATAATCAACGCACATGTGAACTTTTCCGTCTTTCTTTGGTACTGGTAAAATATTGGCAATCCACTGAGGGTACACTGATGTCACAAGAAAACCGACATTAATTTTCTTTCACACTTCTTCTTTGATTCTTACTGTCATATCAGGGTGAGTTCTTTGCAATTTCTGCATGACTGGAGGGCATTCTGGCATTAGCGGCAAATGATGTTCCACAATATCAGTATCCAAACCAGGCATGTATTCGTATGACCAAGCAAAGATATCCACATACTCTTTCAATAGTTCAATCAAACTGCTCTTCACGTCGGGATGCAGTAATGCTGCAATATTGACCTCCTTTGGCTCTTCTTATGAATCCAAATTTATGGTCTCCAATGGCTCTTTATACGGCTGAATGGAACTTTCCTAGCGCTCGAGAAACCGTAAAGCCTCTTTTAGAATCTCATCATAATCTTCCTCTTCGGCCCCATACATAGGATATTCAAATTTGGGTGAGGATGCAGGGTCATTGTATTCAACAGGTTTATTAATTAATCTGCATATATGATTTATGATTGCTTTTAGAAATTGACACATATATCAAGTGATTATGCAGATTTATTTACAGTAATTATTTATTTCAAAAGGTTTTTTCTGATTACCATTTTCCAAGAAAAAGCAAAAAATAAAAACACAATTTAGGAATCAAAGACAACTTTTATTTATGATTTTAATGACCAAAGCAAACAGATAAGCCCGTAAAATATTAACTTTCACCTTGGGCAGAGTGAATGCTTTTTGCAAAGATAAACAAAATCAAATTAGTTTGAGACATGGATGCAAGTGGGAACATCAATAGTGACCCAGTTCTGGACTCTGACTCCAGGCGTCACATAATTCGGCATCTCCTGTTTTTCTTCATCCTCCGTATTAACATTGATCCCTGAAACAGTTGGGTGAAGGTATCCTCCGATGTGGAAAATATCCTGATAGTTGCTCAAAGTAGACTTTGGCTTCTTCCTCTTTACCTTTATTTATAGAGAATCCCGAACCAACCCTGTTCTTGTTTACTGACGGGCTAACAATTTGTCCCCATACTTTGTTTGAGTCATTGCGCACAACCTACTGAGCATCTTTGAATGAGGCCATAAAATTCTCATTCTCTCTTACGTTATCAACGGACAAAGCTTGGAACTGAGTTCCAACAGTAGCTTCATATACTTCCAGAACACTGAAAGAGGATAGATGAGATATTAACAATGCTTGCTCTCCATTTATAATAACCACTTTTACTTCACTCATGAACTTCAACTTTTGGTGTAGAGTTGAAGTGACGCCCCTGCCTCATATATCCATGGTCGTCCCAATAAGCAGTTGTATGCAGGAACAATGTCCATGACTTGGAAAGTAATTGAAAAAGGTGTGGGCCTATGTGAATAGGCAGATCCACTTACCCAATAACAGACTTCCTTGATCCATCAAAAGCTTTTACAATAATTCCACATGGGCGCATGGGAGCTCCTGGATACTTCAGCTTCATCAGCGTGCTCTTCGGTATAACATATAAGGCGGACCCATTATCAATCATCACATTTGACAATGAATCATTTTTATAGTTCATGGATTTGTGGAGGGCTACATTGTGATTCCTCCCTTTTCCAGGCAATTCATCATTGCAAAAGCTTAGGTTATTACAAGATGAAATATTACCTACCACACTACTAAATTGATCTAACGGCATATCACACTCAACGAAGTCTTGGTCCAACACCCACATTAAAGATTCTCTATGGGCAGCAGAATTCATCAACAATGCTAGGATAAATATCTTTGAAGGAGTCTGCAATAGCTGATCTACAATTCTGTAGTCTCTCATTTTGATAATCTTCAAAATATCATCCACAACTTTCTCCAGGGTAACACCACTGGACTCCCCAACAGCTTTCTTATTCTCAGCATTTTCCACAACTTTCTTACCAGTATTATCATTTCCACGAACAAATGGTGCAATTACACGACCATTGCGAGTCACCCTACCAGTATCAACAATATTCTCGATGCTAGACAACGGCTGGATGGGAACTTCCACACCATCCTCTAAAATAGTAGCATTGTACTTGTACAGTACAACTTTATCTGATTTGTAAGGAATAGGCCCTGGAAAGAAAATCACCACTGGGGCAACAACTGACTTACTACAATATTCAATCTCAACGGGGGAAGAATCACTAAAACAAGGCACAATTATGTTCAAACCTTCTTCAGAAAATTTGGGTATCAAAGAATCACCGCTGGAGAATATATCCTCATCTGAGGAAAAGAATTCATCCGCCGAAGCATATTCATCATCTGATTCATCCTCAGTCAAGAAAATCTCAATCATGTTAACCTCATGGTAATCATATCTTTGGCTTCAAACTTTGATAGTGCCATTGTCCAATAACAACTGAATACCTTTTCTAACAATGGAACATCCACTACGCTAAAAATAAGCTTTAGCAGCACACATACGAAAGCGCTTTTAGGAAAAAGCGCTGCTGTAGGTATTAAAAAAATTCGCTTAAAAAAAGCGCTTTCAAAGGTTCCTTAAGAAAGCGCTTTTCAAAAGCACTGCTAAAGGTAACCCTTAGAAAGCGCTTTTTGAGAAGCGCTGCTAAAGGGTGCCTTTCAGAGGGTACCTTAAGAAAGCGCTTTTCAAAAGCGCTGCTAAAGGTCAGCCTTAGAAAGCGCTTTTCAAAAGCGCTGCTAAATCTGGCCTTTAGAAAGCGCTTTTAAAAGCGCTGCTATAGGATATGCTACGAAAGCACTTTCTTATGTAAAAGCGCTGTTATACATGACCATTAGAAAGCGCTTTTAAAAGCGCTTTCGTAGGTTGTTTTATAATAAATTTTATTGTTTTTGATTAAAGGTGTGTTCGTACTGTGGCTGTTGTGTTTCCTTTCTTCCAACCCAACCCCCAAATTTGTTCCTTCTTCGTCCTCTCACGGTAGCCTCTTTCCGTTCAATCGCCACCATCGTCAACTCTCATCACCGCCGCACGACTCGTCCCTCTCTTCACAAGGTTCAATCTCTCTCGAACTGCACCGATTATTTAATTTATGTATTCCGAAATCAGTTTTGGTTTTCGTTGATTATTATTTTCTTCATCATTCACTGTTGTTTTAATTTATAGACATCACTGGTTGTTGGTTGCTATCGATCCTATAAAAGAAGTGGTCTATTATCTGAATTCGGTTGACGGTGATTGGATAAATTATCCGGATATGAAGTTAATGATTGATACGTAAGTGAGATTATTCTACATATTTGTGTGTATTTTTGTATTTAATTATTTCTGTGACATTGTTCTAAATATATATTTTTATTTTGTTAGAGCGATACAAGTATTCCGGTGTCAAAGAGAAGCTCGGGTACGACGGTCTAAATCAAACAACATTAATTGGATCAAAGTGCAGGTATATTAATTTCCACTATTTTGCTTATAATATTTACGCTATTTGATAAAACAATACAACTATATATTCTTATTTGTTTTTCTATGTAGTGTCCTCAACAGCAAAACGGTATAGATTGCGGATACTTCGTTATGCGGTTTATCAAAGAAATCATTCAACTGAATCAAATAGAGATTCCAGTCACGGTATGAATTTATAACTTAGGATTTGTTTTATTATTTCTCGGATATTTCATATAATTTTTTACTTTTAACTAAATCATGCATATTATGTTTTGTTATGTAGTACTTCGATGAGTACAAATGTGCATATTACACGAAACTTCGGTTGGAAGAAACCAAAGAGGAGTTGTGTCAATATTTTATTGAGCAGAGAATAATATAAGGACTGGTTTAGTTGTTGTTAGGGTTGATTTTGTAAGACTGATTTTGAGTTACAATATTGATAACAATGGTTTATATATAATTTGAGATACAAACATAATTTATGATTGATTTTGAGCAATGATAGTTTCTTGTTTATGGTTTCTTGTGTTATACTTGTGTACTAAAGTAGTTGATAGAATAAAATGAAGTTAGTGAAAAGTATTGAGTATTGGTTTTGTTATATGGTTGTGCAAGAGCAAGTGCAAGTTTTGAGTATTGGTTTTGTTTTCTAATTTATCATTTAGCTCAGATTGACTCAGAAACCGTAAACCATGGATAAGACATGGATGTATTCCAATCGATTATTGAAAGAGTACGAGAACGGGGTATCGGAATAACAATGCATTACCACTATTTATGAATTACAGGTTATGGCAACTGGTTTATATAAATAATATGCTGCAAACAATGCAGGTATATGAATTATATAAATTATACCTCTAAAAAAAAACACCCTATGAAAGCGCTTTTTGGAGAAAAGCGCTTTCATAGGTAGACCTATGACAGCGCTTTTTCACATAAAGCGCTGTCTAAGGTAAACATATGACAGCGCTTTTCCAAGAAAAAGCGCTGCTAAAAGACAACCTATGAAAGCTTTTTTCCAAAAAAAGCGCCACCAATGAAAGCGCTTTTTCATAAAAAAGCGCTGCCAAAAGCCTACTTAAGAGAGCGCTTTTTAGAAAAAGCGCTGCCAAAAGCCTACTTAAGAGAGCGCTTTTTAGAAAAAGCGCTGCCATAAGGGTACTAAAGAGAGCGCTTTTTAGAAAAAGCGCTGCCATAAGGGTACTTAAGAGAGCGCTTTTTAGAAAAAGCGATGTCATAAGTAGACCTCTGAAAGCGCTTTTCATTAAACAAAAAACGCTGCTAAAACCTATAGTAGCGCCACCTTAGAAAGCGCTTTTAAGCGCTTTTAAAGGCCAAAAAAAGCGCTTTCGTAGGTCTTTTTTGGCGTAGTGATCCCTGAGAATCTCTACAGCATACCCTGCAAGACCCATAATGGTGCTCTACCTTACCAGCCATGTGGAAAAAGGTAGCGTGCAATTGCACGAGATCATCATTCATATGGTCCACATCAACGATCCGAAACTCTCAAGGACATCCAAAGACCATGTTTACTTCTTTCTCATATTCTGCCCTAGGCCTGATTATATGAATGAGGCCCTCATCCATCATCTCCTACAAATCAGCCATTATCTTATCGCACCCTTGTATATCAGTACTACAGATACCACAACCTGCATGGTCATGAGTATAGTTACTAAACTCGCAAAGTTTTGTGTGCATATTTACCAAGTCTCCTCTGACCATGTTGATATCATAAATCCAGAAGTCCCCTGGACAACCAGCAACCATGTTAACAACATTCGTTCTTCCATGCTTTGGCAGAGGACTATCTTTGACATTAGGACTAACATCTTTGAAATGAAAAAGGTCATATCTCACCATTTTTTGTACCCTAGACATCATAAGATAAAACGTTTCCACATTATTCCCTGGTGCACGCTGATGGAAAGCGCATGTCTGATCTGCCTTGTAGTACCAAGGAAATAGTGATGTTATAGCCGTGGGTGGCCTAGTTTGGACCAAATTTTTCTAGATCAATGCTGGGAGTAACTTTTTATAACTCATGGGGATATAGTCAAAAGGCTCTCTCATCTGATTCTGCCCTTGATTTCCTTGAGGGGCTGGTCTTTGATAAGCGACTGTGGTCGGAGCCGTATTGACAATTGGAGTTACCGAAGCAACCTATTGGTGACGCTGATGATTTCTTCTAGGAGGATTAACCATTCTCTCTTGAATAATAGCATTTGTCTCTCCCTCTTTATTTTTAGAAAACCTGTATGATGGTTTCTTCATACTACCAGAATTTTCACCTCTTGTCAGACGACCTTCTCTTACAGCTTCTTCCAAACGAACACCCATTCCTACCATGTCGGTAAAATCACCGGGTGCACTCGCTACCATTATTTCATAATAGAATGCACCTAGTGTCTTTAGAAAAATCTTTGTCATCTCTTTTTCTTCCTTTGGAGGAATCACCTGGGCGGCTAATTCACGCCATCTCTATGCATATTCTTTAAATGACTCCTTGTCCTTCTGGACCATGGCCCTGAGTTAATCACGGTCAGGTGCCATGTCCACATTATATTTGTACTGTCTAATAAACGCTTCACCCAAATCATTGAAATTATGAATGTTGGCACTGTCTAGGCTCATGTACCATTTCAATGTTGCACCGGTCAAACTGTCTTGAAAGAAATGAATTAAGAGGCATTGATCGTCTGTATGAGTAGACATTCTCCTCACATACATCACTAAGTGAGCACGGGGGCAAGTGTTTCCCTTGTACTTTTCGAACTCTGGTACTTTGAACTTTGCAGGTATTTTCACATTTGGAACCAAACACATATCATTCACATTCTGCCCAAACAGTTATTTTCCTCTGAGGGCCTTCAACTCTTTATGCATCCTATCAAACTGATCCTAAAAATCGTCCATTCGATCATAGACACCCAAGATTTCACTTTGTGGAGGAATAGGGAGATACACTTCATCATTATCAAATGGTACCACATTCACCGAGGGAAGTTCCGCATAGTGAATCTCATTTCTAACAGTAGGAGTGATATGCACCACAGAAGGTGCAAAAGCAGTAGTAGCCGGAGAAAGTGGAGAAGCTTGAGCATCCTGATTATAAACTTAGGGTATAAAGTTCTATGGAATTACACAAGGATAACCTTGAGGCAAACGATTCTGAACAACAACAGTTGGAGTAGTAGAAACAGGAACAGTCGGAGCTTCGGTAGTAACTATTGTCTGTTGAGGCTGAGCAAGTAGTGGCTGATTCTGAACAGCCACCAAAGATTCCATTAGAGCAGTGACATTGGCCATACCTGCCTTCAGATCAGAAACTTCTTCGCGTAACTCGCAATTCTCTTGTTCTAGATTGTCCATCTTTCTTCTAAAATTAGCTTGAGTATTGTACTGATGAGACAACTTGCTGAACGAAGTAAAGAAGCTCAGTAAAACACCTGGTTATGCTAAAAAAATGCAAGAAGTATGTACAATATGATGCATGATATGAAATGCATATGATTTATTTTATTATTGATATTTCAAGGAACTCAAAGATTTATAGACAATTTTACAAACATCAAAGTACTAACACATTTGAAATACTGAAAATCTCATTATAATAACTTCAAAACGGATTACACTTTTTAGTACAAGTTTCAATAGTCTCAAGTAAAAGATGAAGATAAAGTCTAAAAAACCCTAAGAAAGAAAATCTTACGGAGATCACTCTACACGCTGACGCTTCCCTGTGAGTCTTGCAATCCGAGCCTTCATCCTCAGGTTCTCTTCTGCATACATGTTGGCGACCTCTTTCTAATCATCAGAGTCGGGAAGTGAGAAACTAAGGTCTAACAGAGGCTTAGAGGAAAATAAATCCTCTTGCCTCTCCATCGTATCTACAGAACAAATCTTAATAATCTCTATCAAATCGTGTTTCTCCTTTTTGTCTGCTCGGTAGGACACCTCTAGAGTTTGGAACTTATTCTTCCAAGCTTCATTTTCCTGCTGCATCCTGACTAAGGCAAGCTGAAGTTCTTCCATATTGTCTAACAAAGGAGGATTGGTTCTCACAAAAATTTCAGGCATGGGTCCTTCCTGGAATTACGGCATCTTCAATTGGATGGCTCTTGTTTGTACCCACTGCAGATAAGGTTCCAAAGAAGCAGCCCTTCTCGGTCCCAGGTCCTTCCTACTTTTCCTGTGAATATGACGCCAAGCCTTCGCAATCACCTTTTTAGCTTCCTTATGAACCTCTCCCTCTTTAATAAAGAAACCACTAAAATGAATATTATTTGGCTTATCCCTTATCGGATATCCAAGTTGTCGTCGTGCAAGAACATGGTTGTAGTTAATTCCTCCTTTGTACCAAGAAGAGGTACATTGGGAAAACTACCACAATTGTCAACAATATCTACATCATGGTAAGCCCGATGATACCAAACAATATTTGAATGAGTAAGGGCCATAATCTTTGGAGCCCAACGAGGTTCCTTCCTGATGTGACACCCCAAATAATCCGATTATTAAATAATTAGAATTTTTAATTATTAATTTAATTAGAAATTTAATTATTGGTATTTTTGGATTATTGGAATTAATTTTTATTGGAATACTAAAAGGAGTGTTAAAAGGAAAAAGAAGAGAAAGAGAGTTATTTTGGAATATTCATCATACGTGCATTTGAGAAGCGGAAAAAGAAGGAGAAAACCGGAAGCGTCAGAATTCGAAGAACCCACAAGGTAAGGGGTGATTTCAATTAGTTAATTCGTATTATCGGTTTAGATATTCAATAGTATGGATCATAGTATGTTAGGGAATCCCGGTTTGGAATTCTAGGGTTCCGTAGAATTGTCCCTATTGCATCGAATTATAGGTTGAAAACTATTAGGGTGTCAGATGATAAAAAGGAATGATGAAATAATGTTTTTTGATGTTATAATGGTGTAAAATGGATGTGTTTTGGTGTTTCTCATGTTGCAATTCGTATGGGTATGTTTGGAATTGGTTTAGAATGAATAAATGATGTCAAAAGTGCAGAATTTGACTCTGCAGGTCGTGGGAACCGGTTCCCAGTGGGGAGGAACCGGGTTCCATTGTGTGAATTTATAAAAACTAGCAAAAATGCACGTAGGAACCGGTTCCTGTATAGGTAGGAACCAGGTTCCCATACATTTTTCCAGAAGCGTGATTTTTGAACTTCGCAGGAACCGGTTCCTGCATATGTAGGAACCGGGTTCTGCTGTAACTTTTTGAAAAATATTAAACTTTGAAAATTCATAACTTTCAAACCGTAAGTCCATTTTGAGTGGCGTTTTGGACGTTATTTCTTAAATTTAATGCTCTATTTTATAAAATGAAAAGATTTCCTAAAACCTGAAATTATTTTGAAAATGAGTCAAATCCCGAAATAAGTGATTATTGGCTAACGCACATGGGTGTGTATGTAGCAGTGAACCTGTGATGGATGGATGTATTAGTATTGTGTGAATGAAAGGCATGCTTATGTTGCTAATGATGGTGTGCATGATCGTTGAGATATCATGTTTTTGGTTTTGGTTCAGTTATGATAAATTGATGTATTTCATAGACTGATTTGATGTTGCATGCTAGTGATGTGCGTGCATATGCATTATTTTGGTGAAGTTAATTCCCATTGTGTGGAATTTGACTTGTATTGCTGTTAACCGATACCCGGGTGATGATGGGTGGTTAGGCTGGATTCGTGTCCGGGTGTTTATGGACGAATCGATGGTTGCTGTATCCGGTTGATGATGGATCAGTGTTGGGTGACTTGGTCACGTGTTGGTACCACATGCATTGTGTCTGCATTTGTGTTTGCATGGAATTGTAACATGTTAGGATGTCTTCCAGTGTTACAATTCTTTGGTTGATTATTGATTTGTGCATAATGACTTGTATGATTGGAACTGTGTGTTGAATCTGAATTTATGCTAAAATGGGTGAAATAATATGCTTGTGATATAATGTTGATTGAGAAGCTTATAATGCATGTTAATTATGAGAAATCTCACCCTTACTTTAACAATTTCAGATTAAAGTTAGCAGCTCAGGAGTTGGTGAGGATGGCTCTAGAGCTATGTTACTTTAAGTTCGCGTGTCAGTGTCGTGCTCTGATAGGCTGTAACACTGGGGAACGTTTAGTTGAGGAATTAGTTATTATTCAATTGTTTCTTTGAATTTCATTGGGAATAATTATGTTTTGGTTTATTCCGTTTTGGTTATGGTATTTTTCCGCTGTGTAAGACATGGTCTTAATTTGATTGAATTATTTGAATAATGACCCTCAGTGTAGCATGACTATTGTTTTATTGGAAGTTTTATTTATTTCATAATTGTGACATCCCTTGTTCCGTGTTAACTCTGATGGAATATGTCTTTAATCATTGATATAATTAATATTATTCGGGGTATTTTAGAAGGGGTGTTACAATAGTGGTATCAGAGCATAGTCGGTCTTGTCTTGTGTCGTTATCCCTTTTGTATGCGACTAGTGTAAGATGACACTGTCGATACTTGTGTGCTGATGAGGTTGTTTTGTAATGTTACAGAACAATGGCCGGAAGAGGTAACGGAAGAAACGACGATGCTATTGCTGAAGCATTGGGAATGTTGGCTGGAGTACTCGGAGGGAACCAGCAGGGAGTTGTGATTGGTGCTGACCGACAATTGGGGAATTTTTAGAGGAATAATCCTCCGTTGTTCAAGGGTGCACATGATCCCGAAGGTGCTCAGAAGTGGTTGAAGGAGATCGAGAGGATCTTCAGAGTAATTGACTGTGCTGAAGGGCTAAAGGTGAGATACGAAACTCACATGTTAGCAGAGGAAGCTGATGACTGGTGGGTTGCTACCAGAACTGAAATGGAAGAAGATGCTATTGTGTTGACTTAGGCTGTGTTCAGGAGGGCTTTTCTGAGGAGGTACTTTCCTGAGGACATCAGAGGCAAGAAGGAGATTGAGTTTCTGGAACTTAAGCAGGATAACAAGACTGTCAGTGAGTATGCTTCGAAGTTTATTGAGTTAGCGAAGTATTATGCTCATTATACTAACGATGCAGATGGAGAATTTTCCAAATGTATCAAGTTTGAGAATGGTCTTCGTGATGAGATTAAGCAGGGTATTCGGTATCAGCATATCCGAAGATTTCCTGATCTGGTTGACTGTAGTAGGATTTTAGAGGAGGATCTTGGTAGCACTAAGTCGAATGCTCGAGGGTATGTTGATAGGAAGGGTAAGCAACAGATGGATCGTGGTAAGCCTTATGATAGAAGTAATCAGAGACCCGGTGGTTGGAAGAAGTTTGGGGGAGCAGATTCTAGTTCTTCCATTAAGTGCTACAAGTGTGGTGAGACAGGACATCGTATGGTGGATTGCAAAAGTAATGATAAGAAGTGTTTCAAGTGTGGGAAACTCGGCCATGTGGCCAATGATTCCAGAGTAAGAGTGGTGACTTGTTACAACTGTGGTGAAGAAGGTCATACTCGTCCTCAGTGTACAAAACCCAAGAAGGAGCAAGCTGGTGGTATAGTGTTTGCATTGTCTGGGTCAGAGACTAAGCCAGATGATCGGCTGATTAAAGGTACATGTTTTATTAATGACATACCTTTGATTGCGATTATTGATACTGGAGCTACACATTCTTTTATTGCTTTGGATTGTGCTAAAAGATTGAATTTGGAAATTTCTAATATGGATGGAAGTATGGTTATTGATACTCCTGCGTCGGGTTCAGTGACTACTTCGTATGTTTGTAGGAATTGTCCTATTGTGATTTTTGGTAGGGGTTTCGGTATGGATTTAGTGTGCCTACCGTTAGAACAACTTGATATCATCCTTGGAATGAACTGGTTGGAATTCAACCAGGTTCATATCAACTGTTTTGCGAAGACGGTTATTTTTCCTGAAGAGGTTGGTGTCGAAGATGTGACTATGTCGGTTAAACAAATGAACCTAGCTGTGAAAGATGATGCTGTGGTATTTATGTTGTATTCTGCAATAGAAGCGGAGGGAAAAGAAAAGAGTGATGGATTGCCAGTGGTGAATGAATTTACAGAGGTGTTTCTGGAAGACGTTAGTGAATTTCCACCTGAGAGGGAGGTAGAATTTACTATAGATTTGATTCCTGGAACTAGTCCGGTGTCGATGGCGCCTTACCGTATGTCGGCATCTGAATTGGCGGAGTTAAAGAAACAGTTGGAGGAGTTACTTGAGAAGAAGTTTATTCGTCCGAGTGTTTCGCCGTGGGGTGCTCCAGAGTTGTTGGTTAAGAAGAAAGAAGGTTCAATGAGATTATGTGTTGATTACAGACAGCTGAATAAAGTTACAATCAAGAATCGGTATCCTTTTCCAAGGATCGATGATTTGATGGATCAACTAGTTGGAGCTTGTGTATTTAGTAAGATTGATCTGAGATCTGGATATCATCAGATTCGTGTGAAGTCGGAAGATATTTAGAAAACTGCATTTAGAACGAGGTATGGACATTACGAGTATTCTGTTATGCCGTTTGGAGTTACTAATGCACCTGGTGTTTTCATAGAGTATATGAACAGGATATTTCATCCGTATCTTGATAAGTTTGTGGTGGTGTTCATTGATGATATTCTAATTTATTCGAAGAGCGATGAGGAGCATGCAGAACATCTCAGAGTTGTGTTGGAATTGTTGAAAGAGAAGAAGCTTTATGCGAAGTTGTCCAAGTGTGAATTCTGGTTAAGTGAAGTAAGTTTTCTTGGCCATGTAATTTCGAAGAATGGAATTGCTGTGGATCCTATGAAGGTAGAAGCAGTATCTCAGTGGGAAGCGCCGAAGAATGCTTCTGAGATCCGTAGTTTCCTGGGTCTTGCAGTTTATTACAGGAAGTTTATATAAGGATTTTCCAAATTAGCGTTACCGTTGACTAAGTTGACCAGGAAGGGTCAGATGTTTGTTTGGGATGTTGAATGTGAGAAAGGATTTCAAGAGCTGAAGAGGAGGTTGACAAGTGCTCCGATTTTGATTTTGCCAAATCCGACTAAGTCTTTTGTTGTGTATTGTGACGCATCATTAATGGGATTAGGTGGTGTGTTGATGCAAGATAAGCAGGTGGTGGCTTATGCTTCGAGAAAATTGAAAGTACATGAAAGGAATTATCCGAATCATGATTTGGAGTTGGCAGCTGTTGTGTTTGTTTTGAAGTTGTGGAGGCATTATTTATATGGTTCTCGGTTTGAGGTGTTCAGTGATCACAAAAGTCTGAGGTATCTCTTTGATCAGAAAGAGTTGAATATGAGGCAGAGGAGATGGTTAGAATTTCTAAAGGATTATGATTTCGGTTTGAATTACCATCCTGGTAAGGAAAACGTTGTTGCGGATGCCTTGAGTAGGAAGTCCTTGCATATGTCGATGTTAATGGTACGTGAGTTAGATTTGGTTGAGCAGTTCAGAGATTTAAGTTTGGTATGTGAAACTACTCCAAATAGTGTGAAATTGGGTATGTTGAAACTGACTAGTGGTATTCTGGAAGAACTTCAGAATGGACAGAAGTCGGATGTTGGGTTAGTTGAAAAATTGACATTGATCAACCAAGGTTGAGGAGGCGAGTTCCGGATTGATGAGAATGGTGTTATGAGATTTGGTAATAGGGTGTGTGTTCCGGATGTTGCAGAGATTAGGAAGAGTATTTTGGAAGAAGGACATCGTAGTGGATTGAGTATTCATCCTGGTTCTACTAAAATGTACCATGATTTGAAGAAGTTGTTTTGGTGGCCGGGAATGAAAAAGGAAATTGCTGAGTTTGTGTATGCTTGTTTGGTTTGTTAGAAGTCGAAGATTGAGCATCAGAAACCGTCAGGATTGATGGAACCGTTGTTTGTTCTGGAATGGAAATGGGATGGAATCTCTATGGATTTTGTGTCTGGTTTGCCAAGGACATCGAAGAATTGTGATTCTATTTGGGTTATTGTTGATCGGTTGACGAAATCTGCTCACTTTATTCCGATAAGAATGGATTATCCGATGGAAAGGTTGGCAGAATTGTATGTTGAGAAGATTGTGAGTTTGCACGGTATTCCTTCTAGTATTGTGTCGGATCGAGATCCGAGGTTTACATCTAAATTTTGGACGGGATTGCAAGAAGCTTTGGGTACTAAGTTGCGTTTGAGTTTCGCTTATCATCCACAGACAGATGGTCAGACGGAGAGAACGATTCAGTCATTGGAATATTTGTTAAGAGCTTGTGTGTTGGAGAAAGGTGGAGCTTGGGATAGTTATCTACCATTGATTGAGTTTACCTACAACAATAGTTTTCATTTGAGCATTGGTATGGCTTCGTTTGAGGCATTGTATGGTAGGAGGTGTCAGACACCGTTGTGTTGGTATGAATCTAGAGAGAGTGCTGTGATTGGACCGAAAATTTTCCAACAGACTTCAGAAAAGATTAAGATGATTCAGGAGAAGATGAGGACTTCTCAGAGTCGTCAGAAAAGTTATCACGATAAGAGGAGGAAAGATCTTGAGTTTAGCGAAGGAGAACATGTGTTTATGCGAGTTACTCCGATGACTGGTATTGGTCGAGCTTTGAAGTCAAAGAAGTTGACTCCACGTTTTATTGGTCCGTTTCAGATTACCAAGAGAGTTGGGAAAGTTGCTTATCAGATTGCTTTGCCGCCGTCACTTGCAAATTTGCATGATGTTTTTCATGTATCTCAGCTAAGGAAGTACATTGCTGATCCTTCTCAAGAGATTCGGGTAGACGATATACAGGTACGAGAGAATTTGACTGTGGAAGTGGTACCTGCGAGAATTGAGGATCGGAAGTTGAAACAGTTGCGAGGCAAGGAGATCGCGTTGGTAAGAGTGGCTTGGGGAGGACCAGCAGATGGAAATGTCACTTGGGAGCTAGAGAGTCAGATGAAGGACTCGTATCCCGAACTGTTCGTCTAAGGTATGTTTTCGAGGACGAAAACTCTTTTAGTTGGGGAGAGTTGTGACACCCCAAATAATCCTTTTATTAAATAATTAGAATTTTTAATTATTAATTTAATTGGAAATTTAATTACATGTATTTTTGGATTATTGGAATTAATTTTTATTGGAATAATAAAAGGAGTGTTAAAAGGAAAAAGAAGAGAAAGAGAGTTATTTTGGAATATTCATCATACGTGCATTTGAGAAGAGGAAAAAGAAGGAGAAAACCGGAAGCGTCAGAATTCGAATAACCCACAAGGTAAGGGGTGATTTCGATTAGTTAATTCGTATTATCGGTTTAGATATTCAATAGTATGGATCATAGTATGTTAGGGAATCCTGGTTTGGAATTCTAGGGTTCCGTAGAATTGTCCCTATTGCGTCGAATTGTAGGTTGAAAACTATTAGGGTGTCAGATGATAAAAAAGAATGATGAAATAATGTTGTTTGATGTTATAATGGTGTAAAATGGATGTGTTTTGGTGTTTCTCATGTTGCAATTCGTATGGGTATGTTTGGAATTGGTTTAGAATGAATAAATGCTGTCAAAAGTGCAGAATTTGACTCTGTAGGTCGTGGGAATCGGTTCCCAGTGGGGAGGAACCGGGTTCCACTGTGTGAATTTATAAAAACTGGAAAAAATGCACGTAGGAACCGGTTCCTGTATAGGTAGGAACCGGGTTCCCATACATTTTTCCAGAAGCGTGATTTTTGAACTTCGCAGAAACCGGTTCCTGCATATGTAGGAACCGGGTTCTGCTGTAACTTTTTGAAAAATATTAAACTTTGAAAATTCATAACTTTCAAACCGTAAGTCCGTTTTGAGTGGCGTTTTGGAAATTATTTCTTAAATTTAATGCTCTATTTTATAAAATGAAAATATTTCCTAAAACCTGAAATTATTTTGAAAATGAGTCAAATCCCGGAATAAGTGATTATTGGCTAACGCACATGGGTGTGTATGTAGCAGTGAACCTGTGATGGATGGATGTATTAGTATTGTGTGAATGAAAGGCATGTTTATGTTGCTAATGATGGTGTGCATGATCGTTGAGATATCATGTTTTTGGTTTCGGTTCAGTTATGATAAATTGATGTATTTCATAGACTGATTTGATGTTGCATGCTAGTGATGTACGTGCATATGCATTATTTTGGTGAAGTTAATTCCCATTGTGTGGAATTTGACTTGTATTGCCGTTAACCGATACCCGGGTGATGATGGGTGGTTAGGCTGGATTCGTGTCCGGGTGTTTATGGACGAATCGATGGTTGCTGTATCCGGTTGATGATGGATCAGTGTTGGGTGACTTGGTCACGTGTTGGTACCACATGCATTGTGTCTGCATTTGTGTTTGCATGGAGTTGTAACATGTTAGGATGTCTTCCAGTGTTACAATTCTTTGGTTGATTATTGATTTGTGCATAATGACTTGTATGATTGGAACTGCGTGTTGAATCTGAATTTATGCTAAAATGGGTGAAATAATATGCTTGTGATATAATATTGATTGAGAAGCTTATAATGCATGTTAATTATGATAAATCTCACCCTTACTTTAACAATTTCAGATTAAAGTTAGCATCTCAGGAGTTGGTGAGGATGGCTCTAGAGCTATGTTACTTTAAGTCCGCGTGTCAGTGTCGTGCTCTGATAGGTTGTAACACTGGGGAACGTTTAGTTGAGGAATTAGTTATTATTCAATTGTTTCTTTGAATTTCATTGGGAATAATTATGTTTTTGTTTATTCTGTTTTGGTTATGGTATTTTTCCGCTGTGTAAGACATGGTCTTAATTTGATTGAATTATTTGAATAATGACCCTCAGTGTAGAATGACTACTGTTTTATTGGAAGTTTTATTTATTTCATAATTGTGACATCCCTTATTCCGTGTTAACTCTGATGGAATATGTCTTTAATCATTGATATAATTAATATTATTCGGGGTATTTTAGAAGGGGTGTTACACCTGACATCTCAGAAAGCATCAGATCGAGGTAAGTGAGAAATAAACCACTGATACAACAAAGGCGTGCAGCAAATGATTATCCCTCCATTGTAAGGATCCCGAAGATGAATAAAGTAATAAGCATCACCCAATAATGTATGAATTGGGTTCCCAATCATAAAGATCTTGATGGCATTGATATCCAAAAATTTGTCGACATTGGTAAATAAGAATAACCCATAAGCAAGTAGAGAAAAGATGGCCTCAAAAGCAAGTATACTCTTCATTCTGGAAAAATAGTGAGCTTTCTCCAACAAGAACTGAAAGGGTAATCCTCTAATTTCTCCTTTGCCAGTCATGTGGGCTTCTACCTCAGAATTCCCCAAATGGATCAAAGCAGCAATCTCATGAGATTTTGGCTCCCTCTCCAAACTTGTAAAAGGAACACGATCGGTAATAGGTAAACCCAACAGATAAGAACACTCCTCTAATGTAGGCATCAACTAATAATTAGGGAAACTAAAGCATCGATACATCGGATCATAGAACTGGACCAAAGTCGAGAGAATTCCATCCTTCATCTTGAGCTTCATAAGAGAAATGATGGACCCATACTTCCTCCGAAAATATGTAGAACTCTCGATCTCGGGAGTCAAACTCATCAACTCATCTATCTTGGGATCTTTGAAACTGTACTTCCCAGTATTTCTATTTCCATAATCCATAGTCAAATAGTACTTAAGATATTCACAAAGAGTCGACTTTTAAGTCCCTTGAAACAAAATGTTTTCAAAAGATGCTTATGAGTGCATGGATGCATGATGAAACAATCACACACTAGATCACAAACATAGGGTTCATAGGTTCTACGTCACGAGCATGAGGCGGAAGGTACTACTCATAAGGTATGGTATAAAAGTTATCATCTGCCAAACAAGGTTCTAGAGGTTCCTAGAGTCTACATCCTTCCTTCAGATAAGGATAAACTATAGAAACCAAAACCACTTCGAAATCTTGCAAATTGAAGGAGATGTGCACTTATGATCAATGAATCCAAAGATTTGTCCAACTAGGTCAAACTTCTTCAATCAACCATTATACATTTAAACTATTTTTGACAACTTGAGACATGATGAATCATAATAGACTTTGTCATGATATTATTTTAAAATATCTTCAATAATGAAGCTTTAATCTCAATGAAACTTTGTTGAAGAAGGCATGAAAATAAACTCATGAACCTATGGGTCAACTCGATGAAATGTATTGTGATTTCACCTATGACACCAACACTTAGAGCAAATATTCATTGTAATTACTAGTAAAAAGTTAATCAATACAAAACATAGATGATCACAAAATACAAGTCAAGATGTTTGGTGATTCCCCATGGACAAACCTAAAGATAAGAAGAAGAACCAAACCCTAGTCTGTGATTTTGTTGCATTGTGATGGTATGAGATGATAGATGAATCTTAGGGGCAAAAATTGAGGTACAACATTGTCATATTTTATTTTGACCCTCTCATTTTATACTTGCCTTTAAGATTTGGTCTGATTCAATTTTCATTTGTTATCTATCCAAATTGCATTTTTCTATTATCTAGTATCCATGTTTCATGCATTTTATCTATTTTAAGATCCATTTAAATATCCAAAGTTTTTGTCAATGTCCATCCATGCATATAACCATGCCATTAAACCAATGTTCATAAACCAATTTCTCATTTTTACTTTTTAGTCCACAGTCCATATTATATCCACATTTACGCTCATATATCCATATAGCTCAAATATCCATTTTTAATCAATTTCCCACTTTCCAAAACCATTTTAATAACAACATCAATTTTGGCATCATTTGTATTTCTATTAAAATTTTGTTTCTTTAAAGCAAGCATGCTTTTTGTTGGAAAAAAAGAGAGTTCTATTTGTCTGCATAGTCATTTAATAAATCAATTTCAACCCAGGAAGCTTATATAGCAGTAAAACGTTAAGTTTTATTTAGCAGCAAATGACCAGGCCAACATTACATGTTTGTTTCAAGTTGACACTAACATTTTGGATAAGAGAAAAAGGCTAAATCGGTAGAAACTATACAAACTCATTTGTTTCTTCTTCCAAATCTACAAATATACAATTTGGTACAACCTTATGTGGGACCTACAAACATTCTGCAGTAAAAGAAGAATACAATCCACACAAATACATAAAAAACAGAAAAAAGATATTCCAACTTGCATTTTTTTCGTGACCACCATTCACCTTCATGTACTTGCATAATACAAAAGAAACAAATACCAAAAGCAGTTGCCTCATTAATACACAACCTGTACAAAAATACACAATACGGATCAGTACAAATACATATACATAATAACTCATCCTTTCTTCTAGAAATTCACGTAAAAACAAAAAGATATCAAAACTTGCCAACCAAGATTGTACAGCCACAATCCCACGATTCTCTCTCAATTCGACTAACAAATTCTTATCCTTTCCCCTAACAAACTTTTGTTCATTCTTTCCCTTTCTACCCTCACCTTAATCACCCTATAAGAACATCCAACCATTGGCACAAAACACCGAGAATCACACTAAAAAAACCTAAAACTCTGCTCAAGAATACACAGAGAATCGCACTGAAAAAACTCCTCAAAAACTGTTGCTCAAACAACCAAACAGACATACATCCAAACCGTACCTCACCACAACCACTCGTTCACGCTCAAAACCGAAACAACAACACTGCAACACAGCATACACGCGGACACGGGCAGAATAAGCATACGTGGAAAGAAGAAGAGACGACAACACTCAAGCACAATAGCAGAATCCAAGCACAAGAATCGAAGAAGAGGAAAATTGTAATATCTTTGTTGTATATTTCGATTTACGGTCTCGTTTATTCCTTCCATTTATCTTTTGAATCACACCCTTGTAACTTGTAACCAAGCAATTTCAAATATTCAACTTAAAGAATATAACATCATTATCCAACTAAAACAACTTCAGATAACGGTTATTTAACGAACAACAACTTTAAGTGGAATAACTGAATAATAATAATAAAATAGCAAGTGATCATCCCCCTCGAGTGTTATGAATCAGAACAATGACACCGTTTCGAACTACTGAAGTTAAATCGCCTTCACTCTAGATTACCTGCACGTTACCAACATATGGGTAACATTCAAACAGAAGGGGTGAGATATCGAACCATATAATAGAACGTATGATAAATAAAACATTAGAATCAGTTCATACATATTCACCACTTCTAAGATTTTAACAACATAAGCATAATAAAGTCAACCACACAACGACTCAAAATGCAATACATAATACAACTTGTCTTTATGCAAATGCATGTGGTACCAATGGAATAGAACTACCAACTTAAAAATCTGCCAATAAATAGAGGCATCAACAAGGCATGAGCCTTCAAATTAATCTTTTTCCAATCCAGGCCAACATAACGAGCATCAGCTCCAACTTGATATGGGATGTATGCGACACAACATGAATGTAGCAACAACAACAACAAATAACAACTTAACATAAATCAACGTTGGCCATAAGCTTACAACATCAACAATTCAACATCAACATAATTAAACTTTGGCCATAAGCCTACAACATAATATCTGCCAAGTTAGAGGCATCTCAACATAAATCATCAACCTGTGATTTCTGAACTAAGGACAACTTATACAGCATATTATAACGACCAAATCGACACAACCGGACAATAGAACTAGGGAAGCTATGAGCCCCTCGACATACACGAAAACAAAGACAGAATAATAACTGACTCAAGACTCCTCGACACACACAAAAACAAAAGAATAACAACTACATACACTCCTCGGCGCAACCTGCAGCTTCGTACAACTCGACATCACTATTATGCTCGTCAGCACGCCTTGCAGCCTAATACCGCTCGACATACAACACATATTCTCCGACACACCTCGCAACCTAAATTTTGCTCATCCCCTAACACCATCAACATTCTCCTCGACCACTAGTTCCGGCCAACAACATAGAACAATACAACAGCATAACGACCACCACAATACAACACATGATTTTCGTCCAATTGCTCGGAATACTACCGTAACGGTAAACTATATCTACTTTCAACAGATTCACTAATTGTACATGACAGTCACGATGAACCCTTCCTATAACGACCAAAACAATAATTCCTAATTTCTTGGCAACTGCTCGGAACACCACAAAATCATAATGACCACAATACCCATTAATATACTATACTAATCTAATCATCGATTCTACAGAGAAATGATACAGACAACTCAAAATTCCCACAACATAACAACAAGACAACTTCCTATAATATGTTCACTAATCATATGATACAGCCAAACATTGACTTCTTAACGACCACAACATAGAGAAATAGACAACTTTGACAACAAATCCAGAACATCAACGCACACAGTCATACAACCGACCAATTCCCACATAATACACATCATAGATCCCATTATAAGGTCAGAACCCCACCCTTACCTAGATTGAATTGACTCAACCAAAGCTCTGGCCGTAATCCTTTCTTTGTTTCTCTCGATACCGGACAATTGATCCTCTTGTCGCGCGGCTTCACACGGTTAGCGCAGAGAACTCCTTATTCTCCAAAAACCAAACCCTTGTGTCAGCTTAACCTTATATATCAATTCTATTGGGCCTAACCTACAAACCCCCACTTTACTACTTCTAACCAATAACATAGTTCCAACACAATTGTTCTATTAATTCCAACATTATAATTATTATTAATCAAATAATTAATTAATTAATAATAATTCAACAACTTATACCAATAATTTTCAACATCTCACAACTTCAACAAATAATCCAAAAATAATTTAATTAAATAATTAATTAAATTAACCGGCGTTACACTTAACCCCAAGCAAATGGCCTGCACTTCTACCTTTTCTACTAGCCTGCGCCTACGTCTGCATCTTGCAGACTTGGAAATTATGATTGCATTTTGCGAGAGGGTTAGGCCCTGGCAAATAAGCGACGTGGAAAGCCCCTAGCAAAACTATTTGCGACCCCCTGTTTTCCAAGGGGAGTAGTGCCCTCGCAAATTTTGCATTTGTGTGGGGTTTTTTCCACTTGTGAGGGGATTATCCTCTGGCAAATTGCATTTTTTCTCAAAGTGATATGTTTGTACCAATTTTTGAAATTGTGGGTGGGGGGATATGACACTGATTTTTTTCCTAGTCATATTTCATCTTTAAAACAAACCGGCCCTCTTTTTGATATGTTAAATTATTTTGACTATTGTATTACAAAGTGTTTATCAGTTTGGTTTATATTGTGATAGATGTTATTAAATTGTTGTATGGATTTGGAAATGAATCGGAGATTCAGAAAAATAAGACAACTACTAAGTTGAAGGTCATTGAATTGAAGGCTTAAGGGTACATTTTAAAATTGTCATTTTTTTATTTAACTCAACCATTTGCTTTAGCAATGCATACATTTGATGAACTCAACAGTTTGATCTCAACTGGTGAAGTCCATAATGTTGTTTTAGTTGTTCAACTAGCAGAGGCAAAAAAATTTCAATGTTAAATATATTTAAGCTATACATTGATGTTTATTTTTGGGTTTAATATTTTTCCTACCAACGATATTTTTTGTACTTATTAAGCTGAACATAAACATTTTTAATTAGTAGACAAAATATATATACAAAATTGTATGAATTGCATACGTATTATCTTCAACCTAGTCTGTGAGAAACCATTTCCTTGAAGAATATGTATATCTTTATGCTCATTAATCCTTTATGAACACATATTTTTTATAGCCTCTGTAAACAAATATGGTGTAATATTTTGTATTAATTTTCAATGTCAATGTTGACAGTCTTGACTCACCATCCCCAATGCCTCTTACACAACTCACTGGTGAACCTAAAGTATCTCCTATATGTGAATTTATGTACAATACTTCAAGGACAACTATCCAAGACCTTAAAGATGTTGCAATAGTAAGATATTCCAACACACACTTTTACTCTTAACAACATCTATTAAGCATCAATGTACTTGATAATTTTTTTTGTATTTTGTAGGATTATCTTTGTGTTGTCCTTGGTACTATAAAGAAGATTTTAATTCCTAATTCATTTTATTACATTGTTTGTCATTGCTTAGAAGGTGTTATACCTAATTCAAATATGTGGTTTTGTGAAAAATGTGATAAGCATGTCACAAAGGCCTATAATAGGTAAACGTAAAATTGAATATGATTATGTTATACACTTTAATACTTGCATTTCAGTAAAAATATTTAATACATATCATACCCTGATTTTGACCTTCCCATTTTGTACATGCCTTTAAGATTTGGTCTGGTTCAATCTGCATTTGTTATCAATCATATTCATGTCTATTTCAAATCTATTCACTACTACAAATAAGGGAAAAGACAGCGCTTTTTTAGGCTTTTAACAGCGCTGCCTAAAGCAGCGCTGCTAAAAGAAAAGACAACGCTTTTTTTCAATGTAAAAGTGCTTTCTTATGCCCACTTTAGACAACGCTTTTAGAATAGATAGCATTTTTTTATATACCCATTGGCAGCACTTTTGCTTTAGACAGCGCTTTGTTATTTTTTAAGTTAGGCTTTAGACAACGCTTTCCTTTAAAAGCGCTGTCTATTCCCCCACTTTAGACAGTGCTTTCCCACTTTATGCAGCGCTTATTTTTGGGTTTTTACAGCGCTTTTCTTTTAAACCGCTGTCTATTGGTCACCATTTTTTTAAATAAAATACCTATTTTGACTTACAAAAGCGCTGTCCAATATATATAATGCATTTTAATCAGAATTTTAACCATATTTGAACCAGGTTTACACCATATTATGCACCATATTTGGTAGCTTCATTCCAATAATATATGCATATATAAAAATTACACATATATATAATTGATGATATATACACTAACAACTACAAAATTTATGATACAAGTTAAAATTTTACAAGTTAAAAATCCTAAAATTCAAAATTGATGTTACATTTGTACATCTTACTATCTTCGATAATTCTCATGAAAGGACAACAACATGAATATCTTAGCTCTATCTTCTACACATGCACCTATAAACCTGGAAAAAAACCAAAAGATCGAAAATCATAACATGATAATATTAACGTTGCACTTTATTAGAATTTAATTTATACTCAAAACTCGAAAGTTCTCATCAAAGGAAATAAGACAATATACCTTAGCTTATAAAATTCTCAACCCGATAATGAATTGACACCATTCCTCCATAAGTTCATCCAATTGATCTTTTGAGTAATGTGCACAATTGAATTCCTCAAAGTACTACATATATAATAATATACCATAGTATGTGATTTAGTTAAAAAAAAATTTCATTTTATGAGAAACAAAAAATATGAAAATAGTATGTAACTCCTAAGTTAGAAACCCATATCGTGGATGGAATCTCTAATCGATCCAAAATAATAGTTTCTTTCATGAACCTCAACATGAAATAGCCGTAATCTATACCGTTACGCTGGCGAGGACAACACACATGGAAAGAAAATACGAATATATATCAGGATATACCCCTTAAATTGTTTTATCAAGTATCATCACTAATGTAATCAAAACTGAATATCTCTTTGTGAAAATATACCTCCACTATGATCCATGTAACATTGTTGGCTCTACATTTTGGCATTTGAATATCTCTTTGGGAGCGAAAAGCTAGTAGAACGCTATAATAAAATATAAATGACTATTTAGAACAATCTCACATAGAAACATAAACATAAACACAAATCTAGATATGTTGACCATAAACATAAAAATAAACATAAACTTGAATATCTCTTTGGGTGCGAAAAACTTACGTGTCAATCATCTGCTTCAAATCTGGATATATTGACAAATCATTGTATAAAGAATCCAGATAATACACAGTTTTTCTCATAGGATTAATCACAACCAATAACCAGTGTCCACTGTAAGATTAAACAAACTAAGTACACACATCTTTCACCTTTTCAAAAATTTTGTCACCTGACAATGCAGGTGGAGCTTTACGTTTTCGGTGTCTCCATTGAATGAATTTCTCCATGCACGGTAGTGATGTTTAGAATGTAAGAATTTATGATGACCAAGAAACACATTCTTTTGACATAGTTCCAAACACGTCGTATCAATTCCATCTTCACGCACAGGACACGCACGTTGACCTTTAATTCTATACCCATATAGATTCCTGTATGCTGGAAAAATATTAATTGTGCCAAATAACGCGGCCCTCAAATTGAAACTTTGTTTCCTATAACCATCATAAACCTCCACCCCGTTCTCCCACAAAATCTTGAAATCTTCGATCAAAGGTGTCAAGTATACGTCTATGCCAAGCGAAGGTTTCTTGCTTCTTCTCCAAAATCATGATAATCCTTATCAATTTTCGACCACTGTGGTGAATCTACCGGATGTCGATACTTTCCATCAATAATTCATTCATCTGCATACCAAGTCAGGTATCTTGCATCGGTTTCACTACGAAACATGCGCCTAAATCTCTGAATTATAGGAAAATACCATAAGACTTTTGTTGGAGATAATTTTTTCTTATATCGAGACAAACTGCATTTAGGGCACTCGTTTAACGATGAATATTCATTTCGAAACAAAACGCAATCGTTTGGACAAGCATGTATCTTATCTTAGCTCATGCCAATAGAGCACAAATTTTTTTTGGCCTCATAGGTTCGATTAGGAAGAACATTATCCTCCAGAAGCATATCTCTCATAAGGGCTAATAAATCTGTGAAATTTTTATCTGACCATCCATTGCCCACCTTTAAGTTGTACAACTTTAATACCGCAGACAGTCTTTTGAATTTAGTGCAACCTTTATACAATGGTTTCTCTGCATTGCTTACCAATCTCTCGATCATTTTGGGATAATCCTGAACATCTTCTTCTAGTGCATCTGCAATCTCTTCGACTCAATCAAAATCATATGTATCTGTGTCCTTGTCATCTGAAGCATAAGCCATACTACTTTTCTCCCCCTGTTCAACGTTGTCGTTACTTTTTTCACCGTGAAATATTCAACACGTATAACTTCTATCAATTCCACGCATTAGTAAATGTGATTTCAATCCATCTGCTTCAACCCGACCCACATAACAACAACCCAAGCAAGGACACTTCATTCGACTAGGGTCTTTGTCGTGTTCAACAGCAAAATTAACGAATTCCAATACCCCATTCTCGTACTCTTGTGACAATCGATCGACAGGCATCCATTTTTTATCCATTTTTTTCTACTAATTCAAGTAAACAAAAACACTATAAACAGATTATTTCCTTTTTGTTTGAAATAAACGAATTATTTCTAGAGTTAATAACATGGACTAAAAATAAATATATCTATATAAAAATAATTGTGTTTTTTAATTGATCGATACAGATAGAATTTGAAATTGACTTAACAATTTGTTCTTAGACAAGTTTTTTGTGAAAAATTGTATGAGAAACAAATCACTTATGAATCTTTTTTATCATACTATATTTCTCTCCAACAGAAACACGGTATTTAGGAGGAATAATGCTTAAACAATTCTGAAATTTATATCAGTAAAATAGTATTAAAAGTAAAGAAACCAATTAACCAACAAGTAAAAAAATACTAGTTCATGGAGAATATAAACATGATAAACAATTCAGAAACCAATTAAAATAACAAAAAAACCCATAATCATCTTTTTTATTCCAAAATAAAGAATCAAAAGAAAATGCAATAATGCTAAATGTTAAAAGTGTTGCTGTCATATATCAAGCCCTACCAAGAACCAAAAAATCAAAATGCATACCTATAACTCAGTTATACAAATCTATAACTCAGTTTGGACATCAATAGGAGGATAATGTCTTAGATGTTAGCATAGTACATTATTAATAGGAGGATAACTCAGTTTAGACATCAATGGAGATACAAATATTTTCAAGAAAGAACCTACCTTGAGAACCGGTCGGTGTGGGTGGAGGACAACCGAGAGAGACTGTAGAGGACAGAGGGGGGCTGGTTCGATGACGACGTAATGGGTTTTTGTCCGTGAGAATAAGAGGGAAAGAGTTTCTGCTCGTTCGTGAATCTGTGAAAGAGAAACAGTATACACCGATTCTATTTTTTTATTTTCATTTATATGGCTTTAGACAACGCTTTTTAGAAGCGCTGGCTAATATGGACCTTTAGCAGCGCTTTTGAAAAACGCTGGCTAAAAGGGTCCTTTAGCAGCGCTTTTCAATTTTTTTTATTGATTTTTATAACTTTAGACAGTGCTTTCTTAAAGCGCTGTCTAAAGTGGTCATTTACCAGCTCTTTTGATAAAGCGCTTTCTAAAGCAATACTTTTAGCAGTGCTGTCTAAGGTCACATTTTTATCAGCGCTTTTACTTATTATTTTATACAGTTTTTGTGTTTTTTTTTTAAATTCACTTATAGCAGCACTTTTGTATAAAAGCATTATCTAATGTGCGCTGATAAAAGTCATTTTTGACATTGTGATTACTATCCAAATTGCATTTTTCTATTATCTAGTTTCCATGTTTCATGCATTTTATCTATTTTAAGATCCATTTAAATATCCAAAGTTTTTTTTCAATGTCCATCCATGCATATATCCATGCCATTAAACCAATGTTCATAAATAAATTTCTCATTTTTTCTTTTTAGTCCACTGTCCATATTATATCAACATTTATGCTCATAAATCCATATAATATCCACATTTATGCTCTTAAATCCATATAGATCAAATATCAAATTTTCATCAATTTCACACTTTCCAAAACCATTTTAATAACCACATCCATTTTCGCATCATTTATTTATATTTTTATTGCTGTTTTGTTTCTTCAAAGCAAGCATGCTTTTTGTTGAAAAAAAAGAGTTCTATTTGTGTTAGTCATTTAATAAATCAATTTCAACCCAGGAAGCTTATATAGCAGTAAAAAATGAAGTTTTATTTAGCATCAAATGACAAGGCCCACGTTTTAAGTTTGTTTCAAGTTTACACTAACATTTTAGAAAAGAGAAAAAGGCTAAATCGGTAGCAACTATACGAATTCATTTTTTCTTCTTCCAAATGTGCAAAAAGACAATTTTGTACAACCTTATGAGGGACCTATAAACATTTGGCAGCAAAAGAAGAATGCATTCGACACAAATACATTAAAAATATAAAAAAGATATTCCAACTTGCATTTTTTTTAGTGACCACCATTCACCTTCGTGAACCTGCAAAATACAAAAGAAACAGATACCAAAAGCAGTTGCCTCATCAATGCACAACCTATACAAATATACACAATATGGATCAGTACAAATACACATATATAACAACTCACCCTTGCTTCTAGAAATTCACGTAAAAACAAAAAGATATCAAAACTTGCCAACCAAGATTGTATAGCCACACCTTAATCACCCTATAAGATTGTATAGCTTCATTTTTGTTCATTATTACCCTTTTTACCCTCACCTTAATCAACCTATAAGAACCTCCAATCAATGGTGCAAAAGAGAGAGAATCACACTAAAAAACCTAAAACTCTGCTCAAGAATACACAGAGAATCCCATTGAAAAAACTCTTCAAAAACTGTTGCTCAAACCACCAAACATACATACATCAAAACCATACCTCACCATAACCCCTCGTTCACGTTCAAAACCGAAACAACAACACAGCATACACATGGACACATGCAGAAGAAGCATGCGTGGAAAGAAGAAGAGACGACAACACTCAAGCACAGTAGCAGAATCGAAGCACATAATTCGAAGAAGATGACAATTGTAGTTCATGAAAATTCAGCAACACAACTATACCACATTTTACTTTTAGTTCATGAAAATTTCACATTTCAACCTTATCGTAATCTACTTCTAGTCCGTGAAATTTTTAGCATTTCGACTATACCATAATATGCTTCTAGTTTGTGAAAATTCAGCGTCATAACAATAACATATTTTACATCTAGTTCATACTAATTCAACATCACAACTAAAACATGTTTAACTTCTAGTTCATGAAAGTTCAACACCATAATCATATTTTACTTTTAGTTCATGAAAATCCGGCATCATAACTATATCATATTTTACTTATAGTTCATGATAATTCAACATCACAACTACATCATATTTTACTTATAGTTAATGGAAATTCACGGTATAATTGTTCTATACTTTACTTATAGTTCATAAATTTCAACAGCAAAACCACGTCATAACATACTTCTAATTCTTTAAAAAACTCAGCATTTAACATCATAACATACACTCAATTCATTAAAAAAAATCAGCAAAAAGTCTCATTACAATCCACTTAAATTCACCAAAATTAAAACCATGTCATAACCATTCTAAAATCATTAAAACTCAGCACTTAACCATATCATATTATACTATTGGTTCATTAAATCTAAGTCCACTTTATATCATATCAAGTCACTAAATAATTCAACATCAACTCATATCCTAAAATTACTAAAATTAAGCATCAAAAATCTTAATGAATTGGCTTAAAATAAATCTTTAAATTACGAAGAATGTTAACAACTGCAGAATTTTATTTAACAACAATCCAATTTAAAATAGTCCAAAATTTAAAAGTATGCTTATCACTATTTCTTATCCACATTCATCCCCAAATTTTATATTAGCCATAATCCAATTTTATGTAACACTAATTAAAGAGTCTCTTAAGTTTCATGCATATCCAAAAATTGGGGTACAACATTGTCATACCTTTATTTTGACCCTCTCATTTTATACTTGCCTTTAAGATTTGGTCTGATTCAATTTTCATTTGCTATCTATATTATTCATGTCCACTTCAAATCTATTACTATCCAAATTGCATTTTTCTATTATCTAGTATCCATGTTTCATTCATTTTATCTATTTTAAGATCCATTTAAATATCCAAAAGTTTTTCTCAATGTCCCTCCATGCATATATCCATGCCATTAAACCAATGTTCATAAACCAATTTCTCATTTTTACTTTTTAGTCCACTGTCCATATTATATTCACATTTACGCTCATAAATCCATATAGCTCAAATATCCATTTTTAATCAATTTCCCACTTTCCAAAATCTTTTTCATAACCACATCCATTTTGGCATTATTTATATTTCTATTAATGTTTTGTTTCTTTAAAGCAAGCATGCTTTTTGTCGAAAAAAAAAAAGTTCTATTTGTGTACATAGTATATAAGAAGCAGCATATGTGATATGGTTATCTTGATATCTTTTTGCCAAATTATCTTGATATCTTTTACCCAAAATATTACATTGTTTTCACATAATATTAAAATAAAAATCAATTTCCCTACGGATCTTACACGCATTTGTATCTGATGACAAAAAAGATAAAAGAATTAAAATCAAGATTCAAATATGTGATTTTCGATTCAAATAAATGTTTAATAAAACAAACTTTTAACCCTGATAATTTTCTTCTCTTGCAATATATCATAGAACTTTTCCAAGCGTCTTTAGGTTTGATCAATTGCTTCATTTTTCATGTAACATAATAATGTTAATATTCAACGCTTTTATAATGGATTTCTAAGTTTCACGCATATCACTAATGCTAGAGTCTTGAACATAGATAATCATAAAATGGACGGTAAAGATTTGATTAAGGCCGGTGAAAAGCCTAAAAAATGCTTAACATATACCTCGGTTCAAAAAAATTTAATGAGGTGAAAAATATTTATTTTCAATTACATTATTTACATAGAATATTAAAATACATTATTTACAATAAATCTTTGGTGGAATCCAAATTTTGTTGCATATCTTTATGTTGCATATCTAAAAAACACTCCATAACTTATCCATTTTCTAATAAGTTAGACGTTCCCACCATCAGAATTTTTATTTTCTGCACTTGCAATCCATCCCGGAGAGATATATTTTCCATGTTCTAAAGTGTTTCTAGATAAAATCTTTTCATAGCAAATCAACACAAAAGATTGTTTGTAGTAGCAACTCATAAAATAGACAGTAATAAATATTTTCTATATTTGGTGAGGCTACATATAAGTTAGTATTAGGATAAAATATGTTTAAGGGGAGAATTTATAGTAAAATATGATTACTATAATCCCTCGTTTTTATAATAAAGTCGAACTATATTGTCTTCTTATTTTAAATATCACCCCAATTATTACAAAACAACCGAGGTGAAAAACATTTTTTTAATTATATTGTTTACACAGAATATTAAAATAAATTATTTACAACAAATATTTGCTCTTATTAATGAATATCTTGGATGAAATCCATCTTCTGATTAGTTAAGCTTCCTTCTTTATTTAAATTTGCAAAGGTTAATGAGCTCTCTTCTTTGCGTAACTTGAAGCACGATTGATTTTTTGCACTTGTAATCTACCAAATGAGCAAAAATACAACAACAAGGTAAGATAATTAAAATCAATATTCAAATATATGATTTTCGATTCAAATAAATGTTTAAAAAAAAATATTTAACCCAGATTATTTTCTACTCTTGCAATCCACCATAGAACTTTTCCAAGCGTCTTTAGGTTTGATCAATTGCTTCATTTTTCATGTAACATAAAAATGTTAATATTCAACGATTTTATAATGGATATTCAACGATTTTATAATATATGTCTTCTTATTTTAAATATCACCCTTATTACAAAACAACTGAGGTGAAAAACTTTTTTTTTTTAATTATATTATTTACACGGAATATTAAAATAAATTATTTACAACAAATATTTGCTCTTATTAATGATTATCTTCGATGATATCTATCTTCTGATTAGTTAAGCTTCCTTCTTTATTTAAATTTTTAAAGGTTAATGAGCTCTCTTCTTTGTGTAACTTGAAGAAAGATTGATTTTTTGCAATTGTAATATATCAAATGAGCAAAAATAAAACACAACAATATCAACACCTATGTGAGAAAAATTGCGGGGAAAGAAAAAATTTTTCAAGCATAGAAGAACATTGAATATTTTTCGTGTCTTGCAATTCATCCCAAAGTATGATGCATAAGAGTTTGGGGCGGCTTGTTATAAGTAAGGATTATGATAAAATCTGTTTAACGACTAATTATATAGTGAAATAATATTTGGATCCCTCAGTTATATCGAAAAATCCAACAGTTAGATCATTTAGTTTACACTTATAAACAAATAAAAACATAAATTATATAAGCTAGGTTTCGAATAGTGTCCTAATTTTTTTCCCTCTGTTGTATTAAAACCAAGGTAATATGTTGTTTTTTTATTTTTATAAAAAAGTAAAACATGGCGCGCCTTGACATAATACCTCAATTTTTTTTTACTAACATGAAAGATTCATCAGGGAATGTATTATTAATAGTAGTGTGTAAATTTACATCAATTTTATCAAATAATTGTGCAAATTATTTACATAGAATTAAACATTTGAGTAATCATGCATTATAACTAAACAACTTTTCATGATTATAATTTTTAGAATGTCAAATTTTAAAAAATGTTTAAAAAGCATATTGGTCCTCGATCGAGTAGAGTCATGTTTAAAGGATCATTGATCAAATTGTAGAGTTAGTAGTAGAATTGTATGATCCACATAAAATTGAATGAGTCTGTCGAATAACTTGGTCTATGTAACATAAAAGTGTATAACTATTAAATCAAGTTGATCTAATTGTCCAAGTCTTTTCAAATTTTTGAAAAAAAATCATGACACCTTCTTTTACAATTCAAGTGTTTAATTATATAAACTTTAATTTTATATAAACCTATGCAAAATAAATGAACCTACTGAAAAATGAGTTTGATTGATATGTAATGACAATATGAAATGACAGTATAAAAGAGTTTTACACTGTCATCCAATAAAAAATAAATAATATGTCATATCATTTAATTCATTTTAAAATAAAAGTGTGTTTCAATTGGATACATGATTATAATTGGTTGACAGTCTAAAGATATTTTATATTATCAGTGCATGGACAATTTTTCTCTTGAAAAATTAGAGCAACTAACCAAAAAAAGACAAAAGAACAACAATTATATATACATAAATTACATCAAATATATAATAATTTTATAAAGGCAATATAAAATGGTGTAACTATAAAAAATAAAATTGTATATTTTGGGACAGTTTTCATGATTGAAGGACATCGTTTTGCTTAATTCATTCATATTATTTTCGGAAATGTTTGTGAATTTAAATTAAAAAAATTGATACAGCGGAAATTACTTCTTTTCTAGTGAGGTGGCATGTAATATGAATGTCGTTTTGCATTACTGTAGGATTAGAAAATGTGTGGCGAATGGTTAGCAAAGCGACAATGCATGCAACAAACAGTTAGCGACTTTATGGCGCTTATAGAAAGCGGATATTAGTGATACATCATCATTAAATGTACAATGTGTTTTTACTATAAGATTTAGGGGGTTATGTGTTGGATTAATTTAGGTTTTCTGTTTCATTCTCTCATGTTGAATTGTGATAAACATTCTCAAAAGTAGTGTTGATCAATTGCTCGTTCATATCACATTTCTTTAAAATGCATTTTCAACCAAAGATTGTTAAATTGTAATTCATAGGTGTCAAAATAAGATTTGATTTGTTTAGATTTAAATAGATTTGAATTTAAATCTAAATTAGATTTGATTTAGTAAAGAGATATTTTGGGCTTGGGTTTAGCTTAGGGAGCAAGCTAACCTAAATCTATAAATAAGAAGGAGTAACCCTTATTTTGTATTCAAGTCATTGAAGTCATTCACAGTATTTTGCAGTTGCAAAGTGAATTAATAAAGATTCCACAGTTTGTGGGCAGAATAGAAATTCTGCAGAAATATCTCCATTGTTCTTTTATTTGTTTGTCATAACTAATCATCAGTGGTGGTCGAAATTCATCATTGAGTATTGGTGGATTTCCAACATCTGGTATCAAGAGCTTGTGTTTCGATTCAAGGGAAGTATCAATCAAGAACGATTGAAGAATTCAAGATGACAAGTTATGGGAATGCAAACTATCCAGCAACGCTGCCAATTCTGAAAGTTGACAACTATGAGAATTGGTGCAAGCAGATGAAAGTCCTATTAAGGTGTCAAGGCCTTTGGGACCTTGTAAAAGATGGAGTCGAAGCGCTTGGCGAAAACGCTTCAGAAGAAGAAAAGAAGAAATACACCGAATCTGAGAAACAAAGCTATAAAGCATTGTTTATAATTCATCAATGTGTCAGCCCAGACAACTTCGAAAAGATTAGTGATTCAGAATCTGCAAAAGAAGCTTGGGAGATCCTGGAGAAGTCTTTTGGAGGCGCTGAAAAGGTGAAAGAAGTGAGGTTACAAACTCACAAAAGGACCTATGAACTGCTTCAGATGGAAGACAGTGAAAACATATCTGATTTCTTCACTAGAGTTACAAAACTAGTGAATCAAATCAAGACATGTGGAGAAACATTAACAACAAGAGCTGTTGTTTCGAAGATCCTGAGATCCTTAGCCCCTAAGTTCGACCACATAGTGGTGGCGATAGAAGAAGGGAAAGACTTGTCGAAATTGACAAAGGAAGAGCTTCAAGGGACGCTCGAATCTCATGAACAAAGAATGAACGAAAGAGCTGCAGGAAAATCGAAGAGTGATCTGGCCTTGCAGGCACATTCAGCAAAAGAGACCAAAGGCAAAGGAAAGTATTTCGACAGAAGTAGAGGTGGCTACAACAAATCGAATGGCAGAGGAAACCAAATCGAAGGAGACGTGTCGAATCAAAGAAGACCACACCAAGGCAACCAAAGAGGTGGTGCTGCAAACAGAGGAAGAGGTGGTGGTCGAAAACCTGATAAGAGTCACATTCAATGTTATAATTGTCAGAAGTATGGTCACTATTCGAGTGATTGTCCAGAAAAACGAAAGAATCAAGAAAGTGATGCAAAGCTGGCAAAACATGAAGAAGAAGAAGAGATGATGCTGATGGTCACAACAAGAGATGAAGATAGATTCAAGGACCAATGGTACTTGGATTCAGGATGTTCATCACATATGTCTGGAAGGAAAGACTGGTTCGTCAACATAAAACCCTCAATGAAAAATTTGGTAAAATTTGCGAATGACAACACCCTAGCAGCTGAAGGTATTGGTGATGTTATGATCATGAGGAAAGATGGCAAGAAGTCAGTAATTTCGAATGTATTGTACATACCAGGCATGAAGAGCAATTTGCTCAGTATAAGGCAGTTGGTCGAAAAGAATTATAAAGTGTCAATCGAAGATAAGTTGATGAGGGTTGTTGATGCAAATGTGAGATTAATCTTGAAGGCTCCTATGTCTCAGAATCGAACCTTCAAGATTGAACTAAATGTGATGGAGCACAAGTGCCTTTCGACTGCAGCTAGCAGAGATGAATGGATATGGCATTATAGACTAGGTCATCTCAACTTCAGAGACATCAGAGATTTGAAGAGAAGAAATATGGTTTCAGGATTGCCTGAAATTGATATTCCAAACGAAGTATGTGAAGAATGTGTGCAGGCGAAGAAACACAAGAATAGCTTCAGCAAGGATGCAGGAAGCAGATCGAAGGCTAATCTCGAAGTCATATACTCTGATGTATGTGGACCAATTCAGGTGGATTCGATGGGAGGTAACAAATACTTCGTTACATTCATAGATGATTTCAGTCGAAAGCTATGGACTTACCTGATCAAGAAGAAAAGTGAAGTGTTCGAAGTATTTATCAAGTTCAAGTCCATGGTCGAAAGACAAAGTGGTCGAAAGCTCAAAGTTTTGAGAACTGATGGTGGAGGAGAATATGTGTCGAAAGATTTCGACAGATTATGTGAAAAAGAAGGGATTGTGCATGAGGTGGTGCCACCCTATACTCCACAGCAAAATGGAATTTCAGAAAGGAAAAATCGAACCATAATGAACATGGTGAGAAGTATGTTGAAAGGAAAGAATTTACCTAAAGAATTCTGGGGTGAAGCTGTTTCGACTGCAACATACATTTTGAACAGAAGTCCTACAAAGAAGCTAGAAGGAATTACTCCAGAAGAATGTTGGTCTGGTGTGAAGCCTAGCTTAAGTCATCTGAAAGTATTTGGATCTATTGCACATAGACATGTGCCAGATCAGTTGAGAAAGAAACTTGATGACAAGTCAAGTCAAATGATCCTAATTGGATATCATTCGACAGGAGGCTACAAGTTGTTCGATCCAGAGAACAAGAAGATTGTGATCAGCAGGGACGTGATCATAGATGAGCTCAAAGAATGGGATTGGACTGCAAATGTCAAGAAAGATTCAGTGGGAATCTTATTCGAAGAGCCAGAAACTCAAGTCGAAAGATAAGTTCGACAAGAGGAGCCAACAGATATACCCAGTACAAGCAGACCTCAAAGAACAAGACGCATGCCTGCAAGATTGCAAGATTGTGTGATTACATCAGATGATGTAATAGATGATGAAGGTGAGCTGGTACATTATGCTTTCTATGCAGATGTCGAACCTGTTAATGAAGCTGAAGCATTAAAGGATTCGAAGTGGGTGAAAGCAATGAACGAAGAAGTAAAGTCTATCGAAGACAACAACACTTGGTCACTTGTCAAATTGCCTCAAGGCAAGAAGGTAATTGATGTCAAGTGGGTATACAAAGTGAAGACGAATTCGAAAGGTGAAGTAACTCGACACAAAGCAAGACTTGTGGCGAAAGGATTTCTACAGAAAGAAGGAATAGACTTCGACGAAGTTTTTGCACCTGTTGCTAGGATCGAAACAATCAGGTTGGTTGTTGGTCTAGCAGAAATCAACAGTTGGCACATATGTCAGATGGACGTGAAGTGTGCATTCCTAAATGGACCCTTAGATGAAGAAGTTTATGTTAAACAACCAGTTGGGTTTGTGAAACATGACGAAGAAAGAAAGGTGTACAGGCTACATAAAGCCCTGTATGGTTTGAAACAAGCTCCAAGGGCTTGGAATAAGAAAATTGATAGTTTTCTAAGGGAGAAGGAATTTGTGAAGTGCATAACTGAACATGGAGTATATGTAAGAAGAAGCAAGAGTAAATTGCTTATACTATGTCTCTATGTAGATGATTTGTTGATAACAGGTAGCTGCAAGAGTGAGATCGAAGACTTCAAAGTTGATCTTAGCAAGGAATTCGAAATGTCTGATTTGGGTGAGATTTCATATTTCCTTGGTATCGAATTCTACAAAAGCAGTAGAGGTTTGATGATGCATCAAAGAAGATATGCAGGTGAAATTCTCAAGAGGTTTGAGATGGAAGAATGCAACTCAACTTCGACACCTGCAGAACCAAGACTACAACTGTCGAAAGATGCAGATGAAGATGATGTTGATCCAACCCAATACAGAAGACTTATTGGATCATTGAGATACCTTTGTCATACAAGGCCTGACTTAGCATACAGTGTAGGTATGGTAAGTAGATTCATGCAGAAGCCAAAGGTATCACATCTAGCAGCTGTGAAGAGGATACTAAGGTATCTCAAAGGAACTTTCGATTATGGCATTCTGTTTCCTGCAGTTGATAAAGGAAAAGAATGCAAGCTAGTGGGATACACTGATTCGAGTTGGTGTAGTGATGCTGAAGATCGAAAGTCAACAGCAGGATATGTGTTTATGCTAGGTGGTGCAACAATTGCTTGGAGTTCGAGAAAAGAACCAGTAGTAGCATTATCATCATGCGAAGCAGAATACATAGCTGCTTCTCTTTGTGCATGCCAAGCAACCTGGATGGTGAACTTGGTCGAAGAGATAACAGGGAAAAATCATGGAGCAATTACCATGAAGATAGACAGCATGTCAGCTATCAATCTGGCGAAGAACCCAATAGCACATGGTCGAAGTAAGCACATCGAAATGAGGTTCCATTATCTTCGAGAGCGGGTAGCAGATGGGAAGATGAATTTGGAACACTGCAGAACTGAGAATCAGATTGCAGACATCATGACGAAGGGAGTGCATGTCGAAGTATTCAGAAAACTAAGGGCCATGATGAACATAGACAGTTTAGACACAATGAATTAGGTGGTGTGTTAAATTGTAATTCATAGGTGTCAAAATAAGATTTGATTTGTTTAGATTTAAATAGATTTGAATTTAAATCTAGATTAGATTTGATTTAGTAAAGAGATATTTTGGGCTTGGGTTTAGCTTAGGGAGCAAGCTAACCTAAATCTATAAATAAGAGGGAGTAACCCTTATTTTGTATTCAAGTCATTGAAGTCATTCACAGTATTTTGCAGTTGCAAAGTGAATTAATAAAGATTCCACAGTTTGTGGGCAGAATAGAAATTCTGCAGAAATATCTCCATTGTTCTTTTATTTGTTTGTCATAACTAATCATCAGTGGTGGTCGAAATTCATCATTGAGTATTGGTGGATTTCCAACAAAGATCCATGGTTGGGCGAGGTTAAATTTTCACAACTATATATATCTTGAGGTGAAATAGGGAGACTCATCAGTGTATCATTGGTAAGATTCTTCTTTTGATTTAAGCTCCTGCCTTTTGAGAATTTGTCCGAGCTAAGGCATAATCTATTTCTAGAAAAGTTATATGATAATTTGATTATGGTAAAGTTTTCAATGAAGTTGTCGTAGTTCCCACTTGAATGATATTGATGATTCTGTATTAGACATTCGTGGCTCAGACTTGGCCTCCATGGGCTATAACTTATATTATGGTGGATGGCTTTCATATTTATATTGTCTTTTGTTTAATTCACGTACTTTTCTGTATATTTTGTTTTATTTTGTTTATCTAGCTTTGTCCTTGGTTTATTTCTTCTTTCAAAAACATTAAATAACATATAATATGTTTTTATCATCATAACTAACATGCAATGTTCATTATTGGTAACAATCATATAGAAATAATACTTTTTCTTTTCCATAATTACTATATCAAACATAATCATTGTATAATCAATTAAAAGAATATACAAATTCAGCATCACAACCATACCATTTCCTACTTCTAGTTCATGAAAAGTCAACATCTTAACTACGTCATGTTTTACTTATACTTCATGATAATTCAACACCATAATTATACCATATTTTACTTCAAGTTCCTAAAAATTTAACATCACAACTATCCTATATTTTACTTCTTGTTCATGAAAATTTAATATCATAACTATATCATATTTTAGTTCTAGTTCATGAGAATTCAACGTCACATATATATCATATTTTAATTCTAGTTCATGAAAATTCAGCAACACAACTATACCATATTTTACTTTTAGTTCATGAAAATTCAACATTTCAACCGTATTGTAATCTACTTCTAGTCCATGGAATTTTTAGCATTAACAACCATACCATAATATGCTTCTAGTTCGAGAAAATCCAGCGTCATAACAATGACATATTTTATATCTAGTTAATAATAATTCAACATCACAACTAGAACATGTTTAACTTCTAATTCATGAAAGTTCAACATCATAATTATGTTTTACTTTGGGTTCATGAAAATCCGGCATCATAACTATATCATATTTTACTTATAGTTCCTGATAATTCAACATCACAACTATACCAGTTTTTACTTATACTTAATGGAAATTCATTGTATAATTGTTCTATATTTTACTTATAGTTCATAAAATTCAGCAGCAAAACCACATCATAAGATAATTCTAATTCATTAAAAAATTCAGCATCTAACATCGTAACATACTCCTAATTCATTAAAAAAATCAGCGACAAATATCATTACAATCCACTTAAATTCACCAAAATTAAAACCATCTCATAACCATTATGAAATCACTAAAAGTCAACACTTAACCATATCATATTATACTATTGGTTCATTAAATCTAAGCATAGAAGTGACATCGTAACCTATGATCAACACACTAAATGATTTCACATCAAATAATATCTTAATCCACTTCAAATTCACTAAAATTAAGCATCAAAACTCTTAATCAATTGGCTTAAAATAAATCTTTAAAATACGAGGAATGTTAACAAGTGCAGAATTTAATTCAACATCAATCAAATTTAAAATAATCCAAAATTTAAAAGTATGCTTATCACTATTTCTTATCCACATTCATCCTCAAATTTTATATTACCCATAATCTAATTTTCTTAAACTCTTAATCCTAACTCATAAATTTTAAACAACAACCACATACCGACTAAACTATATCCTAAACTATGCTATAAAATCTTGATTTCTTTAAATTATTGATTCTCCTCTCGTGTCTTTTCTCAGTCACAGAATTAAATATATCCGATGAAGAAATATGCAAGTAAATTTGTGGTCCGAGGGGAAGGAAAAGAATATTATTTTTTATTCGAAATTAATCCCTTAAATTACTAAATTATTAAGTAAAACTTGAATTATTACAATCATGTTAAAGATATGCTCCCTGACGGCAGTGCATGAATATGGAGATAAAACCATAAGTTTATGAACCTGAGACCATCCCACCAACCGTGTTAAAAATCGAGTTGGTGAAGCAGACACTAACCAAGAAGATGGATGTGGTATCTCCAAACCTAATTTTACATCTCTAGTTAGGATGTAAATTCTTTAATTATAAATATGGATATAAGAAGGAAAATATATGATATGTTATCTTTATATCTTCTTGCCAAATTATTATTATAAAAGTATGATACAAATAACTAATTACTTCTTCTTAGCACCCCTGATATGTCAAATAAGGTTATGTCGAGAAATAAACCCCCTAGTTGAGATTTAGAGAGAATTTAAACTCTCATAAATTTCATTTCATTCTTGAAAAGAAATAATGATAAAGAGTATAAATTTGTATTAAGAATGTTTTATTTTTATTCAGCTTTATTTTATATGTCATTAGGACTAATAACTGAGGTATAAATTTTGATATTTACTTATTTAAAATAGTGTATGTTGAAGAAATTTTGGAATTTTGTGTTTGGTTGTTGCCACTATTGCAAAAAACAGATGTTTCCTCAGACGCGAAATGCATTTAATTTTGGTTTAAGAAGCAGGATAACGAAGGATGTCATAAAAAGTTTAACTTACCTGTTCAATGATTTAAAAACCGATGGGTAAAGATGCACATCGGTTCATACCCCACCAACATCACTTTTATTATTTTCAAAAAAAACATATCTTATATTTCAGTTTATCTAGAAAGCTAAGAAGTAATATTATTTATGTTCTAAAAAAATAGTTTTTACATTGTTTTAACAAAATATAGAAAAAAATTCAAATTCCCTACCGATCTTGGATGCATTTCTTTCTGATGAAAAAATTGTAAGATAATTAAAATCAATATTCAAATATATGATTTTCGATTTAAATAAATGTTAAAGAAAACAAACATTTAACAAAAATTATTTTCTACTCTTTCAATCCATCACAAAACTTTTCCAAGCGTCTTTAGTTTGATCAATTGTTTCATTTTTCGTGTAACTTAGAAATGTTAATATTCAACGCTTTTATAATGGATGTCTATAAAGTTTCATTCATATCACTAATGGTTGAGTCTTGAGCATTGATAATGATGAAATGCACGAAAAATATTTGATTAAGGTCGGTGAAAAACCTAAAGAAATGCTTAACATATTCCTCGGTTCAAAAAAATTACCGAGGTTAATAATCTTTAATTTCTATTACATTTTTTACATTGAGTATTAAAATTCATTGTTTATAATAAACTTTGGTGGAATCCAAATTTTGTTGCATACCTTTTTGTTGTATATCCAAAAAACACTCCATAACTTATGCAACTATTGATAAGTTATATGTTCCCACCGTGAGAATATTCATTTTCTGCACTTGCAATGCATCCCAGAGAGATATATTTTCCATGTTCTGAAGCGTTTCTAGATAAAAAAAATTCATGGCAAATCCACACAAAAATAGTTTTTGTAGTAGAAATTCATGAAATACACAGTAATAAATATTTTCTCTATTTGGTGAGGCTACGTATAAGTTAGTATTTGGATAAAAAATGTTTAACGGGAGAAATTATAGTAAAATATGATTTCTATATTCCCTCGTTTTTATAAGAAAATCGAAGTATATTGTCTTCTTGTTTTAAATATCACCCCAGTTATTACAAAACAACCGAGGTGAAAAACTTTTTTTTAATTATATTGTTTACACGGAATATTAAAATAAATTATTTACAACAAATATTTGCTCTTATTAATGAATATCTTGGATGAAATCCATCTTCTGATTAGTTAAGCTTCCTTCTTTATTTAAATTTTCAAAGGTTAATGAGCTCTCTTCTTTGCGTAACTTGAAGCAAGATTGATTTTTTGCACTTGTAATCTACCAAATGAGCAAAAATACAACAACAACAACAACAACAACATCAACACCATTATGTGAGAACAATTGCGAGCAAAGAAAATTTTAAATCCGAATTCATTTTATTACACTGTCTGTCATTGCATAAAATTGAATATGATTATGTTATGTACTTTAATACTTGCATTTCAGTAAAAATATTTAATATATGTCATACCCTGATTTTGACCCTCCCATTTTGTATCTGTCTTTAAGATTCTGTTTGATTTAATCTTCATTTGTTATCTATCATATTCATGTCCACTTCAAATCTATTACTATCCAAATTGCATTTTTCTATTATCTAGTATACATGTTTCATGCATTTTATCTATTTTAAGATCCATTTAAATATCATAATTTTTTCTCAATGTGCAACCATGCCATTAAACCAATGTTCATAAACCAATTTCTCATTTTTACTTTTTAGTCCACTGTCCATATTATATCGACATTTACGCTCATAAATCCATATAGCTCAAATATCTATTTTTAATCAATTTCCCACTTTCCAAAACCATTTTAATAACCACATCCATTTTGGCATCATTTATATTTCTATTAATGTTTTGTTTCTTTAAAGCAAGCATGTTTTTTGTTGAAAAATAAGAGAGTTCTATTTGCGTACATAGTTCATTGTATAATCAATTAAAAGAATATACAAATTCAGCATCACAACCATACCATTTCCTACTTCTAGTTCATGAAAAGTCAACATCTTAACTACTTCATGTTTTACTTATACTTCATGATAATTAAACAGCATAATTATAGCATATTTTACATCAAGTTCATAAAAATTTAACATCACAACTATCCTATATTTTACTTCTTGTTCATGAAAATTTAATATCATAACTATATCATATTTTACTTCTAGTTCATGAGAATTCAACGACACACACACACATATTTTAATTCTAGTTCATCAAAATTCAGCAATACAACTATACCATATTTTACTTTTAGTTCATGAAAATTCAACATTTCAACCATATCGTAATCTACTTATAGTCCATGAATTTTTAGCATTTTCGACCATACCATAATATGCTTCTAGTTCGGGAAAATCCAGCGTCATAACAATAACATATTTTGCATCTAGTTAATAATAATTCAACATCACAACTAGAACATGTTTAACTTCTAATTCATGAAAGTTCAACATCATAATTATATTTTACTTTTGGTTCATGAAAATTCGGCATCATAACTATATCATATTTTACTTATAGTTCATGATAATTCAACATCACAACTATACCATATTTTACTTATACTTAATGGAAATTCATTGTAGAATTGTTCTATATTTTATTTATAGTTCATAAAATTCAGCAGCAAAACCACACTATAAGATAATTCTAATTCATTAAAAAATTGAGCATCTAACATCGTAACATACTACTAATTCATTAAAAAAAATCAGCGACAAATCTCATTACAATCCACTTAAATTCACCAAAATTAAAACCATGTCATAACCATTATAAAATCACCAAAAGTCAACACTTAACAATATCATATTATACTATTGGTTCATTAAATCTAAGCATAGAAGCGACATCGTAACCTATGATCAACACACTAAATGCTTCCACATCAAATAATATCTTAATCCATTTCAAATTCACTAAAATTGAGCATCAAAACTCTTAATCAATTGGCTTAAAATAAATCTTTAAAATACGGGGAATGTAAACAAGAAAAGAATTTAATTAACATCAATCAAATTTAAAATATTCCAAAATTTAAAAGTATGCTTATCACTATTTCTCATCCATATTCATCCTCAAATTTTATATTAGCCATAATCCAATTTTATTAAACTATTAATCCTAACTCATAAATTTTAAACAACAACCACATACCAACTAAACTATGCTATAAAATCTTGAGTTCTTTAAATTATTGATTCTCCTCTCGTTTCTTTTCTCAGTCACAGAATTAAAGACATCCGATGAAGAAATATGCAAGTAAATTTGAGGTCCGAAGGGAAGGAAAAGAATATTATTTTTTCTTCAAAATTGACCCCTTGGCTAGCACGATTTAGGAAGTCTTAGAACTTAATTCTTCTTCTGTTAGCTTCAGTGAGGTTCAAGGAAGGTGAATTGATAAAAAAATGATTGAGAAAAGTTGTAAGAGCAAATTCGAAGTTGCAGAAAATTGAGTTCAAGAGGAAGTTTGACAGGGTGATTCTGACTCTCTAAGATTGAAAAAATGAATGAGGTATGATCCTCTATTTATAGGGAAGCTGGTTGAATGCTCAAGCGTGTGAATTTATGAAGTTTGGAGGGAAATTTTGTGAAGTTGCGAACAAGAAAAATGTGACTTCTAATTTGATCAAAACTTATCAAAACCTTGTGTTTTAAAATGCTAATCACTTCTAGAGGTTCACTAAACATGTTTAGAAGCAAAAGAGCGCATAAAAAATGTGTTTAGAAGCTAAATCAAGGATTTCAATTTCTGACTTTTGAAGCAACTTCAGTTTCAAGTTACCAAGTTCAAATCAATGGTATTCTCAGCTCAAGGAGTCTTAGGACATGATTCTTGAAGCTTTAGAAATATGAGATCACAAGTTTACAATGTGCAAATAATGGAATCAAATGGATGCTTGAGCTGAAAATTGTGATGAGTCAAAGTTGAGAAAAAGAAGTTGACTTTTGTACTTAGAAAAATTCTATGTTTTTTCTCCAAAAATGACTTATAATTTTCATTAAAAAAATGATTTTTCTTCAAAAATTCTTGCATCCAAACATGGACTTACATTTGAAATTTTCTTTTCACCAAAAAAGATGGCATGAAGTAGATCTCTTGAATGGAACTGTTTAAAATCTCTAAAAAAATGAGAAAGTTATGATTGTTGATATTGGCAAAAATTCATAAAATGACCTATAATCTTTTGCATCCTTAGTGCATCTTCCATTTAGTTTCACACTTTGTACTTAAAAGAAGGGTTGAAGTTCACATCTTTAAGATAAATATGGAAAAAGAATGGGCTCAAGGTGGTAAAAAATGACCAAATTATGATCTTTTGAAGTCACCTAAGGGAATTAGATGGCTTATCTAGAGGACTTGTAATCTTTCTTCATTATTAGGTATATTTCACACAAAATTTTCTTGAAACTTTTCAAGTGATTTGTTGATATCCCTTTGAAGTTCAAAACCCTAGCTTCTAGAGCAACAAAATGCCTTGGGAAACCTTTGCAATTTGGACAAACTTCCTTGTACAAATACTTTTGTCATGTAAATAGAAGTTGTTGAGGATGATAAGGAGAAATTATAGAAACCAAAACAACTTCGAAATCTTGAGAATTGAGGGAGATGTGCACTTGTGATCAATGAAACCAAAGACTTGTCCAACTAGGTCAAACTTCTTCAATCAACCATTATACCTTTGAAATATTTTTGACAACTTGAGACATGATGAATCATAATAGACTTTGTCATGATATTATTTCAAAATATCTTCAATAATGAAGCTTGAATCTCAATGAAACTTTGTTGAAGAAGGCATGAAAATAAACTCATGAACCTATGAATCAACTTGATGAAATGTATTGTGCTTTCACCTATGACACCAACACTTAGATCAAATATTCATTGTAATTATTAGTAAAAAGTTAATCAATACAAAACATAGATGATCACAAAATACAAGTCAAGGTGTTTGGTGATTCTCCATGGACAAACTTAAAGATAAGAAGAAGAACCAAACCCTAGTGTGTGATTTTGTTGCATTGTGATAGTATGAGATGATAGATGAATCTTAGGGACAAAAATTGGGGTACAACATTATCATACCTTTATTTTGACCCTCTCATTTTATACTTGCCTTTAAGATTTGGTCTGATTCAATTTTCATTTGTTATCTATCCAAATTGCATTTTTCTATTATCTAGTATCCATGTTTCATGCATTTTATCTATTTTAAGATACATTTAAATATCCAAAGTTTTTGCTCAATGTCCATCCATGCATATAACCATGCCATTAATCCAATGTTCATAAACCAATTTCTCATTTTTACTTTTTAGTCCACTGTCCATATTATATCCACATTTACGCTCATAAATCCATATATTTCAAATATCCATTTTTAATCAATTTCCCACTTTCCAAAACCATTTTAATAACCACATAAATTTTGGCATCATTTATATTTCTATTAAAATTTTGTTTCTTTAAAGCAAGCATGCTTTTTGTTGGAAAAAAAGAGAGTTCTATTTGTCTGCATAGTCATTTAATAAATCAATTTCAACCCAGGAAGCTTATATAGCAGTAAAACGTTAAGTTTTATTTAGCAGCAAATGACCAGGCCAACATTACATGTTTGTTTCAAGTTGACACTAACATTTTGGATAAGAGAAAAAGGCTAAATCGGTAGAAACTATACAAACTGATTTGTTTCTTCTTCCAAATCTACAAATAGACAATTTGGTACAACCTTATATGGGACCTACAAACATTCTGCAGTAAAAGAAGAATACAATCCACACAAATACATAAAAACAGAAAAAAGATATTCCAACTTGCATTTTTTTCGTGACCACCATTCACCTTCATGTACCTGCATAATCAAAAGAAACAGAAACCAAAAGCAGTTGCCTCATCAATATACAACCTGTACAAAAATACACAATATGGATCAGTACAAATACATATACATAGAAACACACCCTTTCTTCTAGAAATTCACGTAAAAACAAAAATATATCAAAACTTGCCAACCAAGATTGTACAGCCACAATCCCACGATTCGCTCTCAATTCGACAAACAAATTCTTATCCTTTCCCCAAACAAACTTTTGTTCATTCTTACCCTTTCTACCCTTACCTTAATCACCCTATAAGAACATCCAATCATTGGCACAAAACACCGAGAATCACACTAAAAAACCTAAAACTCTGCTCAAGAATACACAGAGAATCGCACTGAAAAAACTCCTCAAATACTGTTGCTCAAACCACCAAACAGACATACATCCAAACCGTACCTCACCACAACCCCTTGTTCACGCTCAAAACCGAAACAATAACACTGCGACACAGCATACACGCGCAGAAGAAGCATACGTGGAAAGAAGAAGAGACGACAACACTCAAGCACAATAGTAGAATCCAAGCACAAGAATCGAAGAAGAGGAAAATTGTAATATCTTTGTTGTATATTCCGATTTACTGTCTTGTTTATTCCTTCCATTTATCTTTTGAATAACACCCTTTTACTTGTAACCAAGCAATTTCAAATATTCAACTTAAAGAATATAATATCATTATACAAGTAAAACAGCTTCAGATAACGGTTATTTAACGAACAACTTTAAGTGCAACAATGGAATAATAACAATAAAATAGCAACATATGAGTTAAATCGCCTTCAATCTGGATTACCTGCACGTTACCAACATATGAGTAACATTCAAACAGAAGGGGTGAGATATCGAACCATATAATAGAACGTATGATAAATAAAACATTAGAATCTGTTCATACATATTCACCACTTCTAAGATTTTAACAACATAAGCATAATAAAATCAACCACACAACGACTCAAAATGCAATACAAAATACAACTTGTCTTTATGCAAATGCATGTGGTACCAATTGAGCAGAACTACCAACTTAAAAATTTGCCAATAATTAGAGGCATCAACAAGGCATAAGCCTTCAACTTAATCTTTTGCCAATCCAGGCCAACTTAACGAGCATCAGCTCCAACTTGATATGAGATTTATGGGACACAACATGAATGTAGCAACAACAACAACAAACAACAATTAACATAAATCAACATTGGCCATAAGCCTACAACATCAACAACAATTCAACATCAACATAATTAAACTTTGGCCATAAGCCTACAACATAATATATGCCAAGTTAGAGGCATCTCAACATAAATCATCAACCTGCGATTTCTGATCTCTGGAAAACTTATACAACACATTGTAACGACCAAATCGACACAACCGAACAATAGAACTAGGGAAACTATGAGCCCCTCGACATACACAGCAACAAAGACAGAATAATAACTGACTCAAGACTCCTCGACACACACAGAAACAAAAGAATAACAACTACTTACGCTCCTCGACACAACCTGCAGCTTCGTACAACTCGACATCACTATTATGCTCCTCAGCACGCCTTGCAGCCTAATACCGCTCGACATCCAACACATATTCTCTGACACACCTCGCAGCCTAAATTCCGCTCATCACCTAAAACCATCAGCATTCTCCTTGTCCACTAGTTTCGGCCAACAACATAGAACAATACAACAACATAAAGACCACCACAACATAATGCATGATTTTCGTCCAATTGCTCAGAATACTACCGTAACGGTAAACTATATCTACTTTCAAAAGATTCACTAATTGTACAAGACAATCACGATGAACCCTTCCTATAACGACCACAACAATAATTCCTAATTTCCTACCAACTGCTCGGAACACTACAACTTCATAACAACCAGAACACTCATTAATATACTATACTAATCTAATCATCGATTCTACCGGGCAATGATACATACAACTCAAACTACCCATAACATAACAACCAGGAAACTTCCTATAACTTGTTCACTAATCATGCGATACAGCCATACATTGAATTCTTAGCGACCACAACATAGAGAAACATGCAACTTTGGCAACAAATCCAAAACATCAACGCACACAGTCATACAACCTACCAATTCCCACATAATACTTACATTGATACCATTATAAGGTCAGAACCCCACCCTTACCTAGATTGAATTCGCTCAACCAAAGCTCCGGCCATAATACTTACTTTGTTCCACTCGATACTGGGCAACTGCTCCTCTTATCGCGCGGCTTCACACGGTCAACTCACAAAACTCCTTATTCTCCAAAAACCAAACCCTTGTGTTAGCTTAACCTTATATATCAATTCTATTGGGCCAAACCTATACACCCCCATTGTACTACTTCCAACCAATAACATAGGTCCAACACAATTGTTCTATTAATTCCAATATTATATTTAATATTAATCAACTAATTAATTAATTAATAATAATTCAACAATTTATACCAATAATTCTCAGCATCTCACAACTTTTACCTTTTCTACTAGCCTGCGCCTACGTCTGCATCTTGCAGACTTTAAAATTATGATTACATTTTACGAGGGGGTTATGCCCTGGCAAATAGGCGACGTGGAAGCCCCTCGCAAAACTGTTTGCGACACCCTGTTTTCCTAGGGGAGGAGTGCCCTCGCAAATTATCCATTTGTGTGGAGTTTTTTCCACTTCCGAGGGGATTATCCCCTGGCAAATTGCGTTTTTTCTCAAAGTGATATGTTTGTACCAATTTTTAAAATTATGGGTGAGGGGATATGAGACTGATGTTTTTCCTGGTCATATTTTATCTTTAAAACAAACTGGCCCTCTTTTTGATATGTTAAATTATTTTGGCTATTGTATTACAAAGTGTTTATCAGTTTGGTTTATATTGTGATAAATGTTATTAAATTGTTGAATGGATTTAGAAATGAATCGGAGATTCAGAAAAATGGGACAACTACTAAGTTGAACGTCATTGAATTGAAGGCTTATGGGTACATTTTAAAATAGTCATTTTTTTATTTAACTCAACCATTTGATTTAGAAATGCATACATTTGATGAACTCAACAGTTTGATCTCAACTGGTGAAGTCCATAATGTTGTTTTAGTTGTTCAAGTAGCAGAGGCAAAACTTTTTCAAGGTTAAATATATTTAAGCTACACATTGATGTTTATTTTTGGGTTTAATATTTATCCTACCAAAGTTATTTTTTGTACTTATCAAGCTGAACTTAAACATTTTGAATTAGTAGACAAAATATATATACAAAATTGTATGAATTGCATACGTATTGTATTCAACCTAGTCTGTGAGAAACAATTTCCTTGAAGAATATGTATATCTTTATGCTCATTAATCCTTTATGCACACATATTTTTTATAGCCTCTGTAAACAAATATGGTGTAATGTTTTGTATTAATTTTCAATGACAGTGTTGACAGTCTTGACTCACCATCCCCAATGCCACTTACACAACACACTGGTCAACCTAAAGTATCTCCTATATGTGAATTTATATACAATACTTCAAAGACAACTATCCAAGGCCTTAAAGATGTTGCAATAGTAAGATATTCCAACACACACTTTTACTCTTAACAACATCTATTAAGCATCAATGTACTTGATAAATTTTATTTTATTTTGTAGGATTATCTTTGTGTTGTCCTTGGTAATATAAAGAAGATTTTAATTCCTAATTCATTTTATTACATAGTTTGTCTTTGCTTAGAAGCGGTTATACCTGATTCAAATATAAAGTTTTGTGAAAAATGTGATAAGCATATCAGAAAGGTCTACAATAGGTAAACTTAAAATTGAATATGTCTATGTTATACAATTTAATACTTGCATTTCAGTAAAAATATTTAATCTATGTCATACCCTGATATTGACCTTCCCATTTTGTACCTGCATTTAAGATTTGGTCTGGTTCAATCTTCATTTGTTATCTATCATATTCATGTCCATTTCAAATCTATTATTATCCAAATTGCATTTTTCTATTATCTAGTTTCCATGTTTCATGCATTTTATCTATTTTAAGATCCATTTAAATATCCAAAGTTTTTTCTCAATGTCCGTCCATGCATATATCCATGCCATTAAACCAATGTTCATAAACCAATTTCTCATTTTTACTTTTTAGTCCACTGTCCATATTATATACACATTTATGCTCATAAATCCATATAGATTAAATATCAATTTTTAATCAATTTCAAACTTTCCAAAACCATTTTAATAACCACATCCATTTTCCCATCATTTATATTTTTATTACTGTTTTGTTTCTTCAAAGCAAGCATGCTTTTTGTTGAAAAAAAAAAAGAGTTCTATTTGTGTACGTAGTCATTTAATAAATCAATTTCAACCCAGGAAGCTTATATAGTAGTAAAACATGAAGTTTTATTTAGCATCAAATGACAAGGCCCACGTTACAAGTTTGTTTCAAGTTTACACTAACATTTTGGAAAAGAGAAAAAGGCTAAATCGGTAGCAACGATACGCATTCATTTGTTTCTTGTCCCAAATGTGCAAAAAGACAATTTTGTACAACCTTATGAGGGACCTACAAACATTTTGCAGCAAAAGAATAATGCAATCAACACAAATACATAAAAAACATAAAAAAGATATTCCAACTTGCATTTTTTAAGTGACAATCATTCACCTTCATGTACCTGCAAAATACAAGAGAATCAGATACCAAAAGTAGTTGCCTCATCAATACACAACCTATACAAAAATACACAATACGGATCAGTACAAATACACAAACATAACAACTCACCCTTGCTTCTAGAAATTCACATAAAAACAAAAAGAGGTCCAAGGTGAAGAAAAAGAATATGATTTTTTATTGTTCAAAATTGACCCCTTGACTTACTAAATAATTAAGTAAAATTCAAAATATTAAAATCATGTTGAAGAGATGCTCCTTAAGGGCAGTGCATGAATATGCAGATATATCTTTGTGTCATGAGTCCGAGACCATCCTATCACTCGTGTTAAAAATTGAGATTCTGAATGCGAGACTAACCAAGAACATGGATGTGGTATCTCCAATCTTAATCTTAGATATGTATATGTCCCAAATATAAATATGGATATAAGAAGGAACATATATGTTCCCTTTATATCTTTGCCAAATTATTATTTGAAAAGGATAATACAAATAACTAATTTTTCCTTCTTACCACCCCTGATATGTGAAATAAGCTTATGTTGAGAAACAAACCCCCTAGTAGTGATTTAGAGACAAGTTAAACTCTCATAAATTTCATTTCATTCTTGAAAAGAAATAATGATAAAGACTATAAATTAATATTAACATCGGTTTTAGAAGCGAAGTAACGAAGGACGTCATGAAAAGTTTTTATTTATCAGTTTAGTGATTAAAAAACTGAGGGGTAAAGTTGTACATGGGTTCAGACCCCACCAACATCACTTTTATTATTTAAAAAAAAACATATCTTTTGTTTCGGTTTATCTATAATACTAAGAGGTAAGATTATTCTTTTCTAAAAAAATAATTTTTACATTGTTTTCAATAATATAAAATAAAAGTCGAATTCCCTACAGATCTTGAATGCATTTCTTTCTGATGACAAAAAATGGTAAGATAATTAAAATCAATATTCAAATATATGATTTTCGATTCAAATAAATGTTTAAAAAAAAATATTTAACCCAGATTATTTTCTACTCTTGCAATCCACCATAAAACTTTTCCAAGCATCTTTAGGTTTGATCAATTGCTTCATTTTTCATGTAACATAAAAATGTTAATATTTAACGATTTCATAATGGATGTCTATAAAGTTTCACGCATATCACTGATGGAAAAGTCTTGAGCATTGATGATCATGAAATGGATGGCAAAGATTCGATTAAGGCCAGTGAATAGGCTAAAGAAATGCTTAACATATAGCTCGGTTCAAAAAAATTACGGAGGTGAATAATCTTTAATTTCTATTACATTTTTTACATAGAGTATTAAAATGCATTATTTAAAATAAACTTCGGTGGAATTCAAATTTTGTTGCATACCATTTTGTTGCATATCCAAAAAATACTCCATAAGTTATGCAACTATTGATAAGTTATATGTTCCCACCATGAGAATATTTATTTTTTGCACTTGCAATGCATCCCAGAGAGATATATTTTCAAACTTGTTAAGCATTTCTAGATAAAAAAAATCATGGCAAATCCAAACAAAAATATTTTTTATAGTAGCAACTCATGAAATAGACAGTAATAAAGATTTCCTCTATTTGGTGAGGCTACATATAAGTTAATATTAGGGTAAAATATGTTTAAGTGGAGAATTTATAGTAAAATATGATTACTATAACCCCCGTTTTGATAAGAAAATCAAAGTACATTGTCTTCTTATTTTAAATATCACCCCAGTTATTACAAAACAACTGAAGTGAAAAAGTTTTTTTTTTATTATATTGGTTAAACAGAATATTAAAATAAATTATTTACAATAAATATTTTCTCTTATTAATGATTATCTTCGATGATATCCATCTTCTGATTAGTTAAGCTTCCTTCTTTATTTAAATTTTTAATGGTTAATGAGCTCTCTTCTTTGCATAACTTGAAGAAAGATTGATTTTTTGCAATTGTAATATATCAAATGAGCAAAAATAAAACAACAACAATATCAACACCATTATGTGAGAAAAATTGCGGGGAAAGAAAAAAAATTTCAAGCATAGAAGAACATTGAATATTTTTCCTGTCTTGCAATTCATCCCAAAGTATGATGCATAAGAGTTTGGGGCGGCTTTTTATAAGTAAGGATTAGGATAAAATCTGTTTAACGACTGATTATATAGTGAAATAATATTTGGATCCCCTAGTTATATCGAAAAACACAACGTTTAGATCATTTAGTTTACACTTATAAACAAATAATTCATTAAAAAATTCAGCATCTAACATCGTAACATACTCCTTTTCATTAAAAAAAATCAACAACAAATCTCATTACAATCCACTTAAATTCACAAAAATTAAAACCATCTCATAACCATTGTAAAATCACTAAAACTCAACACTTAACCATATCATATTATACTATTGGTTCATTAAATCTAAGCATAGAAACGACATCATAACCTATGATTAACTCACTAAATAATTCCACATCAAATAATATCTTAATCCGCTTCAAATTCACTAAAATTGAGCATCAAAACTCTTAATCAACTGGTTTAAACTAAATCTTTAAAATACGGGGAATGTTAACAAGTGCATAATATAATTTAACAATAATCAAATTTAAAATAGCCCAAAATTTAAAAGTATGCTTATCACTATTTCTTATCCACATTCATCTTCAAATTTTATATTAGCCATAATCCAATTTTCTTAAACTATTAATCGTAACTCAAAAATTTTAAACATCAACCACATACCGACTTAACTATCCAATAAAATCTTGAGTTCTTTAAATTATTGATTCTCCTCTCGTGTCTTTCCTCAATCACAAAATTAAACATATTCGATGAATAAATATGAAAGTAAATTTGAGGTCCAAGGGGAAGGAAAATAATGTTACTTTTTCTTCAAAATTGAAAGCTTGACTTACTAAATAATTAAGTAAAACTCGAAATATTACAATCATGTTAAAGAGATGCTCCTTGACGGCAGTGCATGAATATGGAGATAAAACCTTAAGTTTATCAACCCGAGACCATCCCACCAGCCGTGTTAAAAATCGAGATGGTGAAGTAGACACTAACCAAGAAGATGGATGTGGTATCTCCAAACCTAATTTTACATCTTAATAGTTAGGATGTAAATTCTGCAAATATAAATATGGATATAAGAAGGAAAATATATGATATGTTATCTTTATATCTTCTTGCCAAATTATTATTATAAAAGGATGATACAAATAAATAATTATTTTTTCTTAGCACCCCTGATGTGTCAAATAAGGTTATGTCGAGAAACAAACCCCGTAGTCGATAAAAAATGGTAAGATAATTAAAATCAATATTTAAATAATGATTTTCGATTCAAATAAATGTATAAGAAAACAAACATTTAACCCATATTATTTTTTACTCTTGCAATGCATCATAAAACATTTCCAAACGTCTTTAGTTTGATCAATTGTTTCATTTTTCATGTAACATAGAAATGTTAATATTCAACGCTATTATAATGGATGTCTATAAAGTTTCATTCATATCACTAATGGAAGAGTCTTAACCATTGATAATGATGAAATGGACGAAAAAGATTTGATTAAGGTCGGTGAAAAGCCTAAAGAAATGCTTAACATATACCTCGGTTCAAAAAAATTACAGAGGTTAATAATCTTTAATTTCTATTATATTTTTTGTTGTACATCCAAAAAACACTCCATAACTTATGCAACTACTAATAAGTTATATGGTCCCTCCGTGAGAATATTTATTTTCTGCACTTGCAATGCATCCCAGAGAGATATATTTTCCATGTTCTTAAGCGTTCCTAGATAAAAAAAATTCATTGAAAATAAACACAAAAATATTTTTTGTAGTAGTAATTCATGAAATAGACAGTAATAAATATTTTCTTTATTTGGTGAGGCTACATATAAGTTAGCATTAGGATAAAATATAGTTAACGGGAGAATTTATAGTAAAATATTATTACTATAATACCTCGTTTTTATAAGAAAATCGAAGTATATTGTATTCTTATTTTAAATATCACCCCAATTATTACAAAGCCACCGAGGTGAAAAACTTATTTTTTAATTATATTGTTTACAAAGAATATTAAAATAAATTATTTACAACAAATATTTGCTCTTATTAATGAATATCTTCGATGAAATCCATCTTCTGATTAGTTAAGCTTCCTTCTTTATTTAAATTTTCAAAGGTTAACGAGCTCTCTTCTTTGCGTAACTTGAAGCAAGATTGATTTTTTACACTTGTAATCTACCAAATGAGCAAAAATACAACAACAACAACATCAACACCATTATATGAGAACAATTGAGAGGAAAGAAAATTTTAAATCCGAATTCATTTTATTACACTGTATGTTATTTCTTAAAATTGAATATGATTATGTTATGTACTTTAATACTTGCATTTCAGTAAAAATATTTAATATATGTCATACCCTGATTTTGACCCTCCCATTTTGTATTTGTCTTTAAGATTTCGTCTAAACTCTCATATATTTCATTTCATTCTTGAAAATAAATAACGAAAAAAAGTATAAATTAGTATTAAGTAAGTTTTATTTCAAGTCAACTTTGTTTTATCTGTCACTAGGAATAGTAACCGAGGTATACATTTTGATATTTACTTATATAAAATTGTGTATGTTGATGAAAGTTTGAAATTTTGTATTCGGTTGTCGTCACTATTGCAAAAAACAGATTTCTCCTCAGACATGAAATGCATTTAACCTCAATTTAAGATGCAAGGTAACAATGTATGTCATGAAATGTTTTCACTTATCACCTCAGTGATTAAAAAACCGAGGGGAAAAGCTGCACATGGGTTCAGACCCCACCAACATATCTTTTGTTTCGGTTTATCTAGAAAACTGATTCGTAAGATAATTTTTTTAAATTTTTTTTTATGGTGTTTATCCAAAATATTACGTTGTTTTCAGATGATATTAAAATAAAAATCAAATTCCCTACGGATCTTAGAAGAATTTGTTTTTTATGACAAAAAAGGGTAAAAGAATTAAAATCAAGATTCAAATATATGATTTACGATACAAATAAATGTTTAAGAAAACAAACCATTAACCCAGATAATTTTCTGCTCTTGCAATCTATCATATAACTTTTACAAGCGTCTTTAGGTTTGATGAATAGCTTCATTTATCATGTAACATAATAATGTTAATATTCAACACTTTTATAATGGATGTCTCTTAAGTTTCATGCATATCACTAATGGAAGATTCTTGATCGTGGATAATCATAAAATGGATGTTAAGATTTTATTAAGGCCGGTGAAAATCCTAAAAAATGCTTAACATATACCTCGGTTAAAAAAATTTAACGAGGTGAATGATCTTTATTTTGAATTACATTGTTTACATAGAATATTTAAATACATTGTTTACAATAAATCTTTGGTGGAATCCAAATTTTGTTGCATATCTTTATGTGGCATATCTAAAAAACACTCCATAACTTATCCAACTTCTGATAAGTTAGATGTTCTCACCTTGAGAATTTTTATTTTCTGCAATTGCGATCCATCCCGGAGAGATTTATTTTCCATAATCTGAAGCGTTTCTAGATAAAAACTTTTCATAGCAAATCAACAAAAAAAATTATTTGTAGTAGCAACTCATAAAATAGACAGTGATAAATATTTTCTCTATTTGGTTAGGAAACATATAAGTTAGTATTAGGATAAAATATGATTGTTATAATCCCTTGTTTTTATAAGAAAATTGAAGTATATTGTCTTCTTATTTTAAATATCACCCCAGTTATTACAAAACAACCGAGGTGAAAAACTTTTTTTTAATTATATTGTTTATACGGAATATTAAAATAAATTATTTATAAAAAATATTTGCTCTTATTAATGAATATCTTCGATGAAATCCATCTTCTGATTAGTTAAGCTTCCATCTTTATTTAAATTTTCAAAGGTTAATGAGCTCTCTTCTTTGCGTAACTTGAAGCAAGATTGATTTTTTACACTTGTAATCTACCAAATGAGCAAAAATACAACAACAACAATAACATCAACACCATTATGTGATAACAATTGCGAGGAAAGAAAATTTTAAATCCAAATTCATTTTATTACACTGTCTGTTATTGCTTAAAATTGAATATGATTATGTTATGTACTTTAAAACTTGCATTTTCTTAAAAATATTTAATATATGTCATACCCTGATTTTGACCATCCCATTTTGTATCTGTCTTTAAAATTCGGTCTAATTCAATCTTCATTTGTTATCTATCTTATTCATGTCCACTTCAAATCTATTACTATCCAAATTGCATTTTTTTATTATCTAGTATCCATGTTTCATGCATTTAATCTATTTTAAGATCCATTTAAATATCCAAAGTTTTTCTCAATGTCCATCCATGCATATATCCATGCCATTAAACCAATGTTAATAAACTAATTTCTCATTTTTACTTTTTAGTCCACTGTCCATAATATATCCACATTTACGCGCATAAATCAATATAACTCAAATATCCATTTTTAATCAATTTCCCACTTTCTAAAACCATTTTATTAACCACATCCATTTTGGCATCATTTATATTTCTATTAAAGTTTTGTTTCTTTAAAGAAAGCATGCTTTTTGTTGAAAAAAAGAGAGTTCTATTTGTGTACATAATCAATAAGAAGCAGCATATGTGATATGGTTATCTTGATATCTTTTTGACAAATAATTATTAGAAAAGGATGATACAAATAAATAATTCATACTTCATACCACCCCTGATATGTCAAATCTGGTTATGTTGAGAAACAAACCCCCTAGATGAGATTTACAAAGAATTTAAACTCTCATCTATTTCATTTCATTCTTTAAAATAAATAATGAAAAAAAAGTATAAATTAGTATTAAGTAAGTTTTATTTCAAGTCAACTTTATTTTATCTGTCACTAGGAGTTGTAACCAAGGTATACATTTTGATTATTACTTATATAAAATTGTGTATGTTCATGAAAGTTTGAAATTTTGTGTTCGGTTGTTGTCACTATTGCAAAAACAAATTTCTTCTCAGACGCGAAATGCATTTAACCTTGGCTTAAGAAGCGAGGTAACAAAGTATGTCATGAAAATTTTTCACTTTTCACCTCGGTGATTAAAAAACAGAGGGGAAAAGTTGCACATGGGTTTAGACCCCACAAACATATCTTTTATTTCGGTTTATCTAGAAAACTGAGAGGTAAGATTATTTATTTTAAAAAAAAATAATTTTATGTTGTTTACCCAAAATATTACATTGTTTTCACATAATATTAAAATAAAAATCAAATTCCCTACGGATCTTAAACGCATTTGTTTCTGATGACAAAAAAGGGTAAAAGAATTAAAATCAAGATTCAAATATATGATTTTCAATTCAAATAAATGTTTAAGAAAACAAACCTTTAACCCAGATTATTTTCTGCTCTTGCAATCTATCATAGAACTTTTCCAAGCGTCTTTAGGTTTGATCAATTGCTTCATTTTTCATGTAACATAATAATGAATGTCTCTAAAGTTTCACGCATTTCACTAATGGAAGAGTCTTGACCATTGATAATCATAAAATGGACGGTAAAGATTTGATTAACGCCGGTGAAAAGCCTAAAAAATGCTTAACATATATCTCGGTTCAAAAAAATTTAACGAGGTGAATAATCTTTATTTTCAATTACATTGTTTACATAGAATATTAAAATACATTGTTTACAATAAATCTTTGGTGGAATCCAAATTTTGTTGCATATCTTTATGTTGCATATCTAAAAAAAACTCCATAACTTATCCAACTTCTGATAAGTTAGATGTTCCCACCATGAGAATTTTTATTTTCTGCACTTGCAATCCATCCTGGAGAGATATATTTTCCATGTTCTTAAGCGTTTCTAGATAAAAACTTTTCATAGCAAATCAACACAAAAGATTGTTTGTAGTAGAAACTCATAAAATAGACAGTAATAAGTATTTCCTCTATTTGGTGAGGCTACGTATAAGTTAGTATTCGGGTAAAATATGTTTAACGGGAGAATTTATAGTACAATATGATTATTATAACCCATCGTTTTTATAACAAAACCGAAGTACATTGTTTTCTTATTTTTTAACTATCACCTCAATTATTACAAAACAACCACGGTGAAAATGTATGTATTTTTAAATGATATTGTTTACACAAAATATTAAAATAATTGTTTACAACAAATATTTGCTCTTATTAATGAATATCTTCACTGATATCCATCATATGATTAGTTAGGCTTCCTTCTTTATTTAAATTTTCAAAGGTTAATGAGCTCTCTTTTTTATGTAACTTGAAGCAAGATTAATTTTTTGCACTTGTAATCTATCAAATCAGCAAAAATACAACAACAACACTATTATGTGAGATAAATTACAAGGAAAGAAAAAAAATTTAAACATAGAGGAACATTGAATATTTTTTTTGTCTTGCAATCCATCCCAAAGAATGATGCATGCGAGTTTGGGGCGACTTGATGTAAGTAAGGATTAGGGTAAAATTTGTTTAACGAGTGATTTTTTAGTGAAATACTTTTTCGATCCCTTGGTTATATCGAAAAATCAAAGGGTTGGATCATTTAGTTTACACTTATAAACGAATAGGATTATAAACTTCATAAGCTAGGTTTCGAATCATGTCCTGATTTTTTCCCCCTCTATTTTATTAAAACCGAGGTAATATTTTGTTTTTTATTTTTATAAAAAAGTAAACATGGTGCGCCTTGACATAATACCTCGATTGTTTTCTTACTGAGGTGAAAGATTCGTCATGAAATGTATAATTAGTTGTAGTGTGTAAATTGACATCAACTCTATCAAATAATTATGCAAAATTGTTTACTTAGACTTAAAAATTTAATAATCATGCATTATAATTAAAAAACTTTTCGTGATTATAATTATAAGAATGTGAGATTTTAAAAATGTTTAAAAAGCGGATCGGTCCTTGATCGAGTAGAATCATGTTTAAAGGATCATTGATCAAATCAGAGTTAGTAGTAGAATTGTATGATCCAGATAAAGTTGAATGAGTCTATCGAATAACTTGGTCTATGTAACATAAAAGTGTATAACTATTAAATCGAGTTGATCTAATTGACCAGGTCTCTACAATTTTTGAAAAAAAAATCATGACACCTTATTTTACTGTTTAACTATATAAAATTTAATTTTATATAAACCTATACAAAATAAATGAACCTACTGAAATATGAGTTTTATTGATATGCACTGACAATATAAAAGAGTTTTACACTGTCATCTAATAGAAAACAAACAATCTGTCATGTCATTTAATTCTTTTTAAAATAAAACTGTTTTTTATTTTGATACAAGGTTGTGATTGGTTGACAATGTAAAATTATTTTACACTATCAGTGCGTCAATTTTTTCTCTTGAAAAATTAGAGCAACTAACCAAAAAAGACAAAAGAACAACAATTATATACAAAAATTACATGAAATATATTATAATTAGAAACACTAAAAACTTATAGTTAATGTTTAATAATGTCCTTGTTTGATAAATAAAATTATCTTAGGTTTGAAAAACAAATTGAGATTTTTGATATCATTATTGTCCCGACCAAAAAGATTAGATTAAAGAGATCAATATCTTTGTCCTTGGTTGTATCATTCTCAACACATCATTCCACTGAAACAAACGGATTGCAAGAAAGAAGAAGGGAGTTACAATGGTGAACGGCAGATAGTGCAACAAAGATGGAGAATGGAGGGAGTGATTGCGGGTGAGATGGTGGACATAGGGAGTGATAGCAGAGGAGATGGGGGACTGCGATTCTTCTATTTTCCAAAATCAAATAACCATGTTTCAGAGAAAATTACGCAAATAATCATGTTTCCAAAAAAATAAGTGAATTAAAGAGGAAGTGCCACTTGAATTGGCGCCTCCTATATGTTTTTCAAACTTTTTAAGTTACCTACGGACTTTCCTCCATATTTGACATTACCTGCGGGATTACCTGCGGGAAAATAGTCTGTAGGTAAATCTGCAAGTAAATTTGCAGGAAAAGTCTAATCTAGTAGAAAATCTGCAGTTAAATAGAAAAAATTTAAAAACAAATTTGGAGAAGGCTAGGCGCCATCTCACTTGTTGCTTCCTTTAAAAAATCAATACATGCGCCATCTGAGATGACTACTGCATTATAGCATTTTCGAAAACATGGTCATTTGCGTAAATTCCTCTAATCCTAGTAGAGTCATGTTTAAAGGATCATTGATCAAATCCTAGAGTTAGTAGTAGAATTGTATGATTCAGATAAAATTAAATGAGTCTGTCGAATAACTTGGTCTATGTAACATAAAAGTGTATAACTATTAAATCAAGTTGATCTAATTGTCCAAGTCTTTTCAAATTTTTGAAAAAAAATCATGACACCTTCTTTTACAATTCAAATGTTTAATTATATAAACTTTAATTTTATATAAACCTATGCAAAATAAATGAACCTACTAAAAAATGAGTTTGATTGATATGAAATGACAGTATAAAAGAGTTTTACATTGTCATCCAATAGAAAACAAACAATATGTTATATCATTTAATTCATTTTAAAATAAAAGTGTATTTCAATTGAATACATGATTGTGATTGGTTGAGAGTGTAATGCTATTTTACACTTTCAGTGCATCAACGTTTTTCTCTTGAAGAATTAGAGCAACTAACCAAAAAAAGACAAAAGAACAACAATTAAATATACATAAATTACATCAAATATATAATAATTTTATAAAGGCAATATAAAATGGTGTAACTATAACAAATATAATTGTATATTTTGGGTCAGTTTTCATGATTGAAGCACATCGATTTGTTTAATTCATTCATATTATTTTCTGAAATGTTTGTGAATTTAAATAAAAAAATTTGATACAGCGGAAATTACTTCTTTTCTAGTGAGGTGGCATGTAATATGAATGTCTTTTTGCATTACTGCAACATCAGAAAATGTGTGGCGAATGGTTAGCAATCTCACATTGTAGAACGCTATAATAAAATATAAATGACTTTTTAGACCAATCTCACATAGAAACATAAACATAAACACAAATTCAGATATGTTGACCATAAACATAAACATAAACATAAACATAAACTTGAATATCTCTTTGGGAGCGAAAAACTTACGTGTCAATCATCTGCTTCAAATCTGGATATGTTGACCAATCATTGTATAAAGAATCCAGTTAATACACATTTTTTCACATAGGATTAATCACAACCAATAACCAGTGTCCACTATAATATTAAACAAACTGAGTACACACATCTTTCACCTTTTCAAAAATTTGGTCACCTGAAAATGTAGGTGGAGCTTTACGTTGTTCGGTGTCTCCATTGAATGATTTTATCCGTGCACGGTAGTGATGTTTAGAATGTAAGAATCTATGATGACCGAGAAACACATTCTTCTGACAAAGTTCCAAATGCGTCGTATCTGTTCCATCTTCACACACAGGACACGCACGTTGATCTTTAATGCATACCCACATAGATTCCCATATGCTGGAAAAATATTAATTATGCCAAATAACATCGCCCTCAAATTGAAACTTTGTTTCCTATATCCATCATAAACCTCCACCCTATTCTCCCACAAAATCTTTAAATCTTTGATCAAAGGTGTCAAGTATACGTCTATGTCATTCCCTGGTTGTTTAGGCCCATAAATTAACATAGATAACATCATGTACTTACGCTTCATACATAGCCATGGAGGTAGGTTATAAATCATAAGAATCACAGGCCATGTGGTATGTGAGATACTTTGAAGACCATGCGGGTTCATTCCATCAGTAGATAAAGCCAAGCGAAGGTTTCTCGCTTCTTCTCCAAAATCAGGATAATCATTATCTATTTTCGACCACTGTGGTGAATCTTCCGGATGTCGATACTTTCCATCAATAATTCTTTCATCTGCATTCCATGTCATGTGTCTTGAATCGGTTTCACTATGAAACATGCGGCTAAATCTCTCAATTATAGGAAAATACCATAAGACTTTTGCTGGAGACAATTTTTTCTTATATCGAGACAAACTGCATTTAGGGCACTCATTTAACGATGAATATTTGTTTCGAAACAAAACGCAATAGTTTGGACAAGCATGTATCTTATCATAGCTTATGCCAATAGAGCACAACATTTTTTTGGCCTCATAGGTTTGATTAGGAAGAACATTATCCTCCAGAAGCATATCTCTCATAAGGGCTAATAACTCTGAAACTTTTATCTGACCATCCATTTCCCACCTTTAAGTTGTACAACTTTAATACCGCGGACAATCTTGTGAATTTAGTGCAACCTTTATACAACGGTTTCTCTGCATTGCTTACCAATCTCTCAAACATTTTGGGAAAATCCTGAAGATCTTTTTAAGTGCATCTGGAATCTCTTCGACTCGATAAAAATCATATGTATATGTGCCCTTGTCGTCTGAAGCATATGTCGTACTACTTTACTCCCCCAGTTCAACGTTGTCGTTACTTTTTTCACCGTGAAATATTCAACACGTATACTTTCTATCAATTCCACGCATTAGTAAATGCGATTTCAATCCATCTGCGTCAACCCGACCCACATAACAACAACCCAAGCAAGGACACTTCATTCGACTGGGGTCTTTTTCGTGTTCAACAACAAACTTAACGAATTCCAATACCCCATTCTCGTACTCTTGTGACAATCGATCGACAGACATCCATTTTTTATCCATTTTTTTTACTAATTCAAGTAAACAAAAACACTATAAACAAATTATTCCCTTTTTGTTTGAATTAAACGAATTATTTCTAAAAATTTATTTCTAGAGTTAATAACATGGACTAAAAATAAATATATCTATATAAAAATAATTGTGTTTTTTAATTGATCGATACAGATAGAATTTGAACTTGACTTAACAATTTGTTCTTAGACAGGTTTTTTGTGAAAATTTGTATGAGAAACAAATCACTTATGAATCTTTTCTATCATATTATATTTCTTTCCAACAGAAACACAATATTTAGGAGTAATAATGCTTAAACAATTCTGAGATTTATATCAGTAAAATAGTATTTAAAGTAAAGAAACCAATTAACCAACAAGTAAAAAAATACTAGTTCATGGAGAATATAAACATGATAAACAATTCAGAAACCAATTAAAATAACAAAAAAAACCATCATCATCTTTTTTATTCCAAAACAAAGAACCAAAAGAGAATGCAATAATGCTAAATGCTAAAAGTGTTGCTGTTATATATCAAGCCCTACCAAGAACCGAAAAATCAAAATGCATACCTATAACTCAGTTATGCATATCTATAACTCAGTTTGGACATCAATATGAGGATAATGTCTTAGATGTTAGCATAGTACATTATTAATAGGAGGGTAACACAGTTTGGACATCAATGGAGATAAAAATATTTTCAAGAAAGAACCTACCTTGAGAACTGATCGGTGTGGGTGGAGGACAACCGAGAGAGACGGTAGAGGACGAAGGGGGGTTGGTTCGATGATGACGTAATGGGTTTCTGTTCGTGAGAATGAGAGGGAAAGAGTTTCTGCTCGTTCATGAATATGTGTAAGAGAAACAGTATACACTGATTCTATTTTTTAATTTTCATTTAAATGGCTTTAGACAACGCTTTCTAGAAGCGCTGGCTAATATGGACCTTTAGCAACGCTTTTGAAAAAAGCTGGCTAAAAGGGTTCTTTCGCAGCGCTTTTCAATTTTTTTTTATTTTTATGACATTAGACAGCGCTTTCTTAAAGCGCTGTCTAAAGTGGTCATTTACCAACGCTTTTGATAAAGCGCTTTCTAAAGCAATAATTTTAGCAGCGCTGTCTAAGGTCACATTTTTAGCAGCGCTTTTACTTATTATTTTATACACTTTTCTTGTTTTTTTTTTTAAATTCACTTATAAAAGCGCTTTTGTATTAAAGTGCTGTCTAATGTGCGTTGTTAAAAATCATTTTTGGCGTAGTGAATTACTATCAAAATTGCATTTTTCTATTATCTAGTTTCCATATTTCATGCATTTTATCTATTTTAAGACCCATTTAAATATCCAAAGTTTTTTCTCAATGTCCATCCATGCATATATCCATGCCATTAAACCAATGTTCATAAACCAATTTCTCATTTTTACTTTTTAGTCCCCTGTCCATATTATATTCACATTTATGCTCATAAATCCATATAGATCAAATATCAATTTTTCATCAATTTCACACTTTCCAAAACCATTTTAATAACCACATCTATTTTCGCAACATATATATTTCTATTGCTGTTTTGTTTCTTCAAAGCAAGCATGCTTTTTGTTGAAAAAAAAGAGAGTTCTATTTGTGTACGTAGTCATTTAATAAATCAATTTCAACCCAAGAAGCTTATATAGCAGTAACACATGAAGTTCGTTTCAAGTTTACACTAACATTTAAGAAATGAGAAAAAGCCTAAATCGGTAGCAACTATAAGAATTCATTTGTTTCTTCTTCCAAATGTGCAAAAAGACAATTTTGTACAACCTCATGAGGGACCTACAAACATTTGGCAGCAAAAGAAGAATGCAATCAACACAAATACATTAAAAACATAAAAAAGATATTCCAAGTTGCATTTTTTTAGTGACCACCATTCACCTTCATGTACCTGCAAAATACAAAAGAAACAGATACCAAAAGCAGTTGCCTCATCAATGCACAACCTATACAAATATACACAATACGGATCAGTACAAATACACACACATAACAACTCACCCTTGCTTCTAGAAATTCACGTAAAAACAAAAAGATATCAAAACTTGCCAACCAAGATTGTATAGCCACACCTTAATCACCCTATAAGATTGTATAGCTTCATTTTTGTTCATTATTACCCTTTCTACCCTCACCTTAATCAACCTATAAGAACCTCCGATCATTGGTGCAAAAGAGAGAGAATCACACTGAAAAACCTAAAACTCTGCTCAAGAATACACAGAGAATCCCACTGAAAAAACTCCTCAAAAACTGTTCCTCAAACCACCAAACATACAACATCAAAACCGTACCTCACCATAACCCCTCGTTCACGTTCAAAACCGAAACAACAACACAGCAATACCGCATACACACGGACACATGTAGAAGAAGCATGCGTGGAAAGAAGAAGAGACGACAACACTCAAGCACAGTAGCAGAATCGAAGCACATAATTCGAAGAAGATGACATTTGTAGTTCATGAAAATTCAGCAACACAACTATACCATATTTTACTTTTAGTTCATGAAAATTTCACATTTCAACCTTATCGTAATCTACTTCTAGTCCGTGAGATTTTTAGCATTTCGACTATACCATAATATGCTCTTAGTTTGTGAAAATTCAGCGTCATAACAATAACATATTTTACATCTAGTTCATAATAATTCAACATCACAACTAAAACATGTTTAACTTCTAGTTCATGAAAGTTCAACACCATAATCATATTTTACTTTTAGTTCATGAAAATCCGGCATCATAACTATATCATATTTTACTTATAGTTCATGATAATTCAACATCACAACTACACCATATTTTACTTATAGTTAATGGAAATTCACGGTATAATTGTTCTATACTTTACTTATAGTTCATAAAATTCAACAGCAAAACCACGTCATAACATACTTCTAATTCATTAAAAATCTCAGCATTTAACATCATAACATACACTCAATTCATTAAAAAAATCAGCAAAAAGTCTCATTACAATCCACTTAAATTCACCAAAATTAAAACTCAGCACTTAACCATTCTAAAATCATTCTAAAATCATTAAAACTCAGCACTTAACCATATCATATTACACTATTCGTTCATTAAATCTAAGTCCACTTTATATCATATCAAGTCACTAAATAATTCAACATCAACGCATATCCTAAAATTACTAAAATTAAGCATCAAAAATATTAATCAATTGGCTTAAAATAAATCTTTAAAATACGAAGAATCTTAACAACTGCAAAATTTTATTTAACAACAATCAAATTTAAAATAGTCCAAAATTTAAAAGTATGCTTATCACTATTTCTTATCCACATTCATCCCCAAATTTTATATTAGCCATAATCCAATTTTATGTAACATAAAAATGTTAATATTCAAGGCTTTTATAATGGATGTCTCTTAAGTTTCATGCATATCACTAACGAAAGAGTCTTGAGCGTTGATAATCGTAAAATGGACGGTAAAGATTTGATTAAGGCCGGTGAAAAGCCTAAAAAATGCTTAACATATACCTCGGTTCAAAAATATTTAACGAGGTGAATAATCTTTATTTTCAATTACACTGTTTAGATAGAATATTAAAATACATTATTTACAATAAATCTTTGGTGGAATCCAAATATTGTGGCATATCTTTATGTTGCATATCTAAAAAACACTCCATAACTTATCCAACTTCTGATAAGTTAGATGTTCCCACCATGAGAATTTTTATTTTCTGCACTTGCAATCCATCTCGAAGAGATATATTTTCCATGTTCTTAAGCATTTCTAGATAAAAACTTTTCATAGCAAATCAACACAAAAGATTGATTGTAGTAGCAACTCATAAAATAGACAGTAATAAATATTTTCTCTATTTGGTGAGGCTACATATAACTTAGTATTAGGATAAATATGTTTTACGGGAGAATTTATAGTAAAATATGATTACTATAATCCCTCGTTTTTATAAGAAAATCGAAGTATATTGTGTTCTTATTTTAAATATCACCCCAGTTATTACAAAACAATCGAGGTGAAAAACTTTTTTTTTTTAATTATATTGTTTACACGGAAATATTAAAATCAATTATTTACAACAAATATTTACTCTTATTAATGAACATCTTCAATGAATTCCATCTTCTGATTAGTTAAGCTTCCTTGTCTATTTAAATTTTCAAAGGGTAATGAGCTCTCTTCTTTGCGTAACTTGAAGCAAGATTGATATTTTGCACTTGTAATCTACAAAATGAGCAAAAATACAACAACAACAATATCAACACCATTATGTGAGAACAATTGCGAGGAAAGAAAATTTTAAATCCAAATTCATTTTATTACACTGTCTGTTATTGCTTAAAATTGAATATGATTATGTTATGTACTTTAATACTTGCATTTCGGTAAAAATATTTAGTATATGTCATTCCCTGATTTTGACCCTCCCATTTTGTATCTGTCTTTAAGATTTGATCTAATTCAATCTTCATTTATTGTCTATCATATTCTTGTCCACTTCAAATCTATTACTATCCAAATTGCATTTTTCTATTATCTAGTATCCATGTTTCATGCATTTTATATATTTTAAGATCCATTTAAATATCCAAAGTTTTTCTCAGTGTCCGTCAATGCATATAACCATGCCATTAAACCAATGTTCATAAACCAATTTCTCATTTTTACTTTTTAGTCCACTGTCCATATTATATCCACATTTACGCTCATAAATCCATATAGCTCAAATATTCATTTTTAATCAATTTTCCACTTTCCAAAATCATTTTAATAACCACATCCATTTTGGCATTATTTAAATTTCTATTAAATGTTTGTTTCTTTAAAGCAAGTATGCTTTTTGTCGAATAAAAAGAGAGTTCTATTTGTGTACATAGTATATAAAAAGCAGCATATGTGATGTGGTTATCTTGATATCTTTTTGCCAAATTATTATTAGAAAAGGATGATACAAATAAGTAATTCTTACTTCTTACCACTCCTGATATGTCAAATATGGTTATGTTGAGAGACAAACCTCCTAGATGAGATTTAGAAAGAATTTAAACTCTCATATATTTCATTTCATTCTTGAAAATAAATAATGGAAAAAAAGTATAAATTCGTATTAAGTAAGTTTTATTTCAAGTCAACTTTATTTTATCTGTCACTAGGAATAGTAAACGAGGTATACATTTTGATATTTACTTATATAAAATTGTGTATGTTGATGAAAGTTTGAAATTTTGTGTTCGATTGTTGTCACTATTGAAAAAAACAGATTTCCTCTCAGATGCGAAATGCATTTAACTTCGGCTGAAGAAGGAAGATAACAAAGTATGTCATGAAAAGTTTTCACTTATCACCTTAGTGATTAAAACACCGAGGGGAAAAGATTCACATGGGTTCAAACCGCACAAACATTTCTTCTGTTTCGAATTAACTAGAAAACTGAGAGGTGAGATTATTTCTTTTTAAAAAAAAATAATTTTTTATGTTGTTTACCCAAAATATTACATTGCTTTCACATAATTTTAAAATAAAAATCAATTTCCCTACGGATCTTAGACGCATTTGTTTCTGATGACAAAAAAGGGTAAAAGAATTAAAATCAAGATTCAAATATATAATTTTCGATTAAAATAAATGTTTAAGAAAACAAACTTTTAACCCAGATTATTTTCTGCTCTTGCAATCTATCATAGAACTTTTCCAAGCGTCTTTAGGTTTGATCAATTACTTCATTTTTCACGTAACATAATAATTTTAATATTCAACGCTTTTATAATGGATGTATCTTAAGTTTCATGCATATCACTAATGGTAGACTCTTGATAATTGATAATCATAAAATGGACGGTAAATATTTGATTAAGGTCGGTGAAAAGCCTAAAAAATGCTTAACATATACCTCGTTAAAAAAAAATTTAACGAGGTGAATAATCTTTATTTTCAATTAAATTGTTTACATAGAATATTAAAATACATTGCTTACAATAAATCTTTGTTGGAATCCAAATTTTGTTGCATATATTTATGTTGCATATCTAAAAAACACTCCATAACTTATCCAACTTCTGATAAGTTAGATGTTTCCACCATGAGTATTTTTATTTTCTGCACTTGCAATCCATCCCGGAGATATTTACTTTCTATTTTCTTAAGTCTTTCTAGATAAAAACTTTTCATAGAAAATCAACACAAAAGATTGTTTGTAGTAGCAACTCATAAAATAGACAGTAATAAATATTTTCTCTATTTGGTGAGGCTACATATAAGTTAGTATTAGGATAAAATATTTTAACGGGAGAATTTATAGTAAAATATGATTACTATAATCCCTCGTTTTTATAAGAAAATCGAAGTATATTGTCTTCTTATTTTAAATATCACCCCAGTTATTACAAACCAACCGAGGTGAAAAACTTTTTTTTAAAATTATATTGTTTACCCGGAATATTAAAATAATTGATTTACAACAAATATTTGCTCTTATTAATGAATATCTTTGATGAAATCCATCTTCTCATTAGTTGAGCTCTCTTCTTTGCGTAACTTGAAGCAAGATTGATTTTTTGCACTTGTAATCTACCAAATGAGCAAAAATACAACAACAACACCAACAACATCAACACCATTATGTGAGAACAATTGCGAGGAAAGAAAGTTTTAAATCCGAATTCATTTTATTACACTGTCTGTTATTGCTTAAAATTGAATATGATTATGTTATGTACTTTAATACTTGCATTTCAATAAAAATATTTAATATATGTCATACCCTAATTTTGACCCTCCCATTTTGTATCTGTCTTTAAGATTCGGTTTAATTCAATCTTCATTTGTTATCAATATTATTCATGTCCACTTCAAATCTATTACTATCCAAATTGCATTTTTCTATTATCTATTATCCATGTTTCATGCATTTTATCTATTTTTAGATCCATTTAAATATCTAAAGTTTTTCTCAATGTCCATACATGCATATATCCATGCCATTAAACCAATGTTCATAAACCAATTTCTCATTTTTAATTTTTAGTCCATTGTCCATATTATATCCACATTTACACTCATAAATCCATATAGATCAAATATCCATTTTTAATCAATTTCCCACTTTCCAAAACCATTTTAATAACCACATCCATTTTGGCATCATTTATATTTCTATTAAATTTTTGTTTCTTTAAAGCAAGCATGCTTTTTGTCGAGAAAAAAGAGACTTCTATTTGTGTACATAGTCATTTAATAAAACAATTTCAACCCAGGAAGCTTATATAGCTGTGAAACTTTAAGTTTTATTTAGCAGCAAATGACCAGGCCAACATTACATGTTTGTTTCAAGTTGACACTAACATTTTGGATAAGAGAAAAAGTCTAAATCGGTAGCAACTATACAAACTCATTTTTTTCTTCTTCCAAATCTGCAAATATACAATTTGGTGCAACCTTATGAGGGTCCTACAAACATTCTGCAGTAAAAGAAGAATACAATCCACACAAATACATAAAAAACAGAAAAAAGATATTCCAACTTGCATTTTTTTCGTCACCACCATTCACCTTCATGTACCCGCATAATACAAAAGAAACAGATACCAAAAGCAGTTTCCACATTAATACACAACTTGTACAAAAATACACAATATGGATCAGTACAAATACATATAGATAGAAACTCACCCTTTCTTGTAGAAATTCACGTAAAAACAAAAAGATATGAAAACTTGCCAACCAAGATTGTACAACCACAATCCCATGATTCTCTCTCAAAATTGACTAACAAATTCTTATCCTTTCCCCTAACAAACTTTTGTTCATTCTTACCCTTTCATTGGCACAAAACACAGAGAATCACACTAAAAAAACCTAAAACTCTGCTCAAGAATACACAGAATATCACAATGAAAAAACTCCTCAAAAACTGTTGCTCAAACCACCAAATAGACATAAATCCAAACCGCACCTCACTACAATCCCTCGTTCACGCTCAAAACCGAAACAACAACACTGCAACATAGCATACACGTGGACAAGCGCAAAAGAAGCATACGTGGAAAGAAGAAGAGACGACAACACTCAAGCACAGTAGCATAATCGAAGAACAAGAATGAAAGAAGAGGAAAATTGTAATACCTTTGTTGTATATTTCGATTTACTGTCTTGTTTATTCCTTCCATTTACCTTTTGAATCACACCCTTGTAACTTGTAACCAAACAATTTCAAATATTCACCTTAAGAATATAACATCTTTATCCAACTAAAATAACTTCAGATAACAGTTATTTAACGAACAACAACTTTAAGTGCAACAACTGAATAATAACAATAAAATAGCAGGTGATCATACCCCTCGAGTGTTACGAATCAGAACAATGACCCCGACTCGAACTACTGAAGATAAATCGCCTTCACTCTCGATTACCTGCACGTTACCAACATATGGGTAACATTCAAACAAGAGGGGTGAGATATCGAACCATATAATAGAACGTATGATAAATAAAACATTATAATCAGTTCATACATATTCACCACTTCTAAGATTTTAACAACATAAGCATAATAAAATTTACCACACAACAACTCAGAAATGTAACACAGAGTACAACTTCTCTTTATGCAAATGCATGTGGTAACAATGGAGCAGATCTCGCAACTTAAAAATCTGCCAATAAATAGAGGCATCAACAAGGCATAAGCCTTAAACTTAATCTCTTGCCAATCCAGGCCAACTTAACGAGCATCAGGTCCAACATTATATGGGATGTATGCGACACAACATGAATGTAGCAACAAAAACAACAAACAACAAATTAACATAAATCAACGTTGGACATAAGCCTACAACATCAACAACAATTCAACATCAACATAATTAAACTTTGTCCATAAGCCTACAACATAATATTTGCCAAGGTAGAGGCATCTTAACATAAATCATCAACCTGTGATTTCTCAACTTAGGATAAGTTATACAGCACATTGTAACGACCAAATCGACACAATCGGACAATAGAACTAGGGAAACTATGAGCCCCTCGACAAACACAACAACAAAGACAAAATAATAACTGACTCCAGACTCATCGAACACATAGAAACAAAAGAATAACAACTACTTACGCTCCTCGACACAACCTGCAACTTCGTACAACTCGACATCACTATTATGCTCCTCAGCACGCCTTGCAGCCTAATACCGCTCGACATCCAACACATATTCTCCGACACACCTCGCAACCTAAATTCCACTCATCACCTACCACCATCAGCATTCTCCTTGACCACTAGTTTCGGCCAACAGCGTAGAACAATACAACAACATAAAGACCACCACAACACAATGCATGATTTTCGTCCAATTGCTCGGAATACTACCGTAACGGTAAACTATATCTACTTTCAAAAGATTCACTAATTGTACAAGACAGTCACGATGAACCCTTCCTATAACGACCACAACAATAATTCCTAATTTCCTACCAACTGCTCGGAACACTACAACATCATAACAACCAGAACACTCATTAATATACTATACTAATCTAATCATCGATTCTACCGGGCAATGATACATACAACTCAAACTGCCCATAACATAACAACCATGCAACTTCCTATAACTTGTTCACTAATCATGCGATACAACCATACATTGAATTCTTAGTGACCACAACATAGAGAAACATGCAACTTTGACAACAAATCTAGAACATCAACGCACACAGTCATACAACCTACCAATTCCCACATAATACATACATTGATCCCATTATAAGGTCAGAACCCCACCCTTACCTAGATTGAATTCGCTCAACCAAAGCTCCGGCCATAATACTTACTTTGTTCCAATCGATACTGGGAAACTGCTTCTCTTGTTGTGCGGCATCACACGGTCAACTCACAAAACTCCTTATTCTCCAAAAACCAAACCCTTGTGTCAGCTTAACCTTATATATCAATTCTATTGGGCCTAACCTATACACCCCCTATTGTACTACTTCCAACCAATAACATAGGTCCAACACAATTGTTCTATTAATTCCAATATTATAATTATTATTAATCAACTAATTAATTAATTAATAATAATTCAACAAGTTATACCAATAATTCTCAGCATCTCACAACTTTTACCTTTTCTACTAGCCTGTGCCTACGTCTGCATCTTGCAGACTTTAAAATTATGATTACATTTTGCGAGGGGGTTATGCCCTGGCAAATAGGCGACGTGGAAGCCCCTCGCAAAACTGTTTGCGACACCCTGTTTTCCTAGGGGAGGAGTGCCCTCGCAAATTTTGCATTTGTGTGGAGTTTTTTCCACCTATGAGGGGATTATCCCCTGGCAAATTGAGTTTTTTCTCAAAGTGATATGTTTGTACCAATTTTTAAAATTATGGGTGGGGGGATATGAGACTCATGTTTTTCCTGGTCATATTTTATCTTTAAAACAAACTGGCCCTCTTTTTGATATGTTAAATTATTTTGACTATTGTATTACAAAGTGTTTATCAGTTTGGTTTATATTGTGATAGATGTTATTAAATTGTTGAATGGATTTGGAAATGAATGGGAGATTCAGAAAAATGGGACAACTACTAAGTTGAACGTCCATGAATTGAAGGCTTATGGGTAAATTTTAAAATAGTCATTTTTTATTTAACTAAACCATTTGCTTTAGCAATGCATACATTTGATGAACTCAACAGTTTGATCTCACCTGGTGAAGTCCATAATGTTGTTTTAGTTGTTCAACTAGCAGAGGAAAAACTTTTTCAAGGTTAAATATATTTAAGCTATACATTGATGTTTATTTTTGTGTTTAATATTTTTCCTACCAACGAAATTTTTTGTACTTATCAAGCTGAACTTAAACATTTTGAATTAGTAGACAAAATATATATATATAATTGTATGAATTGCATATGTATTGTCTTCATCCTAGTCTGTGAGAAACCATTGCCTTGAAGAATATGTATATCTTTATACTCATTAATCCTTTATGCACACATATTTTTTATAGTCTCTGTAAAAAAATATGGTGTAATGTTTTGTATTAATTTTCAATGACAATGTTGACAGTCTTGACTCACCATCCCCAATGCCACTTACACAACACACTGGTCAACCTAAAGTATCTCCTATATGTGAATTTATATACAATAATTCAAGGACAACTATCGATGGCCTTAAAGATGTTGCGATAGTAAGATACTCCAACACACACTTTTATTCTTAACAACATCTATTAAGCATGAATGTACTTGATATATTTTATTTTATTTTGTAGGATTATCTTTGTGTTGTCCTTGGTACTATAAAGAAGATTTTAATTCCTAATTAATTTTATTACATAGTTTGTCTTTGCTTAGAAGTTGTTATACCTGATTCAAATATGTAGTGTTGTGAAAAATGTGATAAGCATGTCACAAAGGTCTACAATAAGTAAACTTAAAATTGAATATGACTATGTTATACAATTTAATACTTGCATTTCAGTAAAAATATTTAATATATGTCATACCCTGACCTTCCCATTTTGTACCTGCCTTTAAGATTTGGTCCGGTTCAATCTTCATTTGTTATCTATCATATTCATGTCCATTTCAAATCTATTATTATCCAAATTGCATTTTTCTATTATCTAGTATCTATGTTTCATGCATTTTATATATTTTAAGATCCATTTAAATATCCAAAGTTTTCTCTCAATGTCCGTCCATGCATATATCCATGCCATTAAACCAATGTTCATAAACCAATTTCTCATTTTTACTTTTTAGTCCACTGTCCATATTGTATACACATTTACGCTCATAAATCCACATAGATTAAATATCAATTTTTAATCAATTTCACACTGTCCAAAACCATTTTAATAACCACATCCATTTTCGCATCATTTATATTTCTTTTAGTGTTTTGTTTCTTCAAAGCAAGCATGCTTTTTGTTGAAAAAAAAGAGAGTTCTATTTGTGTACGTAGTCATTTAATAAATCAATTTCAACCCAGGAAGTTATATACAGTAAAACATGAAGTTTTATTTAGCATCAAATGACAAGGCCCACGTTACAAGTTTGTTTCAAGTTTACACTAACATTTTGGAAAAGAGAAAAAGGCTAAATCGGTAGCAACTATACGCATTCATTTGTTTCTTCTCCCAAATGTGCAAAAAGACAATTTTGTACAACCTTATGAGGGACGTACAAACATTTTGCAGCAAAAGAATAATGCAATCAACACAAATACATAAAAAACATAAAAAAGATATTCCAACTTGCATTTTTTAAGTTACAATCATTCACTTTCATGTACCAGCAAAATACAAGAGAATCAGATACCAAAAGTAGTTGCCTCATCAATACACAACCTATACAAAAATACACAATACGGATCAGTACAAATATACAAACATAACAACTCACCCTTGCTTCTAGAAATTCACATAAAAACAAAAAGAGGTCCAAGGTGAAGAAAAAGAATATGATTTTTTTTGTTCAAAATTGACCCCTTGACTTACTAAATAATTAAGTAAAATTCAAAATATTACAATCATGTTGAAGAGATGCTCCTTAAGGGCAGTGCATGAATATGGAGATACATCTTTGTGTTATGAGTTCGAGACCATCCCATCACCCGTATTAAAAATTGAGATGGTGAAGGCGAGACTAACCAAGAAGATGGATGTGGTATCTCCAAACTTAATCTTACCTATGTAAATGCTCCAAATATAAATATGGATATAAGAAGGAACATATATCATATGTTACCTTTATATCTTCTTGCGAAATTATTATTTGAAAAGTATTGGTTACACAGAATATTAAAATAAATTATTTACAATAAATATTTGCTCTTATTAATGATTATCTTCGATGATATCCATCTTCTGATTAGTTAAGCTTTCTTCTTTATTTAAATTTTTAAAGGTTAATGAGCTCTCTTCTTTGCGTAACTTGAAGAAAGATTGATTTTTTGAAATTGTACTATATCAAATGAGCAAAAATAAAACAACAACAATATCAACACCATTATGTGAGAAAAAATACGGGGAAAGAAAAAAAATTTCAAGCATAGAAGAACATTGAATATTTTTCCTGTCTTGCAATTCATCCCAAAGTATGATGCATAAGAGTTTGGGTCGGCTTGTTATAAGTAAGGATTAGGATAAAATCTGTTTGACGACTGATTATATAGTGAAATAATATTTGGATCCTTCAGTTATATCGAAAAACCCAATGGTTAGATCATTTACTTTACACTTATAAACAAATAAAAACATAAATTAAATAAGCTAGGTTTCGAATAGTGTCCTAATTTTTTCCCCTCTGTTTAATTAAAACCAATGTAATATGTTGTTTTTTTATTTTTATAAAAAAGTAAAACATGTCGCGCCTTGACATAATACCTCGATTTATTTTTTACTAAAATGAAAGATTCATCAGAGAATGTATTATTAATAGTAGTGTGTAAATTTACATCAATTTTATCAAATAATTGTGCAAATTATATACATAGAATTAAACATTTGAGTAATCATGCATTATAACTAAACAACTTTTTATGAATAAAATTTTAAGAATGTCAAATTTTAAAAAATGTTTAAAAAGCATATCGGTCCTCAATCGAGTAGAGTCATGTTTAAAGGATCATTGATAAAATTGTAGAGTTAGTAGTAGAATTGTATGATCCACATAAAATTGAATGATTCAGTCGAATAACTTGGTCTATGTAACATAAAAGTGTATAACTATTAAATCAAGTTGATCTAATTGTCGATGTCTCTTCAAATTTTTGAAAAAAAATCATGACACCTTCTTTTACAATTCAAGTGTTTAATTATATAAACTTTAATTTTATATAAACCTAGGCAAAATAAATGAACCTACTGAAAAATGAGTTTGATTGATATAAAATGACAGTATAAAAGAGTTTTACAATGTCATCCAATAGAAAACAAACAATATGTCATATCATTTAATTCATTTTAAAATAAAAGTGTGTTTCAATTGGATACATGATTGAAATTGGTTGACATTGTAAAGCTATTTTACATTGTCAGTGCATCAACATTTTTCTCTTGAAAAATTAGAGCAACTAACCAAAAAAATACAAAAGAACAACAATTATATATACATAAATTACATCAAATATATAATAATTTTATAAAGGCAATATAAAATGGTGTAACTATAACAAATAAAATTGTATATTTTGGGACAGTTTTCATGATTGAAGCACATCGTTTTGTTTAATTCATTCATATTATTTTCTGAAATGTTTGTGAATTTCAATAAAAAAAATTGATACAGCGGAAATTACTTGTTTTCTAGTGAGGTGGCATGTAATATGAATGTCGTTTTGCATTACTGTAGGATTAGAAAATGTGTGGCGAATGTCGTTTCCCATTTTGTAATAACTCTCATCTATTTCATTTCATTCTTTAAAATAAATAATGAAAAAAAAGTATAAATTAGTATTAAGTAAGTTTTATTTCAAGTCAACTTTATTTTATCTGTCACTAGGAGTTGTAACCAAGGTATACATTTTGATTATTACTTATATAAAATTGTGTATGTTCATGAAAGTTTGAAATTTTGTGTTCGGTTGTTGTCACTATTGCAAAAACAAATTTCTTCTCAGACGCGAAATGCATTTAACCTTGGCTTAAGAAGCGAGGTAACAAAGTATGTCATGAAAATTTTTCACTTTTCACCTCGGTGATTAAAAAACAGAGGGGAAAAGTTGCACATGGGTTTAGACCCCACAAACATATCTTTTATTTCGGTTTATCTAGAAAACTGAGAGGTAAGATTATTTATTTTAAAAAAAAATAATTTTATGTTGTTTACCCAAAATATTACATTGTTTTCACATAATATTAAAATAAAAATCAAATTCCCTACGGATCTTAAACGCATTTGTTTCTGATGACAAAAAAGGGTAAAAGAATTAAAATCAAGATTCAAATATATGATTTTCAATTCAAATAAATGTTTAAGAAAACAAACCTTTAACCCAGATTATTTTCTGCTCTTGCAATCTATCATAGAACTTTTCCAAGCGTCTTTAGGTTTGATCAATTGCTTCATTTTTCATGTAACATAATAATGAATGTCTCTAAAGTTTCACGCATTTCACTAATGGAAGAGTCTTGACCATTGATAATCATAAAATGGACGGTAAAGATTTGATTAACGCCGGTGAAAAGCCTAAAAAATGCTTAACATATATCTCGGTTCAAAAAAATTTAACGAGGTGAATAATCTTTATTTTCAATTACATTGTTTACATAGAATATTAAAATACATTGTTTACAATAAATCTTTGGTGGAATCCAAATTTTGTTGCATATCTTTATGTTGCATATCTAAAAAAAACTCCATAACTTATCCAACTTCTGATAAGTTAGATGTTCCCACCATGAGAATTTTTATTTTCTGCACTTGCAATCCATCCTGGAGAGATATATTTTCCATGTTCTTAAGCGTTTCTAGATAAAAACTTTTCATAGCAAATCAACACAAAAGATTGTTTGTAGTAGAAACTCATAAAATAGACAGTAATAAGTATTTCCTCTATTTGGTGAGGCTACGTATAAGTTAGTATTCGGGTAAAATATGTTTAACGGGAGAATTTATAGTACAATATGATTATTATAACCCATCGTTTTTATAACAAAACCGAAGTACATTGTTTTCTTATTTTTTAACTATCACCTCAATTATTACAAAACAACCACGGTGAAAATGTATGTATTTTTAAATGATATTGTTTACACAAAATATTAAAATAATTGTTTACAACAAATATTTGCTCTTATTAATGAATATCTTCACTGATATCCATCATATGATTAGTTAGGCTTCCTTCTTTATTTAAATTTTCAAAGGTTAATGAGCTCTCTTTTTTATGTAACTTGAAGCAAGATTAATTTTTTGCACTTGTAATCTATCAAATCAGCAAAAATACAACAACAACACTATTATGTGAGATAAATTACAAGGAAAGAAAAAAAATTTAAACATAGAGGAACATTGAATATTTTTTTTGTCTTGCAATCCATCCCAAAGAATGATGCATGCGAGTTTGGGGCGACTTGATGTAAGTAAGGATTAGGGTAAAATTTGTTTAACGAGTGATTTTTTAGTGAAATACTTTTTCGATCCCTTGGTTATATCGAAAAATCAAAGGGTTGGATCATTTAGTTTACACTTATAAACGAATAGGATTATAAACTTCATAAGCTAGGTTTCGAATCATGTCCTGATTTTTTCCCCCTCTATTTTATTAAAACCGAGGTAATATTTTGTTTTTTATTTTTATAAAAAAGTAAACATGGTGCGCCTTGACATAATACCTCGATTGTTTTCTTACTGAGGTGAAAGATTCGTCATGAAATGTATAATTAGTTGTAGTGTGTAAATTGACATCAACTCTATCAAATAATTATGCAAAATTGTTTACTTAGACTTAAAAATTTAATAATCATGCATTATAATTAAAAAACTTTTCGTGATTATAATTATAAGAATGTGAGATTTTAAAAATGTTTAAAAAGCGGATCGGTCCTTGATCGAGTAGAATCATGTTTAAAGGATCATTGATCAAATCAGAGTTAGTAGTAGAATTGTATGATCCAGATAAAGTTGAATGAGTCTATCGAATAACTTGGTCTATGTAACATAAAAGTGTATAACTATTAAATCGAGTTGATCTAATTGACCAGGTCTCTACAATTTTTGAAAAAAAAATCATGACACCTTATTTTACTGTTTAACTATATAAAATTTAATTTTATATAAACCTATACAAAATAAATGAACCTACTGAAATATGAGTTTTATTGATATGCACTGACAATATAAAAGAGTTTTACACTGTCATCTAATAGAAAACAAACAATCTGTCATGTCATTTAATTCTTTTTAAAATAAAACTGTTTTTTATTTTGATACAAGGTTGTGATTGGTTGACAATGTAAAATTATTTTACACTATCAGTGCGTCAATTTTTTCTCTTGAAAAATTAGAGCAACTAACCAAAAAAGACAAAAGAACAACAATTATATACAAAAATTACATGAAATATATTATAATTAGAAACACTAAAAACTTATAGTTAATGTTTAATAATGTCCTTGTTTGATAAATAAAATTATCTTAGGTTTGAAAAACAAATTGAGATTTTTGATATCATTATTGTCCCGACCAAAAAGATTAGATTAAAGAGATCAATATCTTTGTCCTTGGTTGTATCATTCTCAACACATCATTCCACTGAAACAAACGGATTGCAAGAAAGAAGAAGGGAGTTACAATGGTGAACGGCAGATAGTGCAACAAAGATGGAGAATGGAGGGAGTGATTGCGGGTGAGATGGTGGACATAGGGAGTGATAGCAGAGGAGATGGGGGACTGCGATTCTTCTATTTTCCAAAATCAAATAACCATGTTTCAGAGAAAATTACGCAAATAATCATGTTTCCAAAAAAATAAGTGAATTAAAGAGGAAGTGCCACTTGAATTGGCGCCTCCTATATGTTTTTCAAACTTTTTAAGTTACCTACGGACTTTCCTCCATATTTGACATTACCTGCGGGATTACCTGCGGGAAAATAGTCTGTAGGTAAATCTGCAAGTAAATTTGCAGGAAAAGTCTAATCTAGTAGAAAATCTGCAGTTAAATAGAAAAAATTTAAAAACAAATTTGGAGAAGGCTAGGCGCCATCTCACTTGTTGCTTCCTTTAAAAAATCAATACATGCGCCATCTGAGATGACTACTGCATTATAGCATTTTCGAAAACATGGTCATTTGCGTAAATTCCTCTAATCCTAGTAGAGTCATGTTTAAAGGATCATTGATCAAATCCTAGAGTTAGTAGTAGAATTGTATGATTCAGATAAAATTAAATGAGTCTGTCGAATAACTTGGTCTATGTAACATAAAAGTGTATAACTATTAAATCAAGTTGATCTAATTGTCCAAGTCTTTTCAAATTTTTGAAAAAAAATCATGACACCTTCTTTTACAATTCAAATGTTTAATTATATAAACTTTAATTTTATATAAACCTATGCAAAATAAATGAACCTACTAAAAAATGAGTTTGATTGATATGAAATGACAGTATAAAAGAGTTTTACATTGTCATCCAATAGAAAACAAACAATATGTTATATCATTTAATTCATTTTAAAATAAAAGTGTATTTCAATTGAATACATGATTGTGATTGGTTGAGAGTGTAATGCTATTTTACACTTTCAGTGCATCAACGTTTTTCTCTTGAAGAATTAGAGCAACTAACCAAAAAAAGACAAAAGAACAACAATTAAATATACATAAATTACATCAAATATATAATAATTTTATAAAGGCAATATAAAATGGTGTAACTATAACAAATATAATTGTATATTTTGGGTCAGTTTTCATGATTGAAGCACATCGATTTGTTTAATTCATTCATATTATTTTCTGAAATGTTTGTGAATTTAAATAAAAAAATTTGATACAGCGGAAATTACTTCTTTTCTAGTGAGGTGGCATGTAATATGAATGTCTTTTTGCATTACTGCAACATCAGAAAATGTGTGGCGAATGGTTAGCAATCTCACATTGTAGAACGCTATAATAAAATATAAATGACTTTTTAGACCAATCTCACATAGAAACATAAACATAAACACAAATTCAGATATGTTGACCATAAACATAAACATAAACATAAACATAAACTTGAATATCTCTTTGGGAGCGAAAAACTTACGTGTCAATCATCTGCTTCAAATCTGGATATGTTGACCAATCATTGTATAAAGAATCCAGTTAATACACATTTTTTCACATAGGATTAATCACAACCAATAACCAGTGTCCACTGTAATATTAAACAAACTGAGTACACACATCTTTCACCTTTTCAAAAATTTGGTCACCTGAAAATGTAGGTGGAGCTTTACGTTGTTCGGTGTCTCCATTGAATGATTTTATCCGTGCACGGTAGTGATGTTTAGAATGTAAGAATCTATGATGACCGAGAAACACATTCTTCTGACAAAGTTCCAAATGCGTCGTATCTGTTCCATCTTCACACACAGGACACGCACGTTGATCTTTAATGCATACCCACATAGATTCCCATATGCTGGAAAAATATTAATTATGCCAAATAACATCGCCCTCAAATTGAAACTTTGTTTCCTATATCCATCATAAACCTCCACCCTATTCTCCCACAAAATCTTTAAATCTTTGATCAAAGGTGTCAAGTATACGTCTATGTCATTCCCTGGTTGTTTAGGCCCATAAATTAACATAGATAACATCATGTACTTACGCTTCATACATAGCCATGGAGGTAGGTTATAAATCATAAGAATCACAGGCCATGTGGTATGTGAGATACTTTGAAGACCATGCGGGTTCATTCCATCAGTAGATAAAGCCAAGCGAAGGTTTCTCGCTTCTTCTCCAAAATCAGGATAATCATTATCTATTTTCGACCACTGTGGTGAATCTTCCGGATGTCGATACTTTCCATCAATAATTCTTTCATCTGCATTCCATGTCAGGTGTCTTGAATCGGTTTCACTATGAAACATGCGGCTAAATCTCTCAATTATAGGAAAATACCATAAGACTTTTGCTGGAGACAATTTTTTCTTATATCGAGACAAACTGCATTTAGGGCACTCATTTAACGATGAATATTTGTTTCGAAACAAAACGCAATAGTTTGGACAAGCATGTATCTTATCATAGCTTATGCCAATAGAGCACAACATTTTTTTGGCCTCATAGGTTTGATTAGGAAGAACATTATCCTCCAGAAGCATATCTCTCATAAGGGCTAATAACTCTGAAACTTTTATCTGACCATCCATTTCCCACCTTTAAGTTGTACAACTTTAATACCGCGGACAATCTTGTGAATTTAGTGCAACCTTTATACAACGGTTTCTCTGCATTGCTTACCAATCTCTCAAACATTTTGGGAAAATCCTGAAGATCTTTTTAAGTGCATCTGGAATCTCTTCGACTCGATAAAAATCATATGTATATGTGCCCTTGTCGTCTGAAGCATATGTCGTACTACTTTACTCCCCCAGTTCAACGTTGTCGTTACTTTTTTCACCGTGAAATATTCAACACGTATACTTTCTATCAATTCCACGCATTAGTAAATGCGATTTCAATCCATCTGCGTCAACCCGACCCACATAACAACAACCCAAGCAAGGACACTTCATTCGACTGGGGTCTTTTTCGTGTTCAACAACAAACTTAACGAATTCCAATACCCCATTCTCGTACTCTTGTGACAATCGATCGACAGACATCCATTTTTTATCCATTTTTTTTACTAATTCAAGTAAACAAAAACACTATAAACAAATTATTCCCTTTTTGTTTGAATTAAACGAATTATTTCTAAAAATTTATTTCTAGAGTTAATAACATGGACTAAAAATAAATATATCTATATAAAAATAATTGTGTTTTTTAATTGATCGATACAGATAGAATTTGAACTTGACTTAACAATTTGTTCTTAGACAGGTTTTTTGTGAAAATTTGTATGAGAAACAAATCACTTATGAATCTTTTCTATCATATTATATTTCTTTCCAACAGAAACACAATATTTAGGAGTAATAATGCTTAAACAATTCTGAGATTTATATCAGTAAAATAGTATTTAAAGTAAAGAAACCAATTAACCAACAAGTAAAAAAATACTAGTTCATGGAGAATATAAACATGATAAACAATTCAGAAACCAATTAAAATAACAAAAAAAACCATCATCATCTTTTTTATTCCAAAACAAAGAACCAAAAGAGAATGCAATAATGCTAAATGCTAAAAGTGTTGCTGTTATATATCAAGCCCTACCAAGAACCGAAAAATCAAAATGCATACCTATAACTCAGTTATGCATATCTATAACTCAGTTTGGACATCAATATGAGGATAATGTCTTAGATGTTAGCATAGTACATTATTAATAGGAGGGTAACACAGTTTGGACATCAATGGAGATAAAAATATTTTCAAGAAAGAACCTACCTTGAGAACTGATCGGTGTGGGTGGAGGACAACCGAGAGAGACGGTAGAGGACGAAGGGGGGTTGGTTCGATGATGACGTAATGGGTTTCTGTTCGTGAGAATGAGAGGGAAAGAGTTTCTGCTCGTTCATGAATATGTGTAAGAGAAACAGTATACACTGATTCTATTTTTTAATTTTCATTTAAATGGCTTTAGACAACGCTTTCTAGAAGCGCTGGCTAATATGGACCTTTAGCAACGCTTTTGAAAAATGCTGGCTAAAAGGGTTCTTTCGCAGCGCTTTTCAATTTTTTTTTATTTTTATGACATTAGACAGCGCTTTCTTAAAGCGCTGTCTAAAGTGGTCATTTACCAACGCTTTTGATAAAGCGCTTTCTAAAGCAATAATTTTAGCAGCGCTGTCTAAGGTCACATTTTTAGCAGCGCTTTTACTTATTATTTTATACACTTTTCTTGTTTTTTTTTTTAAATTCACTTATAAAAGCGCTTTTGTATTAAAGTGCTGTCTAATGTGCGTTGTTAAAAATCATTTTTGGCGTAGTGAATTACTATCAAAATTGCATTTTTCTATTATCTAGTTTCCATATTTCATGCATTTTATCTATTTTAAGACCCATTTAAATATCCAAAGTTTTTTCTCAATGTCCATCCATGCATATATCCATGCCATTAAACCAATGTTCATAAACCAATTTCTCATTTTTACTTTTTAGTCCCCTGTCCATATTATATTCACATTTATGCTCATAAATCCATATAGATCAAATATCAATTTTTCATCAATTTCACACTTTCCAAAACCATTTTAATAACCACATCTATTTTCGCAACATATATATTTCTATTGCTGTTTTGTTTCTTCAAAGCAAGCATGCTTTTTGTTGAAAAAAAAGAGAGTTCTATTTGTGTACGTAGTCATTTAATAAATCAATTTCAACCCAAGAAGCTTATATAGCAGTAACACATGAAGTTCGTTTCAAGTTTACACTAACATTTAAGAAATGAGAAAAAGCCTAAATCGGTAGCAACTATAAGAATTCATTTGTTTCTTCTTCCAAATGTGCAAAAAGACAATTTTGTACAACCTCATGAGGGACCTACAAACATTTGGCAGCAAAAGAAGAATGCAATCAACACAAATACATTAAAAACATAAAAAAGATATTCCAAGTTGCATTTTTTTAGTGACCACCATTCACCTTCATGTACCTGCAAAATACAAAAGAAACAGATACCAAAAGCAGTTGCCTCATCAATGCACAACCTATACAAATATACACAATACGGATCAGTACAAATACACACACATAACAACTCACCCTTGCTTCTAGAAATTCACGTAAAAACAAAAAGATATCAAAACTTGCCAACCAAGATTGTATAGCCACACCTTAATCACCCTATAAGATTGTATAGCTTCATTTTTGTTCATTATTACCCTTTCTACCCTCACCTTAATCAACCTATAAGAACCTCCGATCATTGGTGCAAAAGAGAGAGAATCACACTGAAAAACCTAAAACTCTGCTCAAGAATACACAGAGAATCCCACTGAAAAAACTCCTCAAAAACTGTTCCTCAAACCACCAAACATACAACATCAAAACCGTACCTCACCATAACCCCTCGTTCACGTTCAAAACCGAAACAACAACACAGCAATACCGCATACACACGGACACATGTAGAAGAAGCATGCGTGGAAAGAAGAAGAGACGACAACACTCAAGCACAGTAGCAGAATCGAAGCACATAATTCGAAGAAGATGACATTTGTAGTTCATGAAAATTCAGCAACACAACTATACCATATTTTACTTTTAGTTCATGAAAATTTCACATTTCAACCTTATCGTAATCTACTTCTAGTCCGTGAGATTTTTAGCATTTCGACTATACCATAATATGCTCTTAGTTTGTGAAAATTCAGCGTCATAACAATAACATATTTTACATCTAGTTCATAATAATTCAACATCACAACTAAAACATGTTTAACTTCTAGTTCATGAAAGTTCAACACCATAATCATATTTTACTTTTAGTTCATGAAAATCCGGCATCATAACTATATCATATTTTACTTATAGTTCATGATAATTCAACATCACAACTACACCATATTTTACTTATAGTTAATGGAAATTCACGGTATAATTGTTCTATACTTTACTTATAGTTCATAAAATTCAACAGCAAAACCACGTCATAACATACTTCTAATTCATTAAAAATCTCAGCATTTAACATCATAACATACACTCAATTCATTAAAAAAATCAGCAAAAAGTCTCATTACAATCCACTTAAATTCACCAAAATTAAAACTCAGCACTTAACCATTCTAAAATCATTCTAAAATCATTAAAACTCAGCACTTAACCATATCATATTACACTATTCGTTCATTAAATCTAAGTCCACTTTATATCATATCAAGTCACTAAATAATTCAACATCAACGCATATCCTAAAATTACTAAAATTAAGCATCAAAAATATTAATCAATTGGCTTAAAATAAATCTTTAAAATACGAAGAATCTTAACAACTGCAAAATTTTATTTAACAACAATCAAATTTAAAATAGTCCAAAATTTAAAAGTATGCTTATCACTATTTCTTATCCACATTCATCCCCAAATTTTATATTAGCCATAATCCAATTTTATGTAACATAAAAATGTTAATATTCAAGGCTTTTATAATGGATGTCTCTTAAGTTTCATGCATATCACTAACGAAAGAGTCTTGAGCGTTGATAATCGTAAAATGGACGGTAAAGATTTGATTAAGGCCGGTGAAAAGCCTAAAAAATGCTTAACATATACCTCGGTTCAAAAATATTTAACGAGGTGAATAATCTTTATTTTCAATTACACTGTTTAGATAGAATATTAAAATACATTATTTACAATAAATCTTTGGTGGAATCCAAATATTGTGGCATATCTTTATGTTGCATATCTAAAAAACACTCCATAACTTATCCAACTTCTGATAAGTTAGATGTTCCCACCATGAGAATTTTTATTTTCTGCACTTGCAATCCATCTCGAAGAGATATATTTTCCATGTTCTTAAGCATTTCTAGATAAAAACTTTTCATAGCAAATCAACACAAAAGATTGATTGTAGTAGCAACTCATAAAATAGACAGTAATAAATATTTTCTCTATTTGGTGAGGCTACATATAACTTAGTATTAGGATAAATATGTTTTACGGGAGAATTTATAGTAAAATATGATTACTATAATCCCTCGTTTTTATAAGAAAATCGAAGTATATTGTGTTCTTATTTTAAATATCACCCCAGTTATTACAAAACAATCGAGGTGAAAAACTTTTTTTTTTAATTATATTGTTTACACGGAAATATTAAAATCAATTATTTACAACAAATATTTACTCTTATTAATGAACATCTTCAATGAATTCCATCTTCTGATTAGTTAAGCTTCCTTGTCTATTTAAATTTTCAAAGGGTAATGAGCTCTCTTCTTTGCGTAACTTGAAGCAAGATTGATATTTTGCACTTGTAATCTACAAAATGAGCAAAAATACAACAACAACAATATCAACACCATTATGTGAGAACAATTGCGAGGAAAGAAAATTTTAAATCCAAATTCATTTTATTACACTGTCTGTTATTGCTTAAAATTGAATATGATTATGTTATGTACTTTAATACTTGCATTTCGGTAAAAATATTTAGTATATGTCATTCCCTGATTTTGACCCTCCCATTTTGTATCTGTCTTTAAGATTTGATCTAATTCAATCTTCATTTATTGTCTATCATATTCTTGTCCACTTCAAATCTATTACTATCCAAATTGCATTTTTCTATTATCTAGTATCCATGTTTCATGCATTTTATATATTTTAAGATCCATTTAAATATCCAAAGTTTTTCTCAGTGTCCGTCAATGCATATAACCATGCCATTAAACCAATGTTCATAAACCAATTTCTCATTTTTACTTTTTAGTCCACTGTCCATATTATATCCACATTTACGCTCATAAATCCATATAGCTCAAATATTCATTTTTAATCAATTTTCCACTTTCCAAAATCATTTTAATAACCACATCCATTTTGGCATTATTTAAATTTCTATTAAATGTTTGTTTCTTTAAAGCAAGTATGCTTTTTGTCGAATAAAAAGAGAGTTCTATTTGTGTACATAGTATATAAAAAGCAGCATATGTGATGTGGTTATCTTGATATCTTTTTGCCAAATTATTATTAGAAAAGGATGATACAAATAAGTAATTCTTACTTCTTACCACTCCTGATATGTCAAATATGGTTATGTTGAGAGACAAACCTCCTAGATGAGATTTAGAAAGAATTTAAACTCTCATATATTTCATTTCATTCTTGAAAATAAATAATGGAAAAAAAGTATAAATTCGTATTAAGTAAGTTTTATTTCAAGTCAACTTTATTTTATCTGTCACTAGGAATAGTAAACGAGGTATACATTTTGATATTTACTTATATAAAATTGTGTATGTTGATGAAAGTTTGAAATTTTGTGTTCGATTGTTGTCACTATTGAAAAAAACAGATTTCCTCTCAGATGCGAAATGCATTTAACTTCGGCTGAAGAAGGAAGATAACAAAGTATGTCATGAAAAGTTTTCACTTATCACCTTAGTGATTAAAACACCGAGGGGAAAAGATTCACATGGGTTCAAACCGCACAAACATTTCTTCTGTTTCGAATTAACTAGAAAACTGAGAGGTGAGATTATTTCTTTTTAAAAAAAAATAATTTTTTATGTTGTTTACCCAAAATATTACATTGCTTTCACATAATTTTAAAATAAAAATCAATTTCCCTACGGATCTTAGACGCATTTGTTTCTGATGACAAAAAAGGGTAAAAGAATTAAAATCAAGATTCAAATATATAATTTTCGATTAAAATAAATGTTTAAGAAAACAAACTTTTAACCCAGATTATTTTCTGCTCTTGCAATCTATCATAGAACTTTTCCAAGCGTCTTTAGGTTTGATCAATTACTTCATTTTTCACGTAACATAATAATTTTAATATTCAACGCTTTTATAATGGATGTATCTTAAGTTTCATGCATATCACTAATGGTAGACTCTTGATAATTGATAATCATAAAATGGACGGTAAATATTTGATTAAGGTCGGTGAAAAGCCTAAAAAATGCTTAACATATACCTCGTTAAAAAAAAATTTAACGAGGTGAATAATCTTTATTTTCAATTAAATTGTTTACATAGAATATTAAAATACATTGCTTACAATAAATCTTTGTTGGAATCCAAATTTTGTTGCATATCTTTATGTTGCATATCTAAAAAACACTCCATAACTTATCCAACTTCTGATAAGTTAGATGTTTCCACCATGAGTATTTTTATTTTCTGCACTTGCAATCCATCCCGGAGATATTTACTTTCTATTTTCTTAAGTCTTTCTAGATAAAAACTTTTCATAGAAAATCAACACAAAAGATTGTTTGTAGTAGCAACTCATAAAATAGACAGTAATAAATATTTTCTCTATTTGGTGAGGCTACATATAAGTTAGTATTAGGATAAAATATTTTAACGGGAGAATTTATAGTAAAATATGATTACTATAATCCCTCGTTTTTATAAGAAAATCGAAGTATATTGTCTTCTTATTTTAAATATCACCCCAGTTATTACAAACCAACCGAGGTGAAAAACTTTTTTTTAAAATTATATTGTTTACCCGGAATATTAAAATAATTGATTTACAACAAATATTTGCTCTTATTAATGAATATCTTTGATGAAATCCATCTTCTCATTAGTTGAGCTCTCTTCTTTGCGTAACTTGAAGCAAGATTGATTTTTTGCACTTGTAATCTACCAAATGAGCAAAAATACAACAACAACACCAACAACATCAACACCATTATGTGAGAACAATTGCGAGGAAAGAAAGTTTTAAATCCGAATTCATTTTATTACACTGTCTGTTATTGCTTAAAATTGAATATGATTATGTTATGTACTTTAATACTTGCATTTCAATAAAAATATTTAATATATGTCATACCCTAATTTTGACCCTCCCATTTTGTATCTGTCTTTAAGATTCGGTTTAATTCAATCTTCATTTGTTATCAATATTATTCATGTCCACTTCAAATCTATTACTATCCAAATTGCATTTTTCTATTATCTATTATCCATGTTTCATGCATTTTATCTATTTTTAGATCCATTTAAATATCTAAAGTTTTTCTCAATGTCCATACATGCATATATCCATGCCATTAAACCAATGTTCATAAACCAATTTCTCATTTTTAATTTTTAGTCCATTGTCCATATTATATCCACATTTACACTCATAAATCCATATAGATCAAATATCCATTTTTAATCAATTTCCCACTTTCCAAAACCATTTTAATAACCACATCCATTTTGGCATCATTTATATTTCTATTAAATTTTTGTTTCTTTAAAGCAAGCATGCTTTTTGTCGAGAAAAAAGAGACTTCTATTTGTGTACATAGTCATTTAATAAAACAATTTCAACCCAGGAAGCTTATATAGCTGTGAAACTTTAAGTTTTATTTAGCAGCAAATGACCAGGCCAACATTACATGTTTGTTTCAAGTTGACACTAACATTTTGGATAAGAGAAAAAGTCTAAATCGGTAGCAACTATACAAACTCATTTTTTTCTTCTTCCAAATCTGCAAATATACAATTTGGTGCAACCTTATGAGGGTCCTACAAACATTCTGCAGTAAAAGAAGAATACAATCCACACAAATACATAAAAAACAGAAAAAAGATATTCCAACTTGCATTTTTTTCGTCACCACCATTCACCTTCATGTACCCGCATAATACAAAAGAAACAGATACCAAAAGCAGTTTCCACATTAATACACAACTTGTACAAAAATACACAATATGGATCAGTACAAATACATATAGATAGAAACTCACCCTTTCTTGTAGAAATTCACGTAAAAACAAAAAGATATGAAAACTTGCCAACCAAGATTGTACAACCACAATCCCATGATTCTCTCTCAAAATTGACTAACAAATTCTTATCCTTTCCCCTAACAAACTTTTGTTCATTCTTACCCTTTCATTGGCACAAAACACAGAGAATCACACTAAAAAAACCTAAAACTCTGCTCAAGAATACACAGAATATCACAATGAAAAAACTCCTCAAAAACTGTTGCTCAAACCACCAAATAGACATAAATCCAAACCGCACCTCACTACAATCCCTCGTTCACGCTCAAAACCGAAACAACAACACTGCAACATAGCATACACGTGGACAAGCGCAAAAGAAGCATACGTGGAAAGAAGAAGAGACGACAACACTCAAGCACAGTAGCATAATCGAAGAACAAGAATGAAAGAAGAGGAAAATTGTAATACCTTTGTTGTATATTTCGATTTACTGTCTTGTTTATTCCTTCCATTTACCTTTTGAATCACACCCTTGTAACTTGTAACCAAACAATTTCAAATATTCACCTTAAGAATATAACATCTTTATCCAACTAAAATAACTTCAGATAACAGTTATTTAACGAACAACAACTTTAAGTGCAACAACTGAATAATAACAATAAAATAGCAGGTGATCATACCCCTCGAGTGTTACGAATCAGAACAATGACCCCGACTCGAACTACTGAAGATAAATCGCCTTCACTCTCGATTACCTGCACGTTACCAACATATGGGTAACATTCAAACAAGAGGGGTGAGATATCGAACCATATAATAGAACGTATGATAAATAAAACATTATAATCAGTTCATACATATTCACCACTTCTAAGATTTTAACAACATAAGCATAATAAAATTTACCACACAACAACTCAGAAATGTAACACAGAGTACAACTTCTCTTTATGCAAATGCATGTGGTAACAATGGAGCAGATCTCGCAACTTAAAAATCTGCCAATAAATAGAGGCATCAACAAGGCATAAGCCTTAAACTTAATCTCTTGCCAATCCAGGCCAACTTAACGAGCATCAGGTCCAACATTATATGGGATGTATGCGACACAACATGAATGTAGCAACAAAAACAACAAACAACAAATTAACATAAATCAACGTTGGACATAAGCCTACAACATCAACAACAATTCAACATCAACATAATTAAACTTTGTCCATAAGCCTACAACATAATATTTGCCAAGGTAGAGGCATCTTAACATAAATCATCAACCTGTGATTTCTCAACTTAGGATAAGTTATACAGCACATTGTAACGACCAAATCGACACAATCGGACAATAGAACTAGGGAAACTATGAGCCCCTCGACAAACACAACAACAAAGACAAAATAATAACTGACTCCAGACTCATCGAACACATAGAAACAAAAGAATAACAACTACTTACGCTCCTCGACACAACCTGCAACTTCGTACAACTCGACATCACTATTATGCTCCTCAGCACGCCTTGCAGCCTAATACCGCTCGACATCCAACACATATTCTCCGACACACCTCGCAACCTAAATTCCACTCATCACCTACCACCATCAGCATTCTCCTTGACCACTAGTTTCGGCCAACAGCGTAGAACAATACAACAACATAAAGACCACCACAACACAATGCATGATTTTCGTCCAATTGCTCGGAATACTACCGTAACGGTAAACTATATCTACTTTCAAAAGATTCACTAATTGTACAAGACAGTCACGATGAACCCTTCCTATAACGACCACAACAATAATTCCTAATTTCCTACCAACTGCTCGGAACACTACAACATCATAACAACCAGAACACTCATTAATATACTATACTAATCTAATCATCGATTCTACCGGGCAATGATACATACAACTCAAACTGCCCATAACATAACAACCATGCAACTTCCTATAACTTGTTCACTAATCATGCGATACAACCATACATTGAATTCTTAGTGACCACAACATAGAGAAACATGCAACTTTGACAACAAATCTAGAACATCAACGCACACAGTCATACAACCTACCAATTCCCACATAATACATACATTGATCCCATTATAAGGTCAGAACCCCACCCTTACCTAGATTGAATTCGCTCAACCAAAGCTCCGGCCATAATACTTACTTTGTTCCAATCGATACTGGGAAACTGCTTCTCTTGTTGTGCGGCATCACACGGTCAACTCACAAAACTCCTTATTCTCCAAAAACCAAACCCTTGTGTCAGCTTAACCTTATATATCAATTCTATTGGGCCTAACCTATACACCCCCTATTGTACTACTTCCAACCAATAACATAGGTCCAACACAATTGTTCTATTAATTCCAATATTATAATTATTATTAATCAACTAATTAATTAATTAATAATAATTCAACAAGTTATACCAATAATTCTCAGCATCTCACAACTTTTACCTTTTCTACTAGCCTGTGCCTACGTCTGCATCTTGCAGACTTTAAAATTATGATTACATTTTGCGAGGGGGTTATGCCCTGGCAAATAGGCGACGTGGAAGCCCCTCGCAAAACTGTTTGCGACACCCTGTTTTCCTAGGGGAGGAGTGCCCTCGCAAATTTTGCATTTGTGTGGAGTTTTTTCCACCTATGAGGGGATTATCCCCTGGCAAATTGAGTTTTTTCTCAAAGTGATATGTTTGTACCAATTTTTAAAATTATGGGTGGGGGGATATGAGACTCATGTTTTTCCTGGTCATATTTTATCTTTAAAACAAACTGGCCCTCTTTTTGATATGTTAAATTATTTTGACTATTGTATTACAAAGTGTTTATCAGTTTGGTTTATATTGTGATAGATGTTATTAAATTGTTGAATGGATTTGGAAATGAATGGGAGATTCAGAAAAATGGGACAACTACTAAGTTGAACGTCCATGAATTGAAGGCTTATGGGTAAATTTTAAAATAGTCATTTTTTATTTAACTAAACCATTTGCTTTAGCAATGCATACATTTGATGAACTCAACAGTTTGATCTCACCTGGTGAAGTCCATAATGTTGTTTTAGTTGTTCAACTAGCAGAGGAAAAACTTTTTCAAGGTTAAATATATTTAAGCTATACATTGATGTTTATTTTTGTGTTTAATATTTTTCCTACCAACGAAATTTTTTGTACTTATCAAGCTGAACTTAAACATTTTGAATTAGTAGACAAAATATATATATATAATTGTATGAATTGCATATGTATTGTCTTCATCCTAGTCTGTGAGAAACCATTGCCTTGAAGAATATGTATATCTTTATACTCATTAATCCTTTATGCACACATATTTTTTATAGTCTCTGTAAAAAAATATGGTGTAATGTTTTGTATTAATTTTCAATGACAATGTTGACAGTCTTGACTCACCATCCCCAATGCCACTTACACAACACACTGGTCAACCTAAAGTATCTCCTATATGTGAATTTATATACAATAATTCAAGGACAACTATCGATGGCCTTAAAGATGTTGCGATAGTAAGATACTCCAACACACACTTTTATTCTTAACAACATCTATTAAGCATGAATGTACTTGATATATTTTATTTTATTTTGTAGGATTATCTTTGTGTTGTCCTTGGTACTATAAAGAAGATTTTAATTCCTAATTAATTTTATTACATAGTTTGTCTTTGCTTAGAAGTTGTTATACCTGATTCAAATATGTAGTGTTGTGAAAAATGTGATAAGCATGTCACAAAGGTCTACAATAAGTAAACTTAAAATTGAATATGACTATGTTATACAATTTAATACTTGCATTTCAGTAAAAATATTTAATATATGTCATACCCTGACCTTCCCATTTTGTACCTGCCTTTAAGATTTGGTCCGGTTCAATCTTCATTTGTTATCTATCATATTCATGTCCATTTCAAATCTATTATTATCCAAATTGCATTTTTCTATTATCTAGTATCTATGTTTCATGCATTTTATATATTTTAAGATCCATTTAAATATCCAAAGTTTTCTCTCAATGTCCGTCCATGCATATATCCATGCCATTAAACCAATGTTCATAAACCAATTTCTCATTTTTACTTTTTAGTCCACTGTCCATATTGTATACACATTTACGCTCATAAATCCACATAGATTAAATATCAATTTTTAATCAATTTCACACTGTCCAAAACCATTTTAATAACCACATCCATTTTCGCATCATTTATATTTCTTTTAGTGTTTTGTTTCTTCAAAGCAAGCATGCTTTTTGTTGAAAAAAAAGAGAGTTCTATTTGTGTACGTAGTCATTTAATAAATCAATTTCAACCCAGGAAGTTATATACAGTAAAACATGAAGTTTTATTTAGCATCAAATGACAAGGCCCACGTTACAAGTTTGTTTCAAGTTTACACTAACATTTTGGAAAAGAGAAAAAGGCTAAATCGGTAGCAACTATACGCATTCATTTGTTTCTTCTCCCAAATGTGCAAAAAGACAATTTTGTACAACCTTATGAGGGACGTACAAACATTTTGCAGCAAAAGAATAATGCAATCAACACAAATACATAAAAAACATAAAAAAGATATTCCAACTTGCATTTTTTAAGTTACAATCATTCACTTTCATGTACCAGCAAAATACAAGAGAATCAGATACCAAAAGTAGTTGCCTCATCAATACACAACCTATACAAAAATACACAATACGGATCAGTACAAATATACAAACATAACAACTCACCCTTGCTTCTAGAAATTCACATAAAAACAAAAAGAGGTCCAAGGTGAAGAAAAAGAATATGATTTTTTTTGTTCAAAATTGACCCCTTGACTTACTAAATAATTAAGTAAAATTCAAAATATTACAATCATGTTGAAGAGATGCTCCTTAAGGGCAGTGCATGAATATGGAGATACATCTTTGTGTTATGAGTTCGAGACCATCCCATCACCCGTATTAAAAATTGAGATGGTGAAGGCGAGACTAACCAAGAAGATGGATGTGGTATCTCCAAACTTAATCTTACCTATGTAAATGCTCCAAATATAAATATGGATATAAGAAGGAACATATATCATATGTTACCTTTATATCTTCTTGCGAAATTATTATTTGAAAAGTATTGGTTACACAGAATATTAAAATAAATTATTTACAATAAATATTTGCTCTTATTAATGATTATCTTCGATGATATCCATCTTCTGATTAGTTAAGCTTTCTTCTTTATTTAAATTTTTAAAGGTTAATGAGCTCTCTTCTTTGCGTAACTTGAAGAAAGATTGATTTTTTGAAATTGTACTATATCAAATGAGCAAAAATAAAACAACAACAATATCAACACCATTATGTGAGAAAAAATACGGGGAAAGAAAAAAAATTTCAAGCATAGAAGAACATTGAATATTTTTCCTGTCTTGCAATTCATCCCAAAGTATGATGCATAAGAGTTTGGGTCGGCTTGTTATAAGTAAGGATTAGGATAAAATCTGTTTGACGACTGATTATATAGTGAAATAATATTTGGATCCTTCAGTTATATCGAAAAACCCAATGGTTAGATCATTTACTTTACACTTATAAACAAATAAAAACATAAATTAAATAAGCTAGGTTTCGAATAGTGTCCTAATTTTTTCCCCTCTGTTTAATTAAAACCAATGTAATATGTTGTTTTTTTATTTTTATAAAAAAGTAAAACATGTCGCGCCTTGACATAATACCTCGATTTATTTTTTACTAAAATGAAAGATTCATCAGAGAATGTATTATTAATAGTAGTGTGTAAATTTACATCAATTTTATCAAATAATTGTGCAAATTATATACATAGAATTAAACATTTGAGTAATCATGCATTATAACTAAACAACTTTTTATGAATAAAATTTTAAGAATGTCAAATTTTAAAAAATGTTTAAAAAGCATATCGGTCCTCAATCGAGTAGAGTCATGTTTAAAGGATCATTGATAAAATTGTAGAGTTAGTAGTAGAATTGTATGATCCACATAAAATTGAATGATTCAGTCGAATAACTTGGTCTATGTAACATAAAAGTGTATAACTATTAAATCAAGTTGATCTAATTGTCGATGTCTCTTCAAATTTTTGAAAAAAAATCATGACACCTTCTTTTACAATTCAAGTGTTTAATTATATAAACTTTAATTTTATATAAACCTAGGCAAAATAAATGAACCTACTGAAAAATGAGTTTGATTGATATAAAATGACAGTATAAAAGAGTTTTACAATGTCATCCAATAGAAAACAAACAATATGTCATATCATTTAATTCATTTTAAAATAAAAGTGTGTTTCAATTGGATACATGATTGAAATTGGTTGACATTGTAAAGCTATTTTACATTGTCAGTGCATCAACATTTTTCTCTTGAAAAATTAGAGCAACTAACCAAAAAAATACAAAAGAACAACAATTATATATACATAAATTACATCAAATATATAATAATTTTATAAAGGCAATATAAAATGGTGTAACTATAACAAATAAAATTGTATATTTTGGGACAGTTTTCATGATTGAAGCACATCGTTTTGTTTAATTCATTCATATTATTTTCTGAAATGTTTGTGAATTTCAATAAAAAAAATTGATACAGCGGAAATTACTTGTTTTCTAGTGAGGTGGCATGTAATATGAATGTCGTTTTGCATTACTGTAGGATTAGAAAATGTGTGGCGAATGTCGTTTCCCATTTTGTAATAACTCTCATCTATTTCATTTCATTCTTTAAAATAAATAATGAAAAAAAAGTATAAATTAGTATTAAGTAAGTTTTATTTCAAGTCAACTTTATTTTATCTGTCACTAGGAGTTGTAACCAAGGTATACATTTTGATTATTACTTATATAAAATTGTGTATGTTCATGAAAGTTTGAAATTTTGTGTTCGGTTGTTGTCACTATTGCAAAAACAAATTTCTTCTCAGACGCGAAATGCATTTAACCTTGGCTTAAGAAGCGAGGTAACAAAGTATGTCATGAAAATTTTTCACTTTTCACCTCGGTGATTAAAAAACAGAGGGGAAAAGTTGCACATGGGTTTAGACCCCACAAACATATCTTTTATTTCGGTTTATCTAGAAAACTGAGAGGTAAGATTATTTATTTTAAAAAAAAATAATTTTATGTTGTTTACCCAAAATATTACATTGTTTTCACATAATATTAAAATAAAAATCAAATTCCCTACGGATCTTAAACGCATTTGTTTCTGATGACAAAAAAGGGTAAAAGAATTAAAATCAAGATTCAAATATATGATTTTCAATTCAAATAAATGTTTAAGAAAACAAACCTTTAACCCAGATTATTTTCTGCTCTTGCAATCTATCATAGAACTTTTCCAAGCGTCTTTAGGTTTGATCAATTGCTTCATTTTTCATGTAACATAATAATGAATGTCTCTAAAGTTTCACGCATTTCACTAATGGAAGAGTCTTGACCATTGATAATCATAAAATGGACGGTAAAGATTTGATTAACGCCGGTGAAAAGCCTAAAAAATGCTTAACATATATCTCGGTTCAAAAAAATTTAACGAGGTGAATAATCTTTATTTTCAATTACATTGTTTACATAGAATATTAAAATACATTGTTTACAATAAATCTTTGGTGGAATCCAAATTTTGTTGCATATCTTTATGTTGCATATCTAAAAAAAACTCCATAACTTATCCAACTTCTGATAAGTTAGATGTTCCCACCATGAGAATTTTTATTTTCTGCACTTGCAATCCATCCTGGAGAGATATATTTTCCATGTTCTTAAGCGTTTCTAGATAAAAACTTTTCATAGCAAATCAACACAAAAGATTGTTTGTAGTAGAAACTCATAAAATAGACAGTAATAAGTATTTCCTCTATTTGGTGAGGCTACGTATAAGTTAGTATTCGGGTAAAATATGTTTAACGGGAGAATTTATAGTACAATATGATTATTATAACCCATCGTTTTTATAACAAAACCGAAGTACATTGTTTTCTTATTTTTTAACTATCACCTCAATTATTACAAAACAACCACGGTGAAAATGTATGTATTTTTAAATGATATTGTTTACACAAAATATTAAAATAATTGTTTACAACAAATATTTGCTCTTATTAATGAATATCTTCACTGATATCCATCATATGATTAGTTAGGCTTCCTTCTTTATTTAAATTTTCAAAGGTTAATGAGCTCTCTTTTTTATGTAACTTGAAGCAAGATTAATTTTTTGCACTTGTAATCTATCAAATCAGCAAAAATACAACAACAACACTATTATGTGAGATAAATTACAAGGAAAGAAAAAAAATTTAAACATAGAGGAACATTGAATATTTTTTTTGTCTTGCAATCCATCCCAAAGAATGATGCATGCGAGTTTGGGGCGACTTGATGTAAGTAAGGATTAGGGTAAAATTTGTTTAACGAGTGATTTTTTAGTGAAATACTTTTTCGATCCCTTGGTTATATCGAAAAATCAAAGGGTTGGATCATTTAGTTTACACTTATAAACGAATAGGATTATAAACTTCATAAGCTAGGTTTCGAATCATGTCCTGATTTTTTCCCCCTCTATTTTATTAAAACCGAGGTAATATTTTGTTTTTTATTTTTATAAAAAAGTAAACATGGTGCGCCTTGACATAATACCTCGATTGTTTTCTTACTGAGGTGAAAGATTCGTCATGAAATGTATAATTAGTTGTAGTGTGTAAATTGACATCAACTCTATCAAATAATTATGCAAAATTGTTTACTTAGACTTAAAAATTTAATAATCATGCATTATAATTAAAAAACTTTTCGTGATTATAATTATAAGAATGTGAGATTTTAAAAATGTTTAAAAAGCGGATCGGTCCTTGATCGAGTAGAATCATGTTTAAAGGATCATTGATCAAATCAGAGTTAGTAGTAGAATTGTATGATCCAGATAAAGTTGAATGAGTCTATCGAATAACTTGGTCTATGTAACATAAAAGTGTATAACTATTAAATCGAGTTGATCTAATTGACCAGGTCTCTACAATTTTTGAAAAAAAAATCATGACACCTTATTTTACTGTTTAACTATATAAAATTTAATTTTATATAAACCTATACAAAATAAATGAACCTACTGAAATATGAGTTTTATTGATATGCACTGACAATATAAAAGAGTTTTACACTGTCATCTAATAGAAAACAAACAATCTGTCATGTCATTTAATTCTTTTTAAAATAAAACTGTTTTTTATTTTGATACAAGGTTGTGATTGGTTGACAATGTAAAATTATTTTACACTATCAGTGCGTCAATTTTTTCTCTTGAAAAATTAGAGCAACTAACCAAAAAAGACAAAAGAACAACAATTATATACAAAAATTACATGAAATATATTATAATTAGAAACACTAAAAACTTATAGTTAATGTTTAATAATGTCCTTGTTTGATAAATAAAATTATCTTAGGTTTGAAAAACAAATTGAGATTTTTGATATCATTATTGTCCCGACCAAAAAGATTAGATTAAAGAGATCAATATCTTTGTCCTTGGTTGTATCATTCTCAACACATCATTCCACTGAAACAAACGGATTGCAAGAAAGAAGAAGGGAGTTACAATGGTGAACGGCAGATAGTGCAACAAAGATGGAGAATGGAGGGAGTGATTGCGGGTGAGATGGTGGACATAGGGAGTGATAGCAGAGGAGATGGGGGACTGCGATTCTTCTATTTTCCAAAATCAAATAACCATGTTTCAGAGAAAATTACGCAAATAATCATGTTTCCAAAAAAATAAGTGAATTAAAGAGGAAGTGCCACTTGAATTGGCGCCTCCTATATGTTTTTCAAACTTTTTAAGTTACCTACGGACTTTCCTCCATATTTGACATTACCTGCGGGATTACCTGCGGGAAAATAGTCTGTAGGTAAATCTGCAAGTAAATTTGCAGGAAAAGTCTAATCTAGTAGAAAATCTGCAGTTAAATAGAAAAAATTTAAAAACAAATTTGGAGAAGGCTAGGCGCCATCTCACTTGTTGCTTCCTTTAAAAAATCAATACATGCGCCATCTGAGATGACTACTGCATTATAGCATTTTCGAAAACATGGTCATTTGCGTAAATTCCTCTAATCCTAGTAGAGTCATGTTTAAAGGATCATTGATCAAATCCTAGAGTTAGTAGTAGAATTGTATGATTCAGATAAAATTAAATGAGTCTGTCGAATAACTTGGTCTATGTAACATAAAAGTGTATAACTATTAAATCAAGTTGATCTAATTGTCCAAGTCTTTTCAAATTTTTGAAAAAAAATCATGACACCTTCTTTTACAATTCAAATGTTTAATTATATAAACTTTAATTTTATATAAACCTATGCAAAATAAATGAACCTACTAAAAAATGAGTTTGATTGATATGAAATGACAGTATAAAAGAGTTTTACATTGTCATCCAATAGAAAACAAACAATATGTTATATCATTTAATTCATTTTAAAATAAAAGTGTATTTCAATTGAATACATGATTGTGATTGGTTGAGAGTGTAATGCTATTTTACACTTTCAGTGCATCAACGTTTTTCTCTTGAAGAATTAGAGCAACTAACCAAAAAAAGACAAAAGAACAACAATTAAATATACATAAATTACATCAAATATATAATAATTTTATAAAGGCAATATAAAATGGTGTAACTATAACAAATATAATTGTATATTTTGGGTCAGTTTTCATGATTGAAGCACATCGATTTGTTTAATTCATTCATATTATTTTCTGAAATGTTTGTGAATTTAAATAAAAAAATTTGATACAGCGGAAATTACTTCTTTTCTAGTGAGGTGGCATGTAATATGAATGTCTTTTTGCATTACTGCAACATCAGAAAATGTGTGGCGAATGGTTAGCAATCTCACATTGTAGAACGCTATAATAAAATATAAATGACTTTTTAGACCAATCTCACATAGAAACATAAACATAAACACAAATTCAGATATGTTGACCATAAACATAAACATAAACATAAACATAAACTTGAATATCTCTTTGGGAGCGAAAAACTTACGTGTCAATCATCTGCTTCAAATCTGGATATGTTGACCAATCATTGTATAAAGAATCCAGTTAATACACATTTTTTCACATAGGATTAATCACAACCAATAACCAGTGTCCACTGTAATATTAAACAAACTGAGTACACACATCTTTCACCTTTTCAAAAATTTGGTCACCTGAAAATGTAGGTGGAGCTTTACGTTGTTCGGTGTCTCCATTGAATGATTTTATCCGTGCACGGTAGTGATGTTTAGAATGTAAGAATCTATGATGACCGAGAAACACATTCTTCTGACAAAGTTCCAAATGCGTCGTATCTGTTCCATCTTCACACACAGGACACGCACGTTGATCTTTAATGCATACCCACATAGATTCCCATATGCTGGAAAAATATTAATTATGCCAAATAACATCGCCCTCAAATTGAAACTTTGTTTCCTATATCCATCATAAACCTCCACCCTATTCTCCCACAAAATCTTTAAATCTTTGATCAAAGGTGTCAAGTATACGTCTATGTCATTCCCTGGTTGTTTAGGCCCATAAATTAACATAGATAACATCATGTACTTACGCTTCATACATAGCCATGGAGGTAGGTTATAAATCATAAGAATCACAGGCCATGTGGTATGTGAGATACTTTGAAGACCATGCGGGTTCATTCCATCAGTAGATAAAGCCAAGCGAAGGTTTCTCGCTTCTTCTCCAAAATCAGGATAATCATTATCTATTTTCGACCACTGTGGTGAATCTTCCGGATGTCGATACTTTCCATCAATAATTCTTTCATCTGCATTCCATGTCAGGTGTCTTGAATCGGTTTCACTATGAAACATGCGGCTAAATCTCTCAATTATAGGAAAATACCATAAGACTTTTGCTGGAGACAATTTTTTCTTATATCGAGACAAACTGCATTTAGGGCACTCATTTAACGATGAATATTTGTTTCGAAACAAAACGCAATAGTTTGGACAAGCATGTATCTTATCATAGCTTATGCCAATAGAGCACAACATTTTTTTGGCCTCATAGGTTTGATTAGGAAGAACATTATCCTCCAGAAGCATATCTCTCATAAGGGCTAATAACTCTGAAACTTTTATCTGACCATCCATTTCCCACCTTTAAGTTGTACAACTTTAATACCGCGGACAATCTTGTGAATTTAGTGCAACCTTTATACAACGGTTTCTCTGCATTGCTTACCAATCTCTCAAACATTTTGGGAAAATCCTGAAGATCTTTTTAAGTGCATCTGGAATCTCTTCGACTCGATAAAAATCATATGTATATGTGCCCTTGTCGTCTGAAGCATATGTCGTACTACTTTACTCCCCCAGTTCAACGTTGTCGTTACTTTTTTCACCGTGAAATATTCAACACGTATACTTTCTATCAATTCCACGCATTAGTAAATGCGATTTCAATCCATCTGCGTCAACCCGACCCACATAACAACAACCCAAGCAAGGACACTTCATTCGACTGGGGTCTTTTTCGTGTTCAACAACAAACTTAACGAATTCCAATACCCCATTCTCGTACTCTTGTGACAATCGATCGACAGACATCCATTTTTTATCCATTTTTTTTACTAATTCAAGTAAACAAAAACACTATAAACAAATTATTCCCTTTTTGTTTGAATTAAACGAATTATTTCTAAAAATTTATTTCTAGAGTTAATAACATGGACTAAAAATAAATATATCTATATAAAAATAATTGTGTTTTTTAATTGATCGATACAGATAGAATTTGAACTTGACTTAACAATTTGTTCTTAGACAGGTTTTTTGTGAAAATTTGTATGAGAAACAAATCACTTATGAATCTTTTCTATCATATTATATTTCTTTCCAACAGAAACACAATATTTAGGAGTAATAATGCTTAAACAATTCTGAGATTTATATCAGTAAAATAGTATTTAAAGTAAAGAAACCAATTAACCAACAAGTAAAAAAATACTAGTTCATGGAGAATATAAACATGATAAACAATTCAGAAACCAATTAAAATAACAAAAAAAACCATCATCATCTTTTTTATTCCAAAACAAAGAACCAAAAGAGAATGCAATAATGCTAAATGCTAAAAGTGTTGCTGTTATATATCAAGCCCTACCAAGAACCGAAAAATCAAAATGCATACCTATAACTCAGTTATGCATATCTATAACTCAGTTTGGACATCAATATGAGGATAATGTCTTAGATGTTAGCATAGTACATTATTAATAGGAGGGTAACACAGTTTGGACATCAATGGAGATAAAAATATTTTCAAGAAAGAACCTACCTTGAGAACTGATCGGTGTGGGTGGAGGACAACCGAGAGAGACGGTAGAGGACGAAGGGGGGTTGGTTCGATGATGACGTAATGGGTTTCTGTTCGTGAGAATGAGAGGGAAAGAGTTTCTGCTCGTTCATGAATATGTGTAAGAGAAACAGTATACACTGATTCTATTTTTTAATTTTCATTTAAATGGCTTTAGACAACGCTTTCTAGAAGCGCTGGCTAATATGGACCTTTAGCAACGCTTTTGAAAAATGCTGGCTAAAAGGGTTCTTTCGCAGCGCTTTTCAATTTTTTTTTATTTTTATGACATTAGACAGCGCTTTCTTAAAGCGCTGTCTAAAGTGGTCATTTACCAACGCTTTTGATAAAGCGCTTTCTAAAGCAATAATTTTAGCAGCGCTGTCTAAGGTCACATTTTTAGCAGCGCTTTTACTTATTATTTTATACACTTTTCTTGTTTTTTTTTTTAAATTCACTTATAAAAGCGCTTTTGTATTAAAGTGCTGTCTAATGTGCGTTGTTAAAAATCATTTTTGGCGTAGTGAATTACTATCAAAATTGCATTTTTCTATTATCTAGTTTCCATATTTCATGCATTTTATCTATTTTAAGACCCATTTAAATATCCAAAGTTTTTTCTCAATGTCCATCCATGCATATATCCATGCCATTAAACCAATGTTCATAAACCAATTTCTCATTTTTACTTTTTAGTCCCCTGTCCATATTATATTCACATTTATGCTCATAAATCCATATAGATCAAATATCAATTTTTCATCAATTTCACACTTTCCAAAACCATTTTAATAACCACATCTATTTTCGCAACATATATATTTCTATTGCTGTTTTGTTTCTTCAAAGCAAGCATGCTTTTTGTTGAAAAAAAAGAGAGTTCTATTTGTGTACGTAGTCATTTAATAAATCAATTTCAACCCAAGAAGCTTATATAGCAGTAACACATGAAGTTCGTTTCAAGTTTACACTAACATTTAAGAAATGAGAAAAAGCCTAAATCGGTAGCAACTATAAGAATTCATTTGTTTCTTCTTCCAAATGTGCAAAAAGACAATTTTGTACAACCTCATGAGGGACCTACAAACATTTGGCAGCAAAAGAAGAATGCAATCAACACAAATACATTAAAAACATAAAAAAGATATTCCAAGTTGCATTTTTTTAGTGACCACCATTCACCTTCATGTACCTGCAAAATACAAAAGAAACAGATACCAAAAGCAGTTGCCTCATCAATGCACAACCTATACAAATATACACAATACGGATCAGTACAAATACACACACATAACAACTCACCCTTGCTTCTAGAAATTCACGTAAAAACAAAAAGATATCAAAACTTGCCAACCAAGATTGTATAGCCACACCTTAATCACCCTATAAGATTGTATAGCTTCATTTTTGTTCATTATTACCCTTTCTACCCTCACCTTAATCAACCTATAAGAACCTCCGATCATTGGTGCAAAAGAGAGAGAATCACACTGAAAAACCTAAAACTCTGCTCAAGAATACACAGAGAATCCCACTGAAAAAACTCCTCAAAAACTGTTCCTCAAACCACCAAACATACAACATCAAAACCGTACCTCACCATAACCCCTCGTTCACGTTCAAAACCGAAACAACAACACAGCAATACCGCATACACACGGACACATGTAGAAGAAGCATGCGTGGAAAGAAGAAGAGACGACAACACTCAAGCACAGTAGCAGAATCGAAGCACATAATTCGAAGAAGATGACATTTGTAGTTCATGAAAATTCAGCAACACAACTATACCATATTTTACTTTTAGTTCATGAAAATTTCACATTTCAACCTTATCGTAATCTACTTCTAGTCCGTGAGATTTTTAGCATTTCGACTATAGCATAATATGCTCTTAGTTTGTGAAAATTCAGCGTCATAACAATAACATATTTTACATCTAGTTCATAATAATTCAACATCACAACTAAAACATGTTTAACTTCTAGTTCATGAAAGTTCAACACCATAATCATATTTTACTTTTAGTTCATGAAAATCCGGCATCATAACTATATCATATTTTACTTATAGTTCATGATAATTCAACATCACAACTACACCATATTTTACTTATAGTTAATGGAAATTCACGGTATAATTGTTCTATACTTTACTTATAGTTCATAAAATTCAACAGCAAAACCACGTCATAACATACTTCTAATTCATTAAAAATCTCAGCATTTAACATCATAACATACACTCAATTCATTAAAAAAATCAGCAAAAAGTCTCATTACAATCCACTTAAATTCACCAAAATTAAAACTCAGCACTTAACCATTCTAAAATCATTCTAAAATCATTAAAACTCAGCACTTAACCATATCATATTACACTATTCGTTCATTAAATCTAAGTCCACTTTATATCATATCAAGTCACTAAATAATTCAACATCAACGCATATCCTAAAATTACTAAAATTAAGCATCAAAAATATTAATCAATTGGCTTAAAATAAATCTTTAAAATACGAAGAATCTTAACAACTGCAAAATTTTATTTAACAACAATCAAATTTAAAATAGTCCAAAATTTAAAAGTATGCTTATCACTATTTCTTATCCACATTCATCCCCAAATTTTATATTAGCCATAATCCAATTTTATGTAACATAAAAATGTTAATATTCAAGGCTTTTATAATGGATGTCTCTTAAGTTTCATGCATATCACTAACGAAAGAGTCTTGAGCGTTGATAATCGTAAAATGGACGGTAAAGATTTGATTAAGGCCGGTGAAAAGCCTAAAAAATGCTTAACATATACCTCGGTTCAAAAATATTTAACGAGGTGAATAATCTTTATTTTCAATTACACTGTTTAGATAGAATATTAAAATACATTATTTACAATAAATCTTTGGTGGAATCCAAATATTGTGGCATATCTTTATGTTGCATATCTAAAAAACACTCCATAACTTATCCAACTTCTGATAAGTTAGATGTTCCCACCATGAGAATTTTTATTTTCTGCACTTGCAATCCATCTCGAAGAGATATATTTTCCATGTTCTTAAGCATTTCTAGATAAAAACTTTTCATAGCAAATCAACACAAAAGATTGATTGTAGTAGCAACTCATAAAATAGACAGTAATAAATATTTTCTCTATTTGGTGAGGCTACATATAACTTAGTATTAGGATAAATATGTTTTACGGGAGAATTTATAGTAAAATATGATTACTATAATCCCTCGTTTTTATAAGAAAATCGAAGTATATTGTGTTCTTATTTTAAATATCACCCCAGTTATTACAAAACAATCGAGGTGAAAAACTTTTTTTTTTTAATTATATTGTTTACACGGAAATATTAAAATCAATTATTTACAACAAATATTTACTCTTATTAATGAACATCTTCAATGAATTCCATCTTCTGATTAGTTAAGCTTCCTTGTCTATTTAAATTTTCAAAGGGTAATGAGCTCTCTTCTTTGCGTAACTTGAAGCAAGATTGATATTTTGCACTTGTAATCTACAAAATGAGCAAAAATACAACAACAACAATATCAACACCATTATGTGAGAACAATTGCGAGGAAAGAAAATTTTAAATCCAAATTCATTTTATTACACTGTCTGTTATTGCTTAAAATTGAATATGATTATGTTATGTACTTTAATACTTGCATTTCGGTAAAAATATTTAGTATATGTCATTCCCTGATTTTGACCCTCCCATTTTGTATCTGTCTTTAAGATTTGATCTAATTCAATCTTCATTTATTGTCTATCATATTCTTGTCCACTTCAAATCTATTACTATCCAAATTGCATTTTTCTATTATCTAGTATCCATGTTTCATGCATTTTATATATTTTAAGATCCATTTAAATATCCAAAGTTTTTCTCAGTGTCCGTCAATGCATATAACCATGCCATTAAACCAATGTTCATAAACCAATTTCTCATTTTTACTTTTTAGTCCACTGTCCATATTATATCCACATTTACGCTCATAAATCCATATAGCTCAAATATTCATTTTTAATCAATTTTCCACTTTCCAAAATCATTTTAATAACCACATCCATTTTGGCATTATTTAAATTTCTATTAAATGTTTGTTTCTTTAAAGCAAGTATGCTTTTTGTCGAATAAAAAGAGAGTTCTATTTGTGTACATAGTATATAAAAAGCAGCATATGTGATGTGGTTATCTTGATATCTTTTTGCCAAATTATTATTAGAAAAGGATGATACAAATAAGTAATTCTTACTTCTTACCACTCCTGATATGTCAAATATGGTTATGTTGAGAGACAAACCTCCTAGATGAGATTTAGAAAGAATTTAAACTCTCATATATTTCATTTCATTCTTGAAAATAAATAATGGAAAAAAAGTATAAATTCGTATTAAGTAAGTTTTATTTCAAGTCAACTTTATTTTATCTGTCACTAGGAATAGTAAACGAGGTATACATTTTGATATTTACTTATATAAAATTGTGTATGTTGATGAAAGTTTGAAATTTTGTGTTCGATTGTTGTCACTATTGAAAAAAACAGATTTCCTCTCAGATGCGAAATGCATTTAACTTCGGCTGAAGAAGGAAGATAACAAAGTATGTCATGAAAAGTTTTCACTTATCACCTTAGTGATTAAAACACCGAGGGGAAAAGATTCACATGGGTTCAAACCGCACCAACATTTCTTCTGTTTCGAATTAACTAGAAAACTGAGAGGTGAGATTATTTCTTTTTAAAAAAAAATAATTTTTTATGTTGTTTACCCAAAATATTACATTGCTTTCACATAATTTTAAAATAAAAATCAATTTCCCTACGGATCTTAGACGCATTTGTTTCTGATGACAAAAAAGGGTAAAAGAATTAAAATCAAGATTCAAATATATAATTTTCGATTAAAATAAATGTTTAAGAAAACAAACTTTTAACCCAGATTATTTTCTGCTCTTGCAATCTATCATAGAACTTTTCCAAGCGTCTTTAGGTTTGATCAATTACTTCATTTTTCACGTAACATAATAATTTTAATATTCAACGCTTTTATAATGGATGTATCTTAAGTTTCATGCATATCACTAATGGTAGACTCTTGATAATTGATAATCATAAAATGGACGGTAAATATTTGATTAAGGTCGGTGAAAAGCCTAAAAAATGCTTAACATATACCTCGTTAAAAAAAAATTTAACGAGGTGAATAATCTTTATTTTCAATTAAATTGTTTACATAGAATATTAAAATACATTGCTTACAATAAATCTTTGTTGGAATCCAAATTTTGTTGCATATCTTTATGTTGCATATCTAAAAAACACTCCATAACTTATCCAACTTCTGATAAGTTAGATGTTTCCACCATGAGTATTTTTATTTTCTGCACTTGCAATCCATCCCGGAGATATTTACTTTCTATTTTCTTAAGTCTTTCTAGATAAAAACTTTTCATAGAAAATCAACACAAAAGATTGTTTGTAGTAGCAACTCATAAAATAGACAGTAATAAATATTTTCTCTATTTGGTGAGGCTACATATAAGTTAGTATTAGGATAAAATATTTTAACGGGAGAATTTATAGTAAAATATGATTACTATAATCCCTCGTTTTTATAAGAAAATCGAAGTATATTGTCTTCTTATTTTAAATATCACCCCAGTTATTACAAACCAACCGAGGTGAAAAACTTTTTTTTAAAATTATATTGTTTACCCGGAATATTAAAATAATTGATTTACAACAAATATTTGCTCTTATTAATGAATATCTTTGATGAAATCCATCTTCTCATTAGTTGAGCTCTCTTCTTTGCGTAACTTGAAGCAAGATTGATTTTTTGCACTTGTAATCTACCAAATGAGCAAAAATACAACAACAACACCAACAACATCAACACCATTATGTGAGAACAATTGCGAGGAAAGAAAGTTTTAAATCCGAATTCATTTTATTACACTGTCTGTTATTGCTTAAAATTGAATATGATTATGTTATGTACTTTAATACTTGCATTTCAATAAAAATATTTAATATATGTCATACCCTAATTTTGACCCTCCCATTTTGTATCTGTCTTTAAGATTCGGTTTAATTCAATCTTCATTTGTTATCAATATTATTCATGTCCACTTCAAATCTATTACTATCCAAATTGCATTTTTCTATTATCTATTATCCATGTTTCATGCATTTTATCTATTTTTAGATCCATTTAAATATCTAAAGTTTTTCTCAATGTCCATACATGCATATATCCATGCCATTAAACCAATGTTCATAAACCAATTTCTCATTTTTAATTTTTAGTCCATTGTCCATATTATATCCACATTTACACTCATAAATCCATATAGATCAAATATCCATTTTTAATCAATTTCCCACTTTCCAAAACCATTTTAATAACCACATCCATTTTGGCATCATTTATATTTCTATTAAATTTTTGTTTCTTTAAAGCAAGCATGCTTTTTGTCGAGAAAAAAGAGACTTCTATTTGTGTACATAGTCATTTAATAAAACAATTTCAACCCAGGAAGCTTATATAGCTGTGAAACTTTAAGTTTTATTTAGCAGCAAATGACCAGGCCAACATTACATGTTTGTTTCAAGTTGACACTAACATTTTGGATAAGAGAAAAAGTCTAAATCGGTAGCAACTATACAAACTCATTTTTTTCTTCTTCCAAATCTGCAAATATACAATTTGGTGCAACCTTATGAGGGTCCTACAAACATTCTGCAGTAAAAGAAGAATACAATCCACACAAATACATAAAAAACAGAAAAAAGATATTCCAACTTGCATTTTTTTCGTCACCACCATTCACCTTCATGTACCCGCATAATACAAAAGAAACAGATACCAAAAGCAGTTTCCACATTAATACACAACTTGTACAAAAATACACAATATGGATCAGTACAAATACATATAGATAGAAACTCACCCTTTCTTGTAGAAATTCACGTAAAAACAAAAAGATATGAAAACTTGCCAACCAAGATTGTACAACCACAATCCCATGATTCTCTCTCAAAATTGACTAACAAATTCTTATCCTTTCCCCTAACAAACTTTTGTTCATTCTTACCCTTTCATTGGCACAAAACACAGAGAATCACACTAAAAAAACCTAAAACTCTGCTCAAGAATACACAGAATATCACAATGAAAAAACTCCTCAAAAACTGTTGCTCAAACCACCAAATAGACATAAATCCAAACCGCACCTCACTACAATCCCTCGTTCACGCTCAAAACCGAAACAACAACACTGCAACATAGCATACACGTGGACAAGCGCAAAAGAAGCATACGTGGAAAGAAGAAGAGACGACAACACTCAAGCACAGTAGCATAATCGAAGAACAAGAATGAAAGAAGAGGAAAATTGTAATACCTTTGTTGTATATTTCGATTTACTGTCTTGTTTATTCCTTCCATTTACCTTTTGAATCACACCCTTGTAACTTGTAACCAAACAATTTCAAATATTCACCTTAAGAATATAACATCTTTATCCAACTAAAATAACTTCAGATAACAGTTATTTAACGAACAACAACTTTAAGTGCAACAACTGAATAATAACAATAAAATAGCAGGTGATCATACCCCTCGAGTGTTACGAATCAGAACAATGACCCCGACTCGAACTACTGAAGATAAATCGCCTTCACTCTCGATTACCTGCACGTTACCAACATATGGGTAACATTCAAACAAGAGGGGTGAGATATCGAACCATATAATAGAACGTATGATAAATAAAACATTATAATCAGTTCATACATATTCACCACTTCTAAGATTTTAACAACATAAGCATAATAAAATTTACCACACAACAACTCAGAAATGTAACACAGAGTACAACTTCTCTTTATGCAAATGCATGTGGTAACAATGGAGCAGATCTCGCAACTTAAAAATCTGCCAATAAATAGAGGCATCAACAAGGCATAAGCCTTAAACTTAATCTCTTGCCAATCCAGGCCAACTTAACGAGCATCAGGTCCAACATTATATGGGATGTATGCGACACAACATGAATGTAGCAACAAAAACAACAAACAACAAATTAACATAAATCAACGTTGGACATAAGCCTACAACATCAACAACAATTCAACATCAACATAATTAAACTTTGTCCATAAGCCTACAACATAATATTTGCCAAGGTAGAGGCATCTTAACATAAATCATCAACCTGTGATTTCTCAACTTAGGATAAGTTATACAGCACATTGTAACGACCAAATCGACACAATCGGACAATAGAACTAGGGAAACTATGAGCCCCTCGACAAACACAACAACAAAGACAAAATAATAACTGACTCCAGACTCATCGAACACATAGAAACAAAAGAATAACAACTACTTACGCTCCTCGACACAACCTGCAACTTCGTACAACTCGACATCACTATTATGCTCCTCAGCACGCCTTGCAGCCTAATACCGCTCGACATCCAACACATATTCTCCGACACACCTCGCAACCTAAATTCCACTCATCACCTACCACCATCAGCATTCTCCTTGACCACTAGTTTCGGCCAACAGCGTAGAACAATACAACAACATAAAGACCACCACAACACAATGCATGATTTTCGTCCAATTGCTCGGAATACTACCGTAACGGTAAACTATATCTACTTTCAAAAGATTCACTAATTGTACAAGACAGTCACGATGAACCCTTCCTATAACGACCACAACAATAATTCCTAATTTCCTACCAACTGCTCGGAACACTACAACATCATAACAACCAGAACACTCATTAATATACTATACTAATCTAATCATCGATTCTACCGGGCAATGATACATACAACTCAAACTGCCCATAACATAACAACCATGCAACTTCCTATAACTTGTTCACTAATCATGCGATACAACCATACATTGAATTCTTAGTGACCACAACATAGAGAAACATGCAACTTTGACAACAAATCTAGAACATCAACGCACACAGTCATACAACCTACCAATTCCCACATAATACATACATTGATCCCATTATAAGGTCAGAACCCCACCCTTACCTAGATTGAATTCGCTCAACCAAAGCTCCGGCCATAATACTTACTTTGTTCCAATCGATACTGGGAAACTGCTTCTCTTGTTGTGCGGCATCACACGGTCAACTCACAAAACTCCTTATTCTCCAAAAACCAAACCCTTGTGTCAGCTTAACCTTATATATCAATTCTATTGGGCCTAACCTATACACCCCCTATTGTACTACTTCCAACCAATAACATAGGTCCAACACAATTGTTCTATTAATTCCAATATTATAATTATTATTAATCAACTAATTAATTAATTAATAATAATTCAACAAGTTATACCAATAATTCTCAGCATCTCACAACTTTTACCTTTTCTACTAGCCTGTGCCTACGTCTGCATCTTGCAGACTTTAAAATTATGATTACATTTTGCGAGGGGGTTATGCCCTGGCAAATAGGCGACGTGGAAGCCCCTCGCAAAACTGTTTGCGACACCCTGTTTTCCTAGGGGAGGAGTGCCCTCGCAAATTTTGCATTTGTGTGGAGTTTTTTCCACCTATGAGGGGATTATCCCCTGGCAAATTGAGTTTTTTCTCAAAGTGATATGTTTGTACCAATTTTTAAAATTATGGGTGGGGGGATATGAGACTCATGTTTTTCCTGGTCATATTTTATCTTTAAAACAAACTGGCCCTCTTTTTGATATGTTAAATTATTTTGACTATTGTATTACAAAGTGTTTATCAGTTTGGTTTATATTGTGATAGATGTTATTAAATTGTTGAATGGATTTGGAAATGAATGGGAGATTCAGAAAAATGGGACAACTACTAAGTTGAACGTCCATGAATTGAAGGCTTATGGGTAAATTTTAAAATAGTCATTTTTTATTTAACTAAACCATTTGCTTTAGCAATGCATACATTTGATGAACTCAACAGTTTGATCTCACCTGGTGAAGTCCATAATGTTGTTTTAGTTGTTCAACTAGCAGAGGAAAAACTTTTTCAAGGTTAAATATATTTAAGCTATACATTGATGTTTATTTTTGTGTTTAATATTTTTCCTACCAACGAAATTTTTTGTACTTATCAAGCTGAACTTAAACATTTTGAATTAGTAGACAAAATATATATATATAATTGTATGAATTGCATATGTATTGTCTTCATCCTAGTCTGTGAGAAACCATTGCCTTGAAGAATATGTATATCTTTATACTCATTAATCCTTTATGCACACATATTTTTTATAGTCTCTGTAAAAAAATATGGTGTAATGTTTTGTATTAATTTTCAATGACAATGTTGACAGTCTTGACTCACCATCCCCAATGCCACTTACACAACACACTGGTCAACCTAAAGTATCTCCTATATGTGAATTTATATACAATAATTCAAGGACAACTATCGATGGCCTTAAAGATGTTGCGATAGTAAGATACTCCAACACACACTTTTATTCTTAACAACATCTATTAAGCATGAATGTACTTGATATATTTTATTTTATTTTGTAGGATTATCTTTGTGTTGTCCTTGGTACTATAAAGAAGATTTTAATTCCTAATTAATTTTATTACATAGTTTGTCTTTGCTTAGAAGTTGTTATACCTGATTCAAATATGTAGTGTTGTGAAAAATGTGATAAGCATGTCACAAAGGTCTACAATAAGTAAACTTAAAATTGAATATGACTATGTTATACAATTTAATACTTGCATTTCAGTAAAAATATTTAATATATGTCATACCCTGACCTTCCCATTTTGTACCTGCCTTTAAGATTTGGTCCGGTTCAATCTTCATTTGTTATCTATCATATTCATGTCCATTTCAAATCTATTATTATCCAAATTGCATTTTTCTATTATCTAGTATCTATGTTTCATGCATTTTATATATTTTAAGATCCATTTAAATATCCAAAGTTTTCTCTCAATGTCCGTCCATGCATATATCCATGCCATTAAACCAATGTTCATAAACCAATTTCTCATTTTTACTTTTTAGTCCACTGTCCATATTGTATACACATTTACGCTCATAAATCCACATAGATTAAATATCAATTTTTAATCAATTTCACACTGTCCAAAACCATTTTAATAACCACATCCATTTTCGCATCATTTATATTTCTTTTAGTGTTTTGTTTCTTCAAAGCAAGCATGCTTTTTGTTGAAAAAAAAGAGAGTTCTATTTGTGTACGTAGTCATTTAATAAATCAATTTCAACCCAGGAAGTTATATACAGTAAAACATGAAGTTTTATTTAGCATCAAATGACAAGGCCCACGTTACAAGTTTGTTTCAAGTTTACACTAACATTTTGGAAAAGAGAAAAAGGCTAAATCGGTAGCAACTATACGCATTCATTTGTTTCTTCTCCCAAATGTGCAAAAAGACAATTTTGTACAACCTTATGAGGGACGTACAAACATTTTGCAGCAAAAGAATAATGCAATCAACACAAATACATAAAAAACATAAAAAAGATATTCCAACTTGCATTTTTTAAGTTACAATCATTCACTTTCATGTACCAGCAAAATACAAGAGAATCAGATACCAAAAGTAGTTGCCTCATCAATACACAACCTATACAAAAATACACAATACGGATCAGTACAAATATACAAACATAACAACTCACCCTTGCTTCTAGAAATTCACATAAAAACAAAAAGAGGTCCAAGGTGAAGAAAAAGAATATGATTTTTTTTGTTCAAAATTGACCCCTTGACTTACTAAATAATTAAGTAAAATTCAAAATATTACAATCATGTTGAAGAGATGCTCCTTAAGGGCAGTGCATGAATATGGAGATACATCTTTGTGTTATGAGTTCGAGACCATCCCATCACCCGTATTAAAAATTGAGATGGTGAAGGCGAGACTAACCAAGAAGATGGATGTGGTATCTCCAAACTTAATCTTACCTATGTAAATGCTCCAAATATAAATATGGATATAAGAAGGAACATATATCATATGTTACCTTTATATCTTCTTGCGAAATTATTATTTGAAAAGTATTGGTTACACAGAATATTAAAATAAATTATTTACAATAAATATTTGCTCTTATTAATGATTATCTTCGATGATATCCATCTTCTGATTAGTTAAGCTTTCTTCTTTATTTAAATTTTTAAAGGTTAATGAGCTCTCTTCTTTGCGTAACTTGAAGAAAGATTGATTTTTTGAAATTGTACTATATCAAATGAGCAAAAATAAAACAACAACAATATCAACACCATTATGTGAGAAAAAATACGGGGAAAGAAAAAAAATTTCAAGCATAGAAGAACATTGAATATTTTTCCTGTCTTGCAATTCATCCCAAAGTATGATGCATAAGAGTTTGGGTCGGCTTGTTATAAGTAAGGATTAGGATAAAATCTGTTTGACGACTGATTATATAGTGAAATAATATTTGGATCCTTCAGTTATATCGAAAAACCCAATGGTTAGATCATTTACTTTACACTTATAAACAAATAAAAACATAAATTAAATAAGCTAGGTTTCGAATAGTGTCCTAATTTTTTCCCCTCTGTTTAATTAAAACCAATGTAATATGTTGTTTTTTTATTTTTATAAAAAAGTAAAACATGTCGCGCCTTGACATAATACCTCGATTTATTTTTTACTAAAATGAAAGATTCATCAGAGAATGTATTATTAATAGTAGTGTGTAAATTTACATCAATTTTATCAAATAATTGTGCAAATTATATACATAGAATTAAACATTTGAGTAATCATGCATTATAACTAAACAACTTTTTATGAATAAAATTTTAAGAATGTCAAATTTTAAAAAATGTTTAAAAAGCATATCGGTCCTCAATCGAGTAGAGTCATGTTTAAAGGATCATTGATAAAATTGTAGAGTTAGTAGTAGAATTGTATGATCCACATAAAATTGAATGATTCAGTCGAATAACTTGGTCTATGTAACATAAAAGTGTATAACTATTAAATCAAGTTGATCTAATTGTCGATGTCTCTTCAAATTTTTGAAAAAAAATCATGACACCTTCTTTTACAATTCAAGTGTTTAATTATATAAACTTTAATTTTATATAAACCTAGGCAAAATAAATGAACCTACTGAAAAATGAGTTTGATTGATATAAAATGACAGTATAAAAGAGTTTTACAATGTCATCCAATAGAAAACAAACAATATGTCATATCATTTAATTCATTTTAAAATAAAAGTGTGTTTCAATTGGATACATGATTGAAATTGGTTGACATTGTAAAGCTATTTTACATTGTCAGTGCATCAACATTTTTCTCTTGAAAAATTAGAGCAACTAACCAAAAAAATACAAAAGAACAACAATTATATATACATAAATTACATCAAATATATAATAATTTTATAAAGGCAATATAAAATGGTGTAACTATAACAAATAAAATTGTATATTTTGGGACAGTTTTCATGATTGAAGCACATCGTTTTGTTTAATTCATTCATATTATTTTCTGAAATGTTTGTGAATTTCAATAAAAAAAATTGATACAGCGGAAATTACTTGTTTTCTAGTGAGGTGGCATGTAATATGAATGTCGTTTTGCATTACTGTAGGATTAGAAAATGTGTGGCGAATGGTTAGCAAACCGACAATGCATGCAACAAACGATTAGCGACTTTATGGCGCTTATAGCAAGCGGATAGTAGTGATACATCATCATTAAATGTACAACGTGTTTTTCCTATAGGATTTAGGGGGTTATGTGTTGGATTAATTTAGGTTTTCTCTTTCATTCTCTCATGTTGAATTGTGATAAACATTCTCAAAAGTAGTGTTGATCAATTGCTCGTTCATATCACATTTCGTAAAATGCCTTTTCAACAAGAGATCCATGGTTGGGCGAGGTCAAATTTTCATAACTATATATATCTTGAGGTGAAATAGGGAGATCATCAGTGTATCATTGGTAAGATTCTTCTTTTGATTTAAGCTCCTGCCTTTTCATAATTTGTCGGAGCTAAGGCATAAGCTATTTCTAGAAAAGTTATATGATAACTTGATTGTGGTAATGTTTTCAACGAAGTTGTCGTAGTTCCCACTTGAATGATATTGACGATTCTGTGTTAGACATCCGTGGCTCAGACTTGGCCTCCATGGGCTATGACTTATATTATGGAGGATTACTTTCATATTTATATTGTCTTTTGTTTAATTCATGTACTTTTCTGTATATTTTGTTTTATTTTGTTTATCTAGGTTTGTCCTTGGTTTATATCTTCTTTCAAAAACATTAAATAACATATAATATGTTTTTATCATCATAACTAACATGCAATGTTCATTATTGGTAACAATCATAGAGAAATAGCACTTTTATTTTCCATAATTATTATATAAAACATAATCATTGTATAATCAATTAAAAGATTATACAAATTCAGCATCACAACCATACCATTTCCTACTTCTAGTTCATGAAAACTCAACATCTTAACTACGTCATGTTTTACTTATACTTCGTGATATTTCAACACCATAATTATACCATATTTTACTTCAAGTTCCAAAAAATTTAACATCACAACTATCCTATATTTTAATTCATGTTCATGAAAATTTAATATCATAACTATATCATATTTTACTTTTAGTTCATGAGAATTCAACGTCACACACACACACACACACATATATATATATATATATATATATATATATATATATATATATATATATATATATATGTCATATTTTAATTCTAGTTCATAAAAGTTCAGCAACACAACTATACCATATTTTACTTTTAGTTCATGAAAATTCAACATTTCAACCGTATCATAATCTACTTATCATAACATTTAACCCAGATTATTTTCTACTGTTGCAATCCATCATAGAACTTTCCCAAGCGTCTTTAGTTTGATCAATTGTTTAATTTTTCATGTAACATACAAATGTTAATATTCAACGCTTTTATAATGGATGTGTATAAAGTTTCATTCATATCACTAATGGATGAGTTTTGAGCATTGATAATGATGAAATGGACGAAAAAATTTTGATTAAGGTCGGTGAAAAGCCTAAAGAAATGCTTAACATATTCCTCAGTTCAAAAAAATTACCGAGGTTAATAATCTTTAATATCTATTACATTTTTTACGTAGAGTATTAAAATGGATTGTTTATAATAAACTTTGACGGAATCCAAATTTTGTTGCATACGTTTTTGTTGTATATCCAAAAAACAGTCCATAACTTATGCAACTAATGATAAGTTATATGTTCCCGCCGTGAGAATATTTATTTGAGGTCCGAGGGGAAGGAAAACAATATTATTTTTTCTTCAAAATTGAAAGCTTGACTTACTAACTAATTAAGTAAAACTCGAAATATTACAATCATGTTAAAGACAAGGTCCTTGATGGCAATGCATGAATATGGAGATAAAACCTTAAGTTTATTAACCCAAGACTATCCCACCAGCCGTGTTAAAAATCGAGATGGTGAAGCAGACAATAAACAAGAAGATGGATGTGGTATCTCCAAACATAATTTTAGATCTCACCAGTTAGGATGTAAATATGGATATAAGAAGGAAAATATATGATATGTTATCTTTATATCTTCTTGTCAAATTATTATTATTATTATAAAAGGATGATACGAATAAGTAATTATTTCTTCTTAACACCATTGATATGTCAAATAAGGTTATGTCGAGAAACAAACCCTCTAGTTGAGATTTAGAGAGAATTTAAACTCTCATAAATTTCATTTCATTCTTGAAAAGAAATAATGATAAAGAGTATAAATTAGTATTAAGAATGTTTTATTTTAATTCAACTTTATTTTATATGTCATTAGGACCAATAACTGAGGCATAAATTTTGATATTTACTTATTTAAAATAGTGTATGTTGAAGAAATTTTGGAAATTTGTGTTTGGTTGTTGCCACTATTGCAAAAAACAGATGTCTCCTCAGACGCGAAATGCATTTAACTTCGGCATAAGAAGCGAGGTAACGAAGGACGTCATAAAAAGTTTTAACTTATCAGTTCAATGATTAAAAAACTGATGGATAAAGTTGCACATCGGTTCATACCCCACCAAATGACTTTTATTATTTTCAAAAAAAGCATATCTTTTATTTCAGTTTATCTAGAAAGCTAAGAGGTAATATTATTTATGTTCTAAAAACATAGTTTTTACATTGTTTTCACAAAATATAGAATAAAAATCAAATTCCCTACCTATGTTAGATGCATTTCTTTCTCATGAAAAAAATGGTAAGATAATTAAAATCAATATTCAAATATATGATTTTAGATTTAAATAAATGTTTAAGAAAACAAACATTTAACCCAAATTATTTTCTACTCTTGCAATCCATCACAGAACTTTTCCAAGCGTCTTTAGTTTGATTAATTGTTTCATTTTCATGTAACATAGAAATGTTAATATTCAACGCTTTTATAATGGACGTCTATAAAGTTTCATTCATATCACTAATGGATGAGTCTTGAGCATTGATAATGATGAAATGGACGAAAAATATTTGATTAAGGTCGGTGAAAAGCCTAAAGAAATGCTTAACATATTCCTTGGTTCAAAAATATTACCGAGGTTAATAATCTTTAATTTCTATTACATTTTTTACATAGAGTATTAAAATGCATTGTTTATAATAAACTTTGGTAGAATCCATATTTTGTTGCATACCTTTTTGTTGTATATCCAAAAAACACTCCATAACATATGCAACTACTGATAAGTTATATGTTCCCACCGTGAGAATACTTATTTTCTGCACTTGCAATGCATCCCAGAGAGATATATTTTCCAAGTTCTAAAACGTTTCTAGATAAAAAAAAATTCATGGAAAATCCAAACAAAAATAGTTTTTGTAGTAGAAATTCATGAAATAGACTGTCATAAATATTTTCTCTATTTGGTGAGGCTATATATAAGTTAGTATTAGGATGAAATATGTTTAATGGGAGAATTTATAGTAAAATATGATTACTATAATCCCTCGTTTTTATAAGAAAATAGAAGTATATTGTCTTCTTGTTTTAAATATCACCCCAGTTATTACAAAACAACCGAGGTGAAAAACTTTTTTTTTTAATTATATTGTTTACACGGAATATTAAAATAAATTATTTACAACAAATATTTTCTCTTATTAATGAATATCTTCGATGAAATCCATCTTCTGATTAGTTAAGCTTCCTTCTTTATTTAAAATTTCAAAGGTTAATGAGCTTTCTTATTTGCATAACTTGAAGCAAGATTGATTTTTTGCACTTATAATCTACCAAATGAGCAAAAATATAACAACAACAACAACATCAACACCATTATGTAAGAACAATTTTGAGAAAATGAAATTTTAAATCCAAATTCATTTTATTATACTGTCTGTCATTGCATAAAATTGAATATGATTATGGTACGTAGTTTAATACTTTCATTTTAGTAAAAATATTTAATATATGTCATACCTTGATTTTGACCCTCCCATTTTGTATCTGTCTTTAAGATTCTGTTTGATTTAATCTTCATTTGTTATCTATCATATTCATGTCCGCTTCAAATCTATTACTATCCAAATTGCATTTTTCTATTATCTAGTATCCATGTTTCATGCATTTAATCTATTTTAAGATCCATTTAAATATCCAAAGTTTTTCTCAATGTCCATCCATGCATATATCCATGCCATTAAACCAATGTTTACAAACCAATTTCTCATTTTTACTCTTTAGTCCACTATCCATATTATATCTACATTTACGCTCATAAATCCATATAGCTCAAATATCTATTTTTAATCAATTTCCCACTTTCCAAAACCATTTTAATAACCACATCCATTTTGGCATCATTTATATTTCTATTAATGTTTTGTTTCTTTAAAGCAAGCATGTTTTTTGTTGAAAAATAAGAGAGTTCTATTTGCGTACATAGTTCATTGTATAATCAATTAAAAGAATATACAAATTCAGCATCACAACCATACCATTTCCTACTTCTAGTTCATGAAAAGTCAATATCTTAACTACTTCATGTTTTACTTATACTTCATGATAATTAAACAGCATAATTATAGCATATTTTACATCAAGTTCATAAAAATTTAACATCACAACTATCCTATATTTTACTTCTTGTTCATGAAAATTTAATATCATAACTATATCATATTTTATTTCTAGTTCATGAGAATTCAACGACACACACACACACATATTTTAATTCTAGTTCATCAAAATTCAGCAATACAACTATACCATATTTTACTTTTAGTTCATGAAAATTCAACATTTCAACCATATCGTAATCTACTTATAGTCCATGAATTTTTAGCATTTTCGACCATACCATAATATGCTTCTAGTTCGGGAAAATCCAGCGTCATAACAATAACATATTTTGCATCTAGTTAATAATAATTCAACATCACAACTAGAACATGTTTAACTTCTAATTCATGAAAGTTCAACATCATAATTATATTTTACTTTTGGTTCATGAAAATTCGGCATCATAACTATATCATATTTTACTTATAGTTCATGATAATTCAACATCACAACTATACCACATTTTACTTATACTTAATGGAAATTCATTGTAGAATTGTTCTATATTTTATTTATAGTTCATAAAATTCAGCAGCAAAACCACACTATAAGATAATTCTAATTCATTAAAAAATTCAGCATCTAACATCGTAACATACTACTAATTCATTAAAAAAAATCAGCGACAAATCTCATTACAATCCACTTAAATTCACCAAAATTAAAACCATGTCATAACCATTGTAAAATCACCAAAAGTCAACACTTAACAATATCATATTATACTATTGGTTCATTAAATCTAAGCATAGAAGCGACATCGTAACCTATGATCAACACACTAAATGATTCCACATCAAATAATATCTTAATCCATTTCAAATTCACTAAAATTGAGCATCAAAACTCTTAATCAATTGGCTTAAAATAAATCTTTAAAATACGGGGAATGTAAACAAGAAAAGAATCTAATTAACATCAATCAAATTTAAAATATTCCAAAATTTAAAAGTATGCTTATCACTATTTCTTATCCATATTCATCCTCAAATTTTATATTAGCCATAATCCAATTTTATTAAACTATTAATCCTAACTCATAAATTTTAAACAACAACCACATACCAACTAAACTATGCTATAAAATCTTGAGTTCTTTAAATTATTGATTCTCCTCTCGTTTCTTTTCTCAGTCACAGAATTAAAGACATCCGATGAAGAAATATGCAAGTAAATTTGAGGTCCGAAGGGAAGGAAAAGAATATTATTTTTTTCTTCAAAATTGACCCCTTGACTTACTAAATAATTAAGTAAAACTCGAAATATTACAATCATGTTAAAGAGATTCTCCTTGACGGCATTGCATGAATATGGAGATAAAACCTTAAGTTTATGAACCCGAGACCATCCCACCAGTCGTGTTAAAAATCGAGATGGTGAAGCAGACACTAACCAAGAAGATGGATGTGGTATCTCCAAACCTAATTTACATCTCTCTAGTCAGAATGTAAATGCTTCAATTATAAATATGGATATAAGAAGGAAAATATATGATATGTTATCTTTATATCTTCTTGCCAAATTATTATTATAAAAGTATGATACAAATAAGTAATTATTTCTTCTTAACACCATTGATATGTCAAATAAGGTTATGTCCAGAAACAAACCCTCTAGTTGAGATTTAGAGAGAATTTAAACTCTCATAAGTTTCATTTCATTCTTGAAAAGAAATAATGATAAAGAGTATAAATTAGTATTAAGAATGTTTTATTTTAATTCAACTTTATTTTATATGTCATTAGGACTAATAACTGAGGTGTAAATTTTGATATTTACTTATTTAAAATAGTGTATGTTGAAGAAATTTTGGAATTTTGTGTTTGGTTGTTGCCACTATTGCAAAAAACAGATGTCTCCTCAGACGCGAAATGCATTTAACTTTGGCATAAGAAGCGAGGTAACGAAGGACGTCATAAAAAGTTTTAACTTATCAGTTCAATGATTAAAAAACTGATGGATAAAGTTGCACATCGGTTCATACCCCACCAAATGACTTTTATTATTTTCAAAAAAAGCATATCTTTTATTTCAGTTTATCTAGAAAGCTAAGAGGTAATATTATTTATGTTCTAAAAACATAGTTTTTACATTGTTTTCACAAAATATAGAATAAAAATCAAATTCCCTACCTATGTTAGATGCATTTCTTTCTCATGCAAAAAATGGTAAGATAATTAAAATCATTATTCAAATATATGATTTTAGATTTAAATAAATGTTTAAGAAAACAAACATTTAACCCAAATTATTTTCTACTCTTGCAATCCATCACAGAACTTTTCCAAGCGTCTTTAGTTTGATTAATTGTTTCATTTTCATGTAACATAGAAATGTTAATATTCAACGCTTTTATAATGGACGTCTATAAAGTTTCATTCATATCACTAATGGATGAGTCTTGAGCATTGATAATGATGAAATGGACGAAAAATATTTGATTAAGGTCGGTGAAAAGCCTAAAGAAATGCTTAACATATTCCTTGGTTCAAAAATATTACCGAGGTTAATAATCTTTAATTTCTATTACATTTTTTACATAGAGTATTAAAATGCATTGTTTATAATAAACTTTGGTAGAATCCATATTTTGTTGCATACCTTTTTGTTGTATATCCAAAAAACACTCCATAACATATGCAACTACTGATAAGTTATATGTTCCCACCGTGAGAATACTTATTTTCTGCACTTGCAATGCATCCCAGAGAGATATATTTTCCAAGTTCTAAAGCGTTTCTAGATAAAAAAAAATTCATGGAAAATCCAAACAAAAATAGTTTTTGTAGTAGAAATTCATGAAATAGACTGTCATAAATATTTTCTCTATTTGGTGAGGCTATATATAAGTTAGTATTAGGATGAAATATGTTTAATGGGAGAATTTATAGTAAAATATGATTACTATAATCCCTCGTTTTTATAAGAAAATAGAAGTATATTGTCTTCTTGTTTTAAATATCACCCCAGTTATTACAAAACAACCGAGGTGAAAAACTTTTTTTTTTAATTATATTGTTTACACGGAATATTAAAATAAATTATTTACAACAAATATTTTCTCTTATTAATGAATATCTTCGATGAAATCCATCTTCTGATTAGTTAAGCTTCCTTCTTTATTTAAAATTTCAAAGGTTAATGAGCTTTCTTATTTGCATAACTTGAAGCAAGATTGATTTTTTGCACTTATAATCTACCAAATGAGCAAAAATATAACAACAACAACAACATCAACACCATTATGTAAGAACAATTTTGAGAAAATGAAATTTTAAATCCAAATTCATTTTATTATACTGTCTGTCATTGCATAAAATTGAATATGATTATGGTACGTAGTTTAATACTTTCATTTTAGTAAAAATATTTAATATATGTCATACCTTGATTTTGACCCTCCCATTTTGTATCTGTCTTTAAGATTCTGTTTGATTTAATCTTCATTTGTTATCTATCATATTCATGTCCGCTTCAAATCTATTACTATCCAAATTGCATTTTTCTATTATCTAGTATCCATGTTTCATGCATTTAATCTATTTTAAGATCCATTTAAATATCCAAAGTTTTTCTCAATGTCCATCCATGCATATATCCATGCCATTAAACCAATGTTTACAAACCAATTTCTCATTTTTACTCTTTAGTCCACTATCCATATTATATCTACATTTACGCTCATAAATCCATATAGCTCAAATATCTATTTTTAATCAATTTCCCACTTTCCAAAACCATTTTAATAACCACATCCATTTTGGCATCATTTATATTTCTATTAATGTTTTGTTTCTTTAAAGCAAGCATGTTTTTTGTTGAAAAATAAGAGAGTTCTATTTGCGTACATAGTTCATTGTATAATCAATTAAAAGAATATACAAATTCAGCATCACAACCATACCATTTCCTACTTCTAGTTCATGAAAAGTCAATATCTTAACTACTTCATGTTTTACTTATACTTCATGATAATTAAACAGCATAATTATAGCATATTTTACATCAAGTTCATAAAAATTTAACATCACAACTATCCTATATTTTACTTCTTGTTCATGAAAATTTAATATCATAACTATATCATATTTTATTTCTAGTTCATGAGAATTCAACGACACACACACACACATATTTTAATTCTAGTTCATCAAAATTCAGCAATACAACTATACCATATTTTACTTTTAGTTCATGAAAATTCAACATTTCAACCATATCGTAATCTACTTATAGTCCATGAATTTTTAGCATTTTCGACCATACCATAATATGCTTCTAGTTCGGGAAAATCCAGCGTCATAACAATAACATATTTTGCATCTAGTTAATAATAATTCAACATCACAACTAGAACATGTTTAACTTCTAATTCATGAAAGTTCAACATCATAATTATATTTTACTTTTGGTTCATGAAAATTCGGCATCATAACTATATCATATTTTACTTATAGTTCATGATAATTCAACATCACAACTATACCACATTTTACTTATACTTAATGGAAATTCATTGTAGAATTGTTCTATATTTTATTTATAGTTCATAAAATTCAGCAGCAAAACCACACTATAAGATAATTCTAATTCATTAAAAAATTCAGCATCTAACATCGTAACATACTACTAATTCATTAAAAAAAATCAGCGACAAATCTCATTACAATCCACTTAAATTCACCAAAATTAAAACCATGTCATAACCATTGTAAAATCACCAAAAGTCAACACTTAACAATATCATATTATACTATTGGTTCATTAAATCTAAGCATAGAAGCGACATCGTAACCTATGATCAACACACTAAATGATTCCACATCAAATAATATCTTAATCCATTTCAAATTCACTAAAATTGAGCATCAAAACTCTTAATCAATTGGCTTAAAATAAATCTTTAAAATACGGAGAATGTAAACAAGAAAAGAATTTAATTAACATCAATCAAATTTAAAATATTCCAAAATTTAAAAGTATGCTTATCACTATTTCTTATCCATATTCATCCTCAAATTTTATATTAGCCATAATCCAATTTTATTAAACTATTAATCCTAACTCATAAATTTTAAACAACAACCACATACCAACTAAAGTATGCTATAAAATCTTGAGTTCTTTAAATTATTGATTCTCCTCTCGTTTCTTTTCTCAGTCACAGAATTAAAGACATCCGATGAAGAAATATGCAAGTAAATTTGAGGTCCGAAGGGAAGGAAAAGAATATTATTTTTTTCTTCAAAATTGACCCCTTGACTTACTAAATAATTAAGTAAAACTCGAAATATTACAATCATGTTAAAGAGATTCTCCTTGACGGCATTGCATGAATATGGAGATAAAACCTTAAGTTTATGAACCCGAGACCATCCCACCAGTCGTGTTAAAAATCGAGATGGTGAAGCAGACACTAACCAAGAAGATGGATGTGGTATCTCCAAACCTAATTTACATCTCTCTAGTCAGAATGTAAATGCTTCAATTATAAATATGGATATAAGAAGGAAAATATATGATATGTTATCTTTATATCTTCTTGCCAAATTATTATTATAAAAGTATGATACAAATAAGTAATTATTTCTTCTTAACACCATTGATATGTCAAATAAGGTTATGTCCAGAAACAAACCCTCTAGTTGAGATTTAGAGAGAATTTAAACTCTCATAAGTTTCATTTCATTCTTGAAAAGAAATAATGATAAAGAGTATAAATTAGTATTAAGAATGTTTTATTTTAATTCAACTTTATTTTATATGTCATTAGGACTAATAACTGAGGTGTAAATTTTGATATTTACTTATTTAAAATAGTGTATGTTGAAGAAATTTTGGAATTTTGTGTTTGGTTGTTGCCACTATTGCAAAAAACAGATGTCTCCTCAGACGCGAAATGCATTTAACTTTGGCATAAGAAGCGAGGTAACGAAGGACGTCATAAAAAGTTTTAACTTATCAGTTCAATGATTAAAAAACTGATGGATAAAGTTGCACATCGGTTCATACCCCACCAAATGACTTTTATTATTTTCAAAAAAAGCATATCTTTTATTTCAGTTTATCTAGAAAGCTAAGAGGTAATATTATTTATGTTCTAAAAACATAGTTTTTACATTGTTTTCACAAAATATAGAATAAAAATCAAATTCCCTACCTATGTTAGATGCATTTCTTTCTCATGCAAAAAATGGTAAGATAATTAAAATCATTATTCAAATATATGATTTTAGATTTAAATAAATGTTTAAGAAAACAAACATTTAACCCAAATTATTTTCTACTCTTGCAATCCATCACAGAACTTTTCCAAGCGTCTTTAGTTTGATTAATTGTTTCATTTTCATGTAACATAGAAATGTTAATATTCAACGCTTTTATAATGGACGTCTATAAAGTTTCATTCATATCACTAATGGATGAGTCTTGAGCATTGATAATGATGAAATGGACGAAAAATATTTGATTAAGGTCGGTGAAAAGCCTAAAGAAATGCTTAACATATTCCTTGGTTCAAAAATATTACCGAGGTTAATAATCTTTAATTTCTATTACATTTTTTACATAGAGTATTAAAATGCATTGTTTATAATAAACTTTGGTAGAATCCATATTTTGTTGCATACCTTTTTGTTGTATATCCAAAAAACACTCCATAACATATGCAACTACTGATAAGTTATATGTTCCCACCGTGAGAATACTTATTTTCTGCACTTGCAATGCATCCCAGAGAGATATATTTTCCAAGTTCTAAAGCGTTTCTAGATAAAAAAAAATTCATGGAAAATCCAAACAAAAATAGTTTTTGTAGTAGAAATTCATGAAATAGACTGTCATAAATATTTTCTCTATTTGGTGAGGCTATATATAAGTTAGTATTAGGATGAAATATGTTTAATGGGAGAATTTATAGTAAAATATGATTACTATAATCCCTCGTTTTTATAAGAAAATAGAAGTATATTGTCTTCTTGTTTTAAATATCACCCCAGTTATTACAAAACAACCGAGGTGAAAAACTTTTTTTTTTAATTATATTGTTTACACGGAATATTAAAATAAATTATTTACAACAAATATTTTCTCTTATTAATGAATATCTTCGATGAAATCCATCTTCTGATTAGTTAAGCTTTCTTCTTTATTTAAAATTTCAAAGGTTAATGAGCTTTCTTATTTGCATAACTTGAAGCAAGATTGATTTTTTGCACTTATAATCTACCAAATGAGCAAAAATATAACAACAACAACAACATCAACACCATTATGTAAGAACAATTTTGAGAAAATGAAATTTTAAATCCAAATTCATTTTATTATACTGTCTGTCATTGCATAAAATTGAATATGATTATGGTACGTAGTTTAATACTTTCATTTTAGTAAAAATATTTAATATATGTCATACCTTGATTTTGACCCTCCCATTTTGTATCTGTCTTTAAGATTCTGTTTGATTTAATCTTCATTTGTTATCTATCATATTCATGTCCGCTTCAAATCTATTACTATCCAAATTGCATTTTTCTATTATCTAGTATCCATGTTTCATGCATTTAATCTATTTTAAGATCCATTTAAATATCCAAAGTTTTTCTCAATGTCCATCCATGCATATATCCATGCCATTAAACCAATGTTTACAAACCAATTTCTCATTTTTACTCTTTAGTCCACTATCCATATTATATCTACATTTACGCTCATAAATCCATATAGCTCAAATATCTATTTTTAATCAATTTCCCACTTTCCAAAACCATTTTAATAACCACATCCATTTTGGCATCATTTATATTTCTATTAATGTTTTGTTTCTTTAAAGCAAGCATGTTTTTTGTTGAAAAATAAGAGAGTTCTATTTGCGTACATAGTTCATTGTATAATCAATTAAAAGAATATACAAATTCAGCATCACAACCATACCATTTCCTACTTCTAGTTCATGAAAAGTCAATATCTTAACTACTTCATGTTTTACTTATACTTCATGATAATTAAACAGCATAATTATAGCATATTTTACATCAAGTTCATAAAAATTTAACATCACAACTATCCTATATTTTACTTCTTGTTCATGAAAATTTAATATCATAACTATATCATATTTTATTTCTAGTTCATGAGAATTCAACGACACACACACACACATATTTTAATTCTAGTTCATCAAAATTCAGCAATACAACTATACCATATTTTACTTTTAGTTCATGAAAATTCAACATTTCAACCATATCGTAATCTACTTATAGTCCATGAATTTTTAGCATTTTCGACCATACCATAATATGCTTCTAGTTCGGGAAAATCCAGCGTCATAACAATAACATATTTTGCATCTAGTTAATAATAATTCAACATCACAACTAGAACATGTTTAACTTCTAATTCATGAAAGTTCAACATCATAATTATATTTTACTTTTGGTTCATGAAAATTCGGCATCATAACTATATCATATTTTACTTATAGTTCATGATAATTCAACATCACAACTATACCACATTTTACTTATACTTAATGGAAATTCATTGTAGAATTGTTCTATATTTTATTTATAGTTCATAAAATTCAGCAGCAAAACCACACTATAAGATAATTCTAATTCATTAAAAAATTCAGCATCTAACATCGTAACATACTACTAATTCATTAAAAAAAATCAGCGACAAATCTCATTACAATCCACTTAAATTCACCAAAATTAAAACCATGTCATAACCATTGTAAAATCACCAAAAGTCAACACTTAACAATATCATATTATACTATTGGTTCATTAAATCTAAGCATAGAAGCGACATCGTAACCTATGATCAACACACTAAATGATTCCACATCAAATAATATCTTAATCCATTTCAAATTCACTAAAATTGAGCATCAAAACTCTTAATCAATTGGCTTAAAATAAATCTTTAAAATACGGAGAATGTAAACAAGAAAAGAATTTAATTAACATCAATCAAATTTAAAATATTCCAAAATTTAAAAGTATGCTTATCACTATTTCTTATCCATATTCATCCTCAAATTTTATATTAGCCATAATCCAATTTTATTAAACTATTAATCCTAACTCATAAATTTTAAACAACAACCACATACCAACTAAAGTATGCTATAAAATCTTGAGTTCTTTAAATTATTGATTCTCCTCTCGTTTCTTTTCTCAGTCACAGAATTAAAGACATCCGATGAAGAAATATGCAAGTAAATTTGAGGTCCGAAGGGAAGGAAAAGAATATTATTTTTTTCTTCAAAATTGACCCCTTGACTTACTAAATAATTAAGTAAAACTCGAAATATTACAATCATGTTAAAGAGATTCTCCTTGACGGCATTGCATGAATATGGAGATAAAACCTTAAGTTTATGAACCCGAGACCATCCCACCAGCCGTGTTAAAAATCGAGATGGTGAAGCAGACACTAACCAAGAAGATGGATGTGGTATCTCCAAACCTAATTTACATCTCTCTAGTCAGAATGTAAATGCTTCAATTATAAATATGGATATAAGAAGGAAAATATATGATATGTTATCTTTATATCTTCTTGCCAAATTATTATTATAAAAGTATGATACAAATAAGTAATTATTTCTTCTTAACACCATTGATATGTCAAATAAGGTTATGTCGAGAAACAAACCCTCTAGTTGAGATTTAGAGAGAATTTAAACTCTCATAAGTTTCATTTCATTCTTGAAAAGAAATAATGATAAAGAGTATAAATTAGTATTAAGAATGTTTTATTTTAATTCAACTTTATTTTATATGTCATTAGGACTAATAACTGAGGTGTAAATTTTGATATTTACTTATTTAAAATAGTGTATGTTGAAGAAATTTTGGAATTTTGTGTTTGGTTGTTGCCACTATTGCAAAAAACAGATGTCTCCTCAGACGCGAAATGCATTTAACTTCGGCATAAGAAGCGAGGTAACGAAGGACGTCATAAAAAGTTTTAACTTATCAGTTCAATGATTAAAAAACTGATGGATAAAGTTGCACATCGGTTCATACCCCACCAAATGACTTTTATTATTTTCAAAAAAAGCATATCTTTTATTTCAGTTTATCTAGAAAGCTAAGAGGTAATATTATTTATGTTCTAAAAACATAGTTTTTACATTGTTTTCACAAAATATAGAATAAAAATCAAATTCCCTACCTATGTTAGATGCATTTCTTTCTCATGCAAAAAATGGTAAGATAATTAAAATCATTATTCAAATATATGATTTTAGATTTAAATAAATGTTTAAGAAAACAAACATTTAACCCAAATTATTTTCTACTCTTGCAATCCATCACAAAACTTTTCCAAGCGTCTTTAGTTTGATTAATTGTTTCATTTTCATGTAACATAGAAATGTTAATATTCAACGCTTTTATAATGGACGTCTATAAAGTTTCATTCATATCACTAATGGATGAGTCTTGAGCATTGATAATGATGAAATGGACGAAAAATATTTGATTAAGGTCGGTGAAAAGCCTAAAGAAATGCTTAACATATTCCTTGGTTCAAAAATATTACCGAGGTTAATAATCTTTAATTTCTATTACATTTTTTACATAGAGTATTAAAATGCATTGTTTATAATAAACTTTGGTAGAATCCATATTTTGTTGCATACCTTTTTGTTGTATATCCAAAAAACACTCCATAACATATGCAACTACTGATAAGTTATATGTTCCCACCGTGAGAATACTTATTTTCTGCACTTGCAATGCATCCCAGAGAGATATATTTTCCAAGTTCTAAAGCGTTTCTAGATAAAAAAAAATTCATGGCAAATCCAAACAAAAATAGTTTTTGTAGTAGAAATTCATGAAATAGACTATAATAAATATTTTCTCTATTTGGTGAGGCTATATATAAGTTAGTATTAGGATGAAATATGTTTAATGGGAGAATTTATAGTAAAATATGATTACTATAATCCCTCGTTTTTATAAGAAAATAGAAGTATATTGTCTTCTTGTTTTAAATATCACCCCAGTTATTACAAAACAACCGAGGTGAAAAACTTTTTTTTTTAATTATATTGTTTACACGGAATATTAAAATAAATTATTTACAACAAATATTTTCTCTTATTAATGAATATCTTCGATGAAATCCATCTTCTGATTAGTTAAGCTTCCTTCTTTATTTAAAATTTCAAAGGTTAATGAGCTCTCTTATTTGCATAACTTGAAGCAAGATTGATTTTTTGCACTTATAATCTACCAAATGAGCAAAAATATAACAACAACAACAACATCAACACCATTATGTAAGAACAATTTTGAGAAAATGAAATTTTAAATCCAAATTCATTTTATTATACTGTCTGTCATTGCATAAAATTGAATATGATTATGGTACGTAGTTTAATACTTTCATTTTAGTAAAAATATTTAATATATGTCATACCTTGATTTTGACCCTCCCATTTTGTATCTTTCTTTAAGATTCTGTTTGATTTAATCTTCATTTGTTATCTATCATATTCATGTCCGCTTCAAATCTATTACTATCCAAATTGCATTTTTCTATTATCTAGTATCCATGTTTCATGCATTTAATCTATTGTAAGATCCATTTAAATATCCAAAGTTTTTCTCAATGTCCATCCATGCATATATCCATGCCATTAAACCAATGTTTACAAACCAATTTCTCATTTTTACTCTTTAGTCCACTATCCATATTATATCTACATTTACGCTCATAAATCCATATAGCTCAAATATCTATTTTTAATCAATTTCCCACTTTCCAAAACCATTTTAATAACCACATCCATTTTGGCATCATTTATATTTCTATTAATGTTTTGTTTCTTTAAAGCAAGCATGTTTTTTGTTGAAAAATAAGAGAGTTCTATTTGCGTACATAGTTCATTGTATAATCAATTAAAAGAATATACAAATTCAGCATCACAACCATACCATTTCCTACTTCTAGTTCATGAAAAGTCAATATCTTAACTACTTCATGTTTTACTTATACTTCATGATAATTAAACAACATAATTATAGCATATTTTACATCAAGTTCATAAAAATTTAACATCACAACTATCCTATATTTTACTTCTTGTTCATGAAAATTTAATATCATAACTATATCATATTTTATTTCTAGTTCATGAGAATTCAACGACACACACACACACATATTTTAATTCTAGTTCATCAAAATTCAGCAATACAACTATACCATATTTTACTTTTAGTTCATGAAAATTCAACATTTCAACCATATCGTAATCTACTTATAGTCCATGAATTTTTAGCATTTTCGACCATACCATAATATGCTTCTAGTTCGGGAAAATCCAGCGTCATAACAATAACATATTTTGCATCTAGTTAATAATAATTCAACATCACAACTAGAACATGTTTAACTTCTAATTCATGAAAGTTCAACATCATAATTATATTTTACTTTTGGTTCATGAAAATTCGGCATCATAACTATATCATATTTTACTTATAGTTCATGATAATTCAACATCACAACTATACCACATTTTACTTATACTTAATGGAAATTCATTGTAGAATTGTTCTATATTTTATTTATAGTTCATAAAATTCAGCAGCAAAACCACACTATAAGATAATTCTAATTCATTAAAAAATTCAGCATCTAACATCGTAACATACTACTAATTCATTAAAAAAAATCAGCGACAAATCTCATTACAATCCACTTAAATTCACCAAAATTAAAACCATGTCATAACCATTGTAAAATCACCAAAAGTCAACACTTAACAATATCATATTATACTATTGGTTCATTAAATCTAAGCATAGAAGCGACATCGTAACCTATGATCAACACACTAAATGATTCCACATCAAATAATATCTTAATCCATTTCAAATTCACTAAAATTGAGCATCAAAACTCTTAATCAATTGGCTTAAAATAAATCTTTAAAATACGGGGAATGTAAACAAGAAAAGAATCTAATTAACATCAATCAAATTTAAAATATTCCAAAATTTAAAAGTATGCTTATCACTATTTCTTATCCATATTCATCCTCAAATTTTATATTAGCCATAATCCAATTTTATTAAACTATTAATCCTAACTCATAAATTTTAAACAACAACCACATACCAACTAAAGTATGCTATAAAATCTTGAGTTCTTTAAATTATTGATTCTCCTCTCGTTTCTTTTCTCAGTCACAGAATTAAAGACATCCGATGAAGAAATATGCAAGTAAATTTGAGGTCCGAAGGGAAGGAAAAGAATATTATTTTTTTCTTCAAAATTGACCCCTTGACTTACTAAATAATTAAGTAAAACTCGAAATATTACAATCATGTTAAAGAGATTCTCCTTGACGGCATTGCATGAATATGGAGATAAAACCTTAAGTTTATGAACCCGAGACCATCCCACCAGCCGTGTTAAAAATCGAGATGGTGAAGCAGACACTAACCAAGAAGATGGATGTGGTATCTCCAAACCTAATTTACATGTCTCTAGTCAGAATGTAAATGCTTCAATTATAAATATGGATATAAGAAGGAAAATATATGATATGTTATCTTTATATCTTCTTGCCAAATTATTATTATAAAAGTATGATACAAATAAGTAATTATTTCTTCTTAACACCATTGATATGTCAAATAAGGTTATGTCCAGAAACAAACCCTCTAGTTGAGATTTAGAGAGAATTTAAACTCTCATAAGTTTCATTTCATTCTTGAAAAGAAATAATGATAAAGAGTATAAATTAGTATTAAGAATGTTTTATTTTAATTCAACTTTATTTTATATGTCATTAGGACTAATAACTGAGGTATAAATTTTGATATTTACTTATTTAAAATAGTGTATGTTGAAGAAATTTTGGAATTTTGTGTTTGGTTGTTGCCACTATTGCAAAAAACAGATGTCTCCTCAGACGCGAAATGCATTTAACTTCGGCATAAGAAGCGAGGTAACGAAGGACGTCATAAAAAGTTTTAACTTATCAGTTCAATGATTAAAAAACTGATGGATAAAGTTGCACATCGGTTCATACCCCACCAAATGACTTTTATTATTTTCAAAAAAAGCATATCTTTTATTTCAGTTTATCTAGAAAGCTAAGAGGTAATATTATTTATGTTCTAAAAACATAGTTTTTACATTGTTTTCACAAAATATAGAATAAAAATCAAATTCCCTACCTATGTTAGATGCATTTCTTTCTCATGCAAAAAATGGTAAGATAATTAAAATCATTATTCAAATATATGATTTTAGATTTAAATAAATGTTTAAGAAAACAAACATTTAACCCAAATTATTTTCTACTCTTGCAATCCATCACAAAACTTTTCCAAGCGTCTTTAGTTTGATTAATTGTTTCATTTTCATGTAACATAGAAATGTTAATATTCAACGCTTTTATAATGGACGTCTATAAAGTTTCATTCATATCACTAATGGATGAGTCTTGAGCATTGATAATGATGAAATGGACGAAAAATATTTGATTAAGGTCGGTGAAAAGCCTAAAGAAATGCTTAACATATTCCTTGGTTCAAAAATATTACCGAGGTTAATAATCTTTAATTTCTATTACATTTTTTACATAGAGTATTAAAATGCATTGTTTATAATAAACTTTGGTAGAATCCATATTTTGTTGCATACCTTTTTGTTGTATATCCAAAAAACACTCCATAACATATGCAACTACTGATAAGTTATATGTTCCCACCGTGAGAATACTTATTTTCTGCACTTGCAATGCATCCCAGTGAGATATATTTTCCAAGTTCTAAAGCGTTTCTAGATAAAAAAAAAATCATGGAAAATTAACACAAAAATAGTTTTTGTAGTAGAAATTCATGAAATAGACTATAATAAATATTTTCTCTATTTGGTGAGGCTATATATAAGTTAGTATTAGGATGAAATATGTTTAATGGGAGAATTTATAGTAAAATATGATTACTATAATCCCTCGTTTTTATAAGAAAATAGAAGTATATTGTCTTCTTGTTTTAAATATCACCCCAGTTATTTCAAAACAACCGAGGTGAAAAACTTTTTTTTTAATTATATTGTTTACACGGAATATTAAAATAAATTATTTACAACAAATATTTTCTCTTATTAATGAATATCTTCGATGAAATCCATCTTCTGATTAGTTAAGCTTCCTTCTTTATTTAAAATTTCAAAGGTTAATGAGCTCTCTTATTTGCATAACTTGAAGCAAGATTGATTTTTTGCACTTATAATCTACCAAATGAGCAAAAATACAACAACAACAACAACATCAACACCATCATGTAAGAACAATTTTGAGAAAATGAAATTTTAAATCCAAATTCATTTTATTATACTGTCTGTCATTGCATAAAATTGAATATGATTATGGTACGTAGTTTAATACTTTCATTTTAGTAAAAATATTTAATATATGTCATACCTTGATTTTGACCCTCCCATTTTATATCTGTCTTTAAGATTCTGTTTGATTTAATCTTCATTTGTTATCTATCATATTCATGTCCGCTTCAAATCTATTACTATCCAAATTGCATTTTTCTATTATCTAGTATCCATGTTTCATGCATTTTATCTATTTTAAGATCCATTTAAATATCCAAAGTTTTTCTCAATGTCCATCCATGCATATATCCATGCCATTAAACCAATGTTTACAAACCAATTTCTCATTTTTACTCTTTAGTCCACTATCCATATTATATCTACATTTACGCTCATAAATCCATATAGCTCAAATATCTATTTTTAATCAATTTCCCACTTTCCAAAACCATTTTAATAACCACATCCATTTTGGCATCATTTATATTTCTATTAATGTTTTGTTTCTTTAAAGCAAGCATGTTTTTTGTTGAAAAATAAGAGAGTTCTATTTGCGTACATAGTTCATTGTATAATCAATTAAAAGAATATACAAATTCAGCATCACAACCATACCATTTCCTACTTCTAGTTCATGAAAAGTCAACATCTTAACTACTTCATGTTTTACTTATACTTCATGATAATTAAACAGCATAATTATAGCATATTTTACATCAAGTTCATAAAAATTTAACATCACAACTATCCTATATTTTACTTCTTGTTCATGAAAATTTAATATCATAACTATATCATATTTTACTTCTAGTTCATGAGAATTCAACGACACACACACACACATATTTTAATTCTAGTTCATGAAAATTCAGCAATACAACTATACCATATTTTACTTTTAGTTCATGAAAATTCAACATTTCAACCATATCGTAATCTACTTATAGTCCATGAATTTTTAGCATTTTCGACCATACCATAATATGCTTCTAGTTCGGGAAAATCCAGCGTCATAACAATAACATATTTTGCATCTAGTTAATAATAATTCAACATCACAACTAGAACATGTTTAACTTCTAATTCATGAAAGTTCAACATCATAATTATATTTTACTTTTGGTTCATGAAAATTCGGCATCATAACTATATCATATTTTACTTATAGTTCATGATAATTCAACATCACAACTATACCATATTTTACTTATACTTAATGGAAATTCATTGTAGAATTGTTCTATATTTTATTTATAGTTCATAAAATTCAGCAGCAAAACCACACTATAAGATAATTCTAATTCATTAAAAAATTCAGCATCTAACATCGTAACATACTACTAATTCATTAAAAAAAATCAGCGACAAATCTCATTACAATCCACTTAAATTCACCAAAATTAAAACCATGTCATAACCATTGTAAAATCACCAAAAGTCAACACTTAACAATATCATATTATACTATTGCTTCATTAAATCTAAGCATAGAAGCGACATCGTAACCTATGATCAACACACTAAATGATTCCACATCAAATAATATCTTAATCCATTTCAAATTCACTAAAATTGAGCATCAAAACTCTTAATCAATTGGCTTAAAATAAATCTTTAAAATACGGAGAATGTAAACAAGAAAAGAATTTAATTAACATCAATCAAATTTAAAATATTCCAAAATTTAAAAGTATGCTTATCACTATTTCTTATCCATATTCATCCTCAAATTTTATATTAGCCATAATCCAATTTTATTAAACTATTAATCCTAACTCATAAATTTTAAACAACAACCACATACCAACTAAAGTATGCTATAAAATCTTGAGTTCTTTAAATTATTGATTCTCCTCTCGTTTCTTTTCTCAGTCACAGAATTAAAGACATCCGATGAAGAAATATGCAAGTAAATTTGAGGTCCGAAGGGAAGGAAAAGAATATTATTTTTTTCTTCAAAATTGACCCCTTGACTTACTAAATAATTAAGTAAAACTCGAAATATTACAATCATGTTAAAGAGATTCTCCTTGACGGCATTGCATGAATATGGAGATAAAACCTTAAGTTTATGAACCCGAGACCATCCCACCAGCCGTGTTAAAAATCGAGATGGTGAAGCAGACACTAACCAAGAAGATGGATGTGGTATCTCCAAACCTAATTTACATCTCTCTAGTCAGAATGTAAATGCTTCAATTATAAATATGGATATAAGAAGGAAAATATATGATATGTTATCTTTATATCTTCTTGCCAAATTATTATTATAAAAGTATGATACAAATAAGTAATTATTTCTTCTTAACACCATTGATATGTCAAATAAGGTTATGTCGAGAAACAAACCCTCTAGTTGAGATTTAGAGAGAATTTAAACTCTCATAAGTTTCATTTCATTCTTGAAAAGAAATAATGATAAAGAGTATAAATTAGTATTAAGAATGTTTTATTTTAATTCAACTTTATTTTATATGTCATTAGGACTAATAACTGAGGTGTAAATTTTGATATTTACTTATTTAAAATAGTGTATGTTGAAGAAATTTTGGAATTTTGTGTTTGGTTGTTGCCACTATTGCAAAAAACAGATGTCTCCTCAGACGCGAAATGCATTTAACTTCGGCATAAGAAGCGAGGTAACGAAGGACGTCATAAAAAGTTTTAACTTATCAGTTCAATGATTAAAAAACTGATGGATAAAGTTGCACATCGGTTCATACCCCACCAAATGACTTTTATTATTTTCAAAAAAAGCATATCTTTTATTTCAGTTTATCTAGAAAGCTAAGAGGTAATATTATTTATGTTCTAAAAACATAGTTTTTACATTGTTTTCACAAAATATAGAATAAAAATCAAATTCCCTACCTATGTTAGATGCATTTCTTTCTCATGCAAAAAATGGTAAGATAATTAAAATCATTATTCAAATATATGATTTTAGATTTAAATAAATGTTTAAGAAAACAAACATTTAACCCAAATTATTTTCTACTCTTGCAATCCATCACAAAACTTTTCCAAGCGTCTTTAGTTTGATTAATTGTTTCATTTTCATGTAACATAGAAATGTTAATATTCAACGCTTTTATAATGGACGTCTATAAAGTTTCATTCATATCACTAATGGATGAGTCTTGAGCATTGATAATGATGAAATGGACGAAAAATATTTGATTAAGGTCGGTGAAAAGCCTAAAGAAATGCTTAACATATTCCTTGGTTCAAAAATATTACCGAGGTTAATAATCTTTAATTTCTATTACATTTTTTACATAGAGTATTAAAATGCATTGTTTATAATAAACTTTGGTAGAATCCATATTTTGTTGCATACCTTTTTGTTGTATATCCAAAAAACACTCCATAACATATGCAACTACTGATAAGTTATATGTTCCCACCGTGAGAATACTTATTTTCTGCACTTGCAATGCATCCCAGAGAGATATATTTTCCAAGTTCTAAAGCGTTTCTAGATAAAAAAAAATTCATGGAAAAGCAACACAAAAATAGTTTTTGTAGTAGAAATTCATGAAATAGACTATAATAAATATTTTCTCTATTTGGTGAGGCTATATATAAGTTAGTATTAGGATGAAATATGTTTAATGGGAGAATTTATAGTAAAATATGATTACTATAATCCCTCGTTTTTATAAGAAAATAGAAGTATATTGTCTTCTTGTTTTAAATATCACCCCAGTTATTACAAAACAACCGAGGTGAAAAACTTTTTTTTTAATTATATTGTTTACACGGAATATTAAAATAAATTATTTACAACAAATATCTTCTCTTATTAATGAATATCTTCGATGAAATCCATCTTCTGATTAGTTAAGCTTCCTTCTTTATTTAAAATTTCAAAGGTTAATGAGCTCTCTTATTTGCATAACTTGAAGCAAGATTGATTTTTTGCACTTATAATCTACCAAATGAGCAAAAATACAACAACAACAACAACATCAACACCATCATGTAAGAACAATTTTGAGAAAATGAAATTTTAAATCCAAATTCATTTTATTATACTGTCTGTCATTGCATAAAATTGAATATGATTATGGTACGTAGTTTAATACTTTCATTTTAGTAAAAATATTTAATATATGTCATACCTTGATTTTGACCCTCCCATTTTGTATCTGTCTTTAAGATTCTGTTTGATTTAATCTTCATTTGTTATCTATCATATTCATGTCCGCTTCAAATCTATTACTATCCAAATTGCATTTTTCTATTATCTAGTATCCATGTTTCATGCATTTAATCTATTTTAAGATCCATTTAAATATCCAAAGTTTTTCTCAATGTCCATCCATGCATATATCCATGCCATTAAACCAATGTTTACAAACCAATTTCTCATTTTTACTCTTTAGTCCACTATCCATATTATATCTACATTTACGCTCATAAATCCATATAGCTCAAATATCTATTTTTAATCAATTTCCCACTTTCCAAAACCATTTTAATAACCACATCCATTTTGGCATCATTTATATTTCTATTAATGTTTTGTTTCTTTAAAGCAAGCATGTTTTTTGTTGAAAAATAAGAGAGTTCTATTTGCGTACATAGTTCATTGTATAATCAATTAAAAGAATATACAAATTCAGCATCACAACCATACCATTTCCTACTTCTAGTTCATGAAAAGTCAATATCTTAACTACTTCATGTTTTACTTATACTTCATGATAATTAAACAGCATAATTATAGCATATTTTACATCAAGTTCATAAAAATTTAACATCACAACTATCCTATATTTTACTTCTTGTTCATGAAAATTTAATATCATAACTATATCATATTTTACTTCTAGTTCATGAGAATTCAACGACACACACACACACATATTTTAATTCTAGTTCATCAAAATTCAGCAATACAACTATACCATATTTTACTTTTAGTTCATGAAAATTCAACATTTCAACCATATCGTAATCTACTTATAGTCCATGAATTTTTAGCATTTTCGACCATACCATAATATGCTTCTAGTTCGGGAAAATCCAGCGTCATAACAATAACATATTTTGCATCTAGTTAATAATAATTCAACATCACAACTAGAACATGTTTAACTTCTAATTCATGAAAGTTCAACATCATAATTATATTTTACTTTTGGTTCATGAAAATTCGGCATCATAACTATATCATATTTTACTTATAGTTCATGATAATTCAACATCACAACTATACCACATTTTACTTATACTTAATGGAAATTCATTGTAGAATTGTTCTATATTTTATTTATAGTTCATAAAATTCAGCAGCAAAACCACACTATAAGATAATTCTAATTCATTAAAAAATTCAGCATCTAACATCGTAACATACTACTAATTCATTAAAAAAAATCAGCGACAAATCTCATTACAATCCACTTAAATTCACCAAAATTAAAACCATGTCATAACCATTGTAAAATCACCAAAAGTCAACACTTAACAATATCATATTATACTATTGGTTCATTAAATCTAAGCATAGAAGCGACATCGTAACCTATGATCAACACACTAAATGATTCCACATCAAATAATATCTTAATCCATTTCAACACTAGTGCAGAAATGACTTTTTACATCGGCCGAAATTGACCTTTTACATCGGTTCCTGGTCCGATGTAAAGTCAGGTGAAGTAGTAAATAGGAGACTTTTTACATCGGGCCAGGAACCGATGTGAAAAGTACACCTTTTACATCGGTTATAATTATACCTGATGTGAAAAATAATACCAATTTTTTCTTTGGAAAAACTGACGCAACATATTACATCGGTTGAATTCATAACCGATGTAATAGATGATGTTTTTACATCGGTTTATAAACTATGCCCGATGTAAAAAGTGAGAAAAAAATGCTCGCTGAACTTTTGACATCGGTTGAGAAAAGGACCGATGTAAAAAGTAAGAAAAAAATTTTGAATAAAAATTTTATTTTTGGATGATTCCCTGTAAGAAAAAATTGGTACCAATTTTTTCATATTTTTCCAATATCACACAGACCATTTAGGTCGCTATATATATCATAGCTTTGCAACATAAAGTAGACCATATTTAGGTCGATATTTTCACAACAAAATGAACAATTATATTACAATGTAAACTTGAATTGTATCACAACAAAGAAACTCACATCAATTTTACAAATACCACAAAACATACAAAAATATTCAACCTTTTACAAGTGTTTTTACAAACTTGAATTGTACCTTCTCTACCAATTTAAAATTCATAAGTACATGAATTGTAGCTTCTGTAGACAACACTAAAATCCATTGCCTGACAATAAATAATAACAATTAACATCAGCAACATATTATCAAGAAACTCAATGCATTTGCAAAAACCATATAAAGGTTAATCTTTCTATAAAACTTACCAGATATAGGTTAATCTTTATATAACTCAAAAAAACATTTTGACCAACGAAGTCGTAAATCATACAAATCATTTTCTGTTAATTCTGTTGGGTCATCAAATACCTATAATACATAAATATAACAATAGAGTTATTCTTTAAAATTTAATATAAATAAGTTGCAAAACACAAAGTAAATAACAAACTAAAGTTATTGTTATTACCTGCATCCAATTCTCCGTTATATTGGCAGAGACAATATCCAACATATTTTTCATCACATAATATCCACAATCATTAGAGTTATGTTGTTTTCTTGTCTACAATTGAATGACACGATTAGTGAATATTTATCCTAAATTTAACTATAAAATTATAATTTACATTACACTTACATTGGGATGAAGCCATGTAGCTTTTTTTCTATTTCCATGTGCCATTTGATGAACCCCAAAAGAACTAATACAAACATCACATAATTAAATTTATTTTCCAATGAAAAATCACATACTATTAATTACCAATTTAAGACATACACGATAAACTATCTTTGTAATAATTTTCTTCGTGTTCTGATCAATTTCACGATGAAGTGAACAAAAGACGACAACTAAATTGTCTCTTGGACACATGACTATTAATTGCCAATGATTCCTGTACGTGTGTATGGAAATAGAGAACAGGAGTCACATAAAATATAGATGTTATCAAAATTAAATAATATAAAACACAATTTCATAAAAACTCTTACCCATGAATCAATGGTAGTAAGTGGCACACTCTATTTTCATCACGTAACTTTTGTAGTACGTAATTCTTAACATCCACATGAGATTTCGGTACATTATCATTATAAATACATCTCGCAGGATCCATAAATCCATATATTTCTGAAAGGGAATTCTCAAGACATACACGATGAATATACCTGAATAATTTTAAAATAAATATTAGAATCAAAGTGATGAGATATAACATATTAATAAAGATTGACTTTAATAAAACAATAAAATGTACTTACGTGCACCAAAGTTGCAGAACAGACACGTCAAGCCAATGACCTAAATCCACCAATAACTCTCTGATACACTTAGCTGACATAAGAAAATGAGAGACATTCGGACAATGACTTAATTTTACTTCCAAATGGTCGTCATTCATTTTCAAAACCATGAGTAACAATCTCTGAGCATCATCAACTTCCACGTCTTTGGCGCTTTCTTTTGCAGCTGAACAACTTCCTCTTCCGCTTCCATCGACATAATCCCTCTCTTTAATGCATTTAATATTTTCTGTGCTTTTTGATAAACCCATAGACTTAAGTGTCTCCATTAAAGATTGCTGATACATCCTACGTTCTTCAGCAAACTTTTCTTCAAATTCAGCTCTAAGTTTTGCTTCCATTGTTGCAAGTTGTTCATTTACGTCATATTGAACTGTTCTCCAGAATACGCATCAAAAACATCCACCCCTTCCTCCCACAACACTCTTAAATCATCAATCATTGGACTTAGATAAACGTCTATGTCATTTCCGGGTTGTTTTGGACCCGATATCATCATCGATAACATAATATATTTACGCTTCATGCACAACATAGGAGATAAGTTGTAAATCATTAGGAGAACCGGCCAAGAACTATGGTTAGTACTTAGGTTACCAAACGGATTCATTCCATCAGTAGCAAGTCCAAGTCTAAGGTTTCTCGAATCTTTGCCAAAATTTGGAAACAAAGAATCTATTTTCTTCCATTGCAAAGAATCCGCTACATGGCGAATTTGTCCATCACATTTTCTTTCATCTGCATGCCATCTAAGATTCTTTGCGTCATCTGCATTGGCGAATAATCTCTTGAACCTTGGAATTATTGGTAGGTACCATACCACTTTCGCAGGAGGGCCCTTTTTGACCACCTCATCGTCAATTGATTCACCATTTTTCTTCTTGTAGCGTGACGCCTTGCACTTCGGACAACGAATATAGTTTACATACTCCTTTCTGTATAATATGCAATCATTAGGGCATGCATGTATCTTTTCATACTCCAAACCCATCGGACACAATATTTTCTTTGCCCCGTAATAACTACTTGGCATTATGTTACCTTCTGGAAGCATTTCGGTCAACAATTCAAGCAACTCGGTAAAACTTTTGTCAGTCCACCCGTTCTTTGCCTTCAGGTTAAATAACTTTAACACTGCTGACAGACGTGTAAAATTTTTGCATCCTGTGTACAATGGTTTATCCTTGTCACTGCATAGAGTATCATACGCATGTGCCCTCTTAAATGAATCTTGTCCAATATCACGCATCATGTCTTCTAGACGATCATCCATTTCTACCCTAACATCATCTCTTTGAGATACATTTGACTTTGCTACTACCTCACCGTGCCAGATCCATTCTGTATAATTTTGACAAATTCCTACACAAATTAGATGATCCATGATTTCCTTCTTACTACGTTTTGGTTCTTTATTTGCACAACGAACACATGGACAGAGAAAAAGCGCGGGAAGACCTTTTTCAGCATTACTTTCAGCAAATTGTAGAAATTCCATTACTCCATGTTCGTACTCGTCACTTAATCGATTAGCTTTCATCCAACTACGATCCATACCTATGTTCACATGGAGGATAACTCTATTAAATTGATTACGAGGTATATTTATTAATGTTTCTTTCGGAGGTACATACTATAATATTCTAATTGTTTTTATATGTCCTTCTAATTTTTAATCTTCTCACACTACAACTAACTTCACCGCCTTTTTAGTCACAAATTTTGACAACTGTTATGGTGTAGCTATATTTTTATTCTATTAAATTTATTATTGTATTCAAATAAATAAAAAATTCTATGTCATTAAACACATAATATATAGAAATACTTAGAGGAAAAGTGGTGTGTTTTACTGAGAAATTATTATAACGTCTTACTGATTCACACTTTCCTTTATTCCACATTAAGCCACAATTTAATTCATAGTCTTTATAAAAAAGATATTTGTTACAATATGAAATACTAAAGTAATTAAACATGTTTAAGAAATTTATGAACATGTTTAAGAAATTTATGAACATGTTAAAGTAATTTATGAACATGTTTAAGAAATTTAGTAGTGTTGACTTTATGTTCGTACTCGTCACTTAATCGATTAGCTTTCATCCAACTACGATCCATACCTATGTTCACATGGAGGATAACTCTATTAAATTGATTACGAGGTATATTTATTAATGTTTCTTTCGGAGGTACATACTATAATATTCTAATTGTTTTTATATGTCCTTCTAATTTTTAATCTTCTCACACTACAACTAACTTCACCGCCTTTTTAGTCACAAATTTTGACAACTGTTATGGTGTAGCTATATTTTTATTCTATTAAATTTATTATTGTATTCAAATAAATAAAAAATTCTATGTCATTAAACACATAATATATAGAAATACTTAGAGGAAAAGTGGTGTGTTTTACTGAGAAATTATTATAACGTCTTACTGATTCACACTTTCCTTTATTCCACATTAAGCCACAATTTAATTCATAGTCTTTATAAAAAAGATATTTGTTACAATATGAAATACTAAAGTAATTAAACATGTTTAAGAAATTTATGAACATGTTTAAGAAATTTATGAACATGTTAAAGTAATTTATGAACATGTTTAAGAAATTTAGTAGTGTTGACTTTATGTGTTGACAATTCAATTTCATAAAGTCAATTTCTATGCGAATAAAATTTAAATTGATGTGGTGATCTAGTTTTCCTTTTAGAAAAAAAATATACTCTTTATTGTTTTACGATCACATGAATGCTAACAATATACTCTTTAAAATATGTTTTTTATTGATTAAAATTTCAGTATTGATTTTTCTTATATTTATTTATAGATAAATAGTATTAATAAGAACATTCTGGACATATTGGAAACAATATTATGTGTATTTTAAATATTTTAAATATTTTATGTTTAATATTTTTGTTAAAATTTTAAAGTGAATTAATTATTTATTTAATTATATATTTTTGTCATACCTATATATATCATGTGTATATGACTTACATATTCAACCATGTAATGTTTTTTCAATCGGGTGGTAATATCGTCGAAGGCATCCTCGATATTAGTCTAACATTAATCATACAACATACTAGTATCAGTTTTTAAATATAAAATATATAAAATATTTTATGTTTAATATTTTTGTTAAAATTTTAAAGTGAATAATGTACACAATTTCGACGAATTTATTAGTATAAATAAATTTATATATTTATTTATAGATAAATAGTATTGATTTTTCTTATATTTTAGATGATTGTTGGGGTGAACAATTTCTCTGCAGAAACCAAACTTGCAGTAAAAAATGCCAGGATCACTAGGACATGAAATGCAAGATGCAAAAGTATTTCACCAACATGCATTTCCAGAATATTCTGTACAAAGTATTTCACCAACATCCATAGTTCTCATACTTCCAACATAAAAACATAGAGAAGAGAAACATTTCATTGTATGCCAAAAAATTTCATTGTTTCTATAACTATTGCTTTAATCATCTTTATTGTTTTACTCACATGAATGCTAACAATATGAAGATGTTGGAAAGAATCTTACCGGTGGAGGAAGGCGGCCGAACGGCCGGAGAAGATGGAAGATGAAGAACCGCGACTGGTGGAGGAAGGCGGTTGCCGCGACGGGAGGGAGGGCCGGCGACGGGAGGGACGACGATGGGGAGGGCCGGCGACGGGAGGGACGACGATGGGGAGGGACGGCGAGGAGGAGGGGACGGCGGCGGGGAGGGACGACGGCGGGGAGAACTGAACAGTAAAAAGGGGGTTTTGTGGAAAGTGGCCGCGGGAAGGAGTTGGAGGAAAATAGGGTTTTGTGGAAAGTGAGAACTGAACAGTAAAAAGGGGGTTTTTAAATTTATAAGCCACCTATTACATCGGGTCTGACGTGGACCGATGTAATAGGGTATGACGTGGAATAGGCTTTTTACATCGGTTACACCTAGCACCGATACAGGGGTTTGACGTGGATACGCTTTTTACATCGGGTTATCCAATAACCGATGTAAAAAGTAGCGTAAATTTCTTCAACCTTTTCACATCGGTTTTCCTTGTAACCGTTACAAGGGATATGAGATACGCTTTTTACATCGATTTATCCAATAACCGATGTAATAAGTAGCGTTAATTTTTTCATCTTATTTACAATAATGCCACCGTGTTTATAATTTTAATTATAATGAATACTTTTTATTTCATTGCAAATTAATACCCGATGTAAAATCTTCTAAATTTTATTTTTTACATCAGGTATTTTTATACCTGATGTAAGGCCATTTTCTCAAATGTCATTTTTTTAGTAGTGCAAATTCACTAAAATTGAGCATCAAAACTCTTAATCAATTGGCTTAAAATAAATCTTTAAAATACGGGGATTGTAAACAAGAAAAGAATCTAATTAACATCAATCAAATTTAAAATATTCCAAAATTTAAAAGTATGCTTATCACTATTTCTTATCCATATTCATCCTCAAATTTTATATTAGCCATAATCCAATTTTATTAAACTATTAATCCTAACTCATAAATTTTAAACAACAACCACATACCAACTAAACTATGCTATAAAATCTTGAGTTCTTTAAATTATTGATTCTCCTCTCGTTTCTTTTCTCAGTCACAGAATTAAAGACATCCGATGAAGAAATATGCAAGTAAATTTGAGGTCCGAAGGGAAGGAAAAGAATATTATTTTTTTCTTCAAAATTGACCCCTTGACTTACTAAATAATTAAGTAAAACTCGAAATATTACAATCATGTTAAAGAGATTCTCCTTGACGGCATTGCATGAATATGGAGATAAAACCTTAAGTTTATGAACCCGAGACCATCCCACCAGCCGTGTTAAAAATCGAGATGGTGAAGCAGACACTAACCAAGAAGATGGATGTGGTATCTCCAAACCTAATTTACATCTCTCTAGTCAGAATGTAAATGCTTCAATTATAAATATGGATATAAGAAGGAAAATATATGATATGTTATCTTTATATCTTCTTGCCAAATTATTATTATAAAAGTATGATACAAATAAGTAATTATTTCTTCTTAACACCATTGATATGTCAAATAAGGTTATGTCGAGAAACAAACCCTCTAGTTGAGATTTAGAGAGAATTTAAACTCTCATAAGTTTCATTTCATTCTTGAAAAGAAATAATGATAAAGAGTATAAATTAGTATTAAGAATGTTTTATTTTAATTCAACTTTATTTTATATGTCATTAGGACTAATAACTGAGGTGTAAATTTTGATATTTACTTATTTAAAATAGTGTATGTTGAAGAAATTTTGGAATTTTGTGTTTGGTTGTTGCCACTATTGCAAAAAACAGATGTCTCCTCAGACGCGAAATGCATTTAACTTCGGCATAAGAAGCGAGGTAACGAAGGACGTCATAAAAAGTTTTAACTTATCAGTTCAATGATTAAAAAACTGATGGATAAAGTTGCACATCGGTTCATACCCCACCAAATGACTTTTATTATTTTCAAAAAAAGCATATCTTTTATTTCAGTTTATCTAGAAAGCTAAGAGGTAATATTATTTATGTTCTAAAAACATAGTTTTTACATTGTTTTCACAAAATATAGAATAAAAATCAAATTCCCTACCTATGTTAGATGCATTTCTTTCTCATGCAAAAAATGGTAAGATAATTAAAATCATTATTCAAATATATGATTTTAGATTTAAATAAATGTTTAAGAAAACAAACATTTAACCCAAATTATTTTCTACTCTTGCAATCCATCACAAAACTTTTCCAAGCGTCTTTAGTTTGATTAATTGTTTCATTTTCATGTAACATAGAAATGTTAATATTCAACGCTTTTATAATGGACGTCTATAAAGTTTCATTCATATCACTAATGGATGAGTCTTGAGCATTGATAATGATGAAATGGACGAAAAATATTTGATTAAGGTCGGTGAAAAGCCTAAAGAAATGCTTAACATATTCCTTGGTTCAAAAATATTACCGAGGTTAATAATCTTTAATTTCTATTACATTTTTTACATAGAGTATTAAAATGCATTGTTTATAATAAACTTTGGTAGAATCCATATTTTGTTGCATACCTTTTTGTTGTATATCCAAAAAACACTCCATAACATATGCAACTACTGATAAGTTATATGTTCCCACCGTGAGAATACTTATTTTCTGCACTTGCAATGCATCCCAGAGAGATATATTTTCCAAGTTCTAAAGCGTTTCTAGATAAAAAAAAATTCATGGAAAATCAACACAAAAATAGTTTTTGTAGTAGAAATTCATGAAATAGACTATAATAAATATTTTCTCTATTTGGTGAGGCTATATATAAGTTAGTATTAGGATGAAATATGTTTAATGGGAGAATTTATAGTAAAATATGATTACTATAATCCCTCGTTTTTATAAGAAAATAGAAGTATATTGTCTTCTTGTTTTAAATATCACCCCAGTTATTTCAAAACAACCGAGGTGAAAAACTTTTTTTTTAATTATATTGTTTACACGGAATATTAAAATAAATTATTTACAACAAATATCTTCTCTTATTAATGAATATCTTCGATGAAATCCATCTTCTGATTAGTTAAGCTTCCTTCTTTATTTAAAATTTCAAAGGTTAATGAGCTCTTTTATTTGCATAACTTGAAGCAAGATTGATTTTTTGCACTTATAATCTACCAAATGAGCAAAAATACAACAACAACAACAACATCAACACCATCATGTAAGAACAATTTTGAGAAAATGAAATTTTAAATCCAAATTCATTTTATTATACTGTCTGTCATTGCATAAAATTGAATATGATTATGGTACGTAGTTTAATACTTTCATTTTAGTAAAAATATTTAATATATGTCATACCTTGATTTTGACCCTCCCATTTTGTATCTGTCTTTAAGATTCTGTTTGATTTAATCTTCATTTGTTATCTATCATATTCATGTCCGCTTCAAATCTATTACTATCCAAATTGCATTTTTCTATTATCTAGTATCCATGTTTCATGCATTTTATCTATTTTAAGATCCATTTAAATATCCAAAGTTTTTCTCAATGTCCATCCATGCATATATCCATGCCATTAAACCAATGTTTACAAACCAATTTCTCATTTTTACTCTTTAGTCCACTATCCATATTATATCTACATTTACGCTCATAAATCCATATAGCTCAAATATCTATTTTTAATCAATTTCCCACTTTCCAAAACCATTTTAATAACCACATCCATTTTGGCATCATTTATATTTCTATTAATGTTTTGTTTCTTTAAAGCAAGCATGTTTTTTGTTGAAAAATAAGAGAGTTCTATTTGCGTACATAGTTCATTGTATAATCAATTAAAAGAATATACAAATTCAGCATCACAACCATACCATTTCCTACTTCTAGTTCATGAAAAGTCAACATCTTAACTACTTCATGTTTTACTTATACTTCATGATAATTAAACAGCATAATTATAGCATATTTTACATCAAGTTCATAAAAATTTAACATCACAACTATCCTATATTTTACTTCTTGTTCATGAAAATTTAATATCATAACTATATCATATTTTACTTCTAGTTCATGAGAATTCAACGACACACACACACATATTTTAATTCTAGTTCATCAAAATTCAGCAATACAACTATACCATATTTTACTTTTAGTTCATGAAAATTCAACATTTCAACCATATCGTAATCTACTTATAGTCCATGAATTTTTAGCATTTTCGACCATACCATAATATGCTTCTAGTTCGGGAAAATCCAGCGTCATAACAATAACATATTTTGCATCTAGTTAATAATAATTCAACATCACAACTAGAACATGTTTAACTTCTAATTCATGAAAGTTCAACATCATAATTATATTTTACTTTTGGTTCATGAAAATTCGGCATCATAACTATATCATATTTTACTTATAGTTCATGATAATTCAACATCACAACTATACCACATTTTACTTATACTTAATGGAAATTCATTGTAGAATTGTTCTATATTTTATTTATAGTTCATAAAATTCAGCAGCAAAACCACACTATAAGATAATTCTAATTCATTAAAAAATTCAGCATCTAACATCGTAACATACTACTAATTCATTAAAAAAAATCAGCGACAAATCTCATTACAATCCACTTAAATTCACCAAAATTAAAACCATGTCATAACCATTGTAAAATCACCAAAAGTCAACACTTAACAATATCATATTATACTATTGCTTCATTAAATCTAAGCATAGAAGCGACATCGTAACCTATGATCAACACACTAAATGATTCCACATCAAATAATATCTTAATCCATTTCAAATTCACTAAAATTGAGCATCAAAACTCTTAATCAATTGGCTTAAAATAAATCTTTAAAATACGGGGAATGTAAACAAGAAAAGAATTTAATTAACATCAATCAAATTTAAAATATTCCAAAATTTAAAAGTATGCTTATCACTATTTCTTATCCATATTCATCCTCAAATTTTATATTAGCCATAATCCAATTTTATTAAACTATTAATCCTAACTCATAAATTTTAAACAACAACCACATACCAACTAAACTATGCTATAAAATCTTGAGTTCTTTAAATTATTGATTCTCCTCTCGTTTCTTTTCTCAGTCACAGAATTAAAGACATCCGATGAAGAAATATGCAAGTAAATTTGAGGTCCGAAGGGAAGGAAAAGAATATTATTTTTTTCTTCAAAATTGACCCCTTGACTTACTAAATAATTAAGTAAAACTCGAAATATTACAATCATGTTAAAGAGATTCTCCTTGACGGCATTGCATGAATATGGAGATAAAACCTTAAGTTTATGAACCCGAGACCATCCCACCAGCCGTGTTAAAAATCGAGATGGTGAAGCAGACACTAACCAAGAAGATGGATGTGGTATCTCCAAACCTAATTTACATCTCTCTAGTCAGAATGTAAATGCTTCAATTATAAATATGGATATAAGAAGGAAAATATATGATATGTTATCTTTATATCTTCTTGCCAAATTATTATTATAAAAGTATGATACAAATAAGTAATTATTTCTTCTTAACACCATTGATATGTCAAATAAGGTTATGTCGAGAAACAAACCCTCTAGTTGAGATTTAGAGAGAATTTAAACTCTCATAAGTTTCATTTCATTCTTGAAAAGAAATAATGATAAAGAGTATAAATTAGTATTAAGAATGTTTTATTTTAATTCAACTTTATTTTATATGTCATTAGGACTAATAACTGAGGTGTAAATTTTGATATTTACTTATTTAAAATAGTGTATGTTGAAGAAATTTTGGAATTTTGTGTTTGGTTGTTGCCACTATTGCAAAAAACAGATGTCTCCTCAGACGCGAAATGCATTTAACTTCGGCATAAGAAGCGAGGTAACGAAGGACGTCATAAAAAGTTTTAACTTATCAGTTCAATGATTAAAAAACTGATGGATAAAGTTGCACATCGGTTCATACCCCACCAAATGACTTTTATTATTTTCAAAAAAAGCATATCTTTTATTTCAGTTTATCTAGAAAGCTAAGAGGTAATATTATTTATGTTCTAAAAACATAGTTTTTACATTGTTTTCACAAAATATAGAATAAAAATCAAATTCCCTACCTATGTTAGATGCATTTCTTTCTCATGCAAAAAATGGTAAGATAATTAAAATCATTATTCAAATATATGATTTTAGATTTAAATAAATGTTTAAGAAAACAAACATTTAACCCAAATTATTTTCTACTCTTGCAATCCATCACAAAACTTTTCCAAGCGTCTTTAGTTTGATTAATTGTTTCATTTTCATGTAACATAGAAATGTTAATATTCAACGCTTTTATAATGGACGTCTATAAAGTTTCATTCATATCACTAATGGATGAGCCTTGAGCATTGATAATGATGAAATGGACGAAAAATATTTGATTAAGGTCGGTGAAAAGCCTAAAGAAATGCTTAACATATTCCTTGGTTCAAAAATATTACCGAGGTTAATAATCTTTAATTTCTATTACATTTTTTACATAGAGTATTAAAATGCATTGTTTATAATAAACTTTGGTAGAATCCATATTTTGTTGCATACCTTTTTGTTGTATATCCAAAAAACACTCCATAACTTATGCAACTACTGATAAGTTATATGTTCCCACCGTGAGAATACTTATTTTCTGCACTTGCAATGCATCCCAGAGAGATATATTTTCCAAGTTCTAAAGCGTTTCTAGATAAAAAAAAAATCATGGAAAATCAACACAAAAATAGTTTTTGTAGTAGAAATTCATGAAATAGACTATAATAAATATTTTCTCTATTTGGTGAGGCTATATATAAGTTAGTATTAGGATGAAATATGTTTAATGGGAGAATTTATAGTAAAATATGATTACTATAATCCCTCGTTTTTATAAGAAAATAGAAGTATATTGTCTTCTTGTTTTAAATATCACCCCAGTTATTTCAAAACAACCGAGGTGAAAAACTTTTTTTTTAATTATATTGTTTACACGAAATATTAAAATAAATTATTTACAACAAATATTTTCTCTTATTAATGAATATCTTCGATGAAATCCATCTTCTGATTAGTTAAGCTTCCTTCTTTATTTAAAATTTCAAAGGTTAATGAGCTCTTTTATTTGCATAACTTGAAGCAAGATTGATTTTTTGCACTTATAATCTACCAAATGAGCAAAAATACAACAACAACAACAACATCAACACCATCATGTAAGAACAATTTTGAGAAAATGAAATTTTAAATCCAAATTCATTTTATTATACTGTCTGTCATTGCATAAAATTGAATATGATTATGGTACGTAGTTTAATACTTTCATTTTAGTAAAAATATTTAATATATGTCATACCTTGATTTTGACCCTCCCATTTTGTATCTGTCTTTAAGATTCTGTTTGATTTAATCTTCATTTGTTATCTATCATATTCATGTCCGCTTCAAATCTATTACTATCCAAATTGCATTTTTCTATTATCTAGTATCCATGTTTCATGCATTTTATCTATTTTAAGATCCATTTAAATATCCAAAGTTTTTCTCAATGTCCATCCATGCATATATCCATGCCATTAAACCAATGTTTACAAACCAATTTCTCATTTTTACTCTTTAGTCCACTATCCATATTATATCTACATTTACGCTCATAAATCCATATAGCTCAAATATCTATTTTTAATCAATTTCCCACTTTCCAAAACCATTTTAATAACCACATCCATTTTGGCATCATTTATATTTCTATTAATGTTTTGTTTCTTTAAAGCAAGCATGTTTTTTGTTGAAAAATAAGAGAGTTCTATTTGCGTACATAGTTCATTGTATAATCAATTAAAAGAATATACAAATTCAGCATCACAACCATACCATTTCCTACTTCTAGTTCATGAAAAGTCAACATCTTAACTACTTCATGTTTTACTTATACTTCATGATAATTAAACAGCATAATTATAGCATATTTTACATCAAGTTCATAAAAATTTAACATCACAACTATCCTATATTTTACTTCTTGTTCATGAAAATTTAATATCATAACTATATCATATTTTACTTCTAGTTCATGAGAATTCAACGACACACACACACATATTTTAATTCTAGTTCATCAAAATTCAGCAATACAACTATACCATATTTTACTTTTAGTTCATGAAAATTCAACATTTCAACCATATCGTAATCTACTTATAGTCCATGAATTTTTAGCATTTTCGACCATACCATAATATGCTTCTAGTTCGGGAAAATCCAGCGTCATAACAATAACATATTTTGCATCTAGTTAATAATAATTCAACATCACAACTAGAACATGTTTAACTTCTAATTCATGAAAGTTCAACATCATAATTATATTTTACTTTTGGTTCATGAAAATTCGGCATCATAACTATATCATATTTTACTTATAGTTCATGATAATTCAACATCACAACTATACCACATTTTACTTATACTTAATGGAAATTCATTGTAGAATTGTTCTATATTTTATTTATAGTTCATAAAATTCAGCAGCAAAACCACACTATAAGATAATTCTAATTCATTAAAAAATTCAGCATCTAACATCGTAACATACTACTAATTCATTAAAAAAAATCAGCGACAAATCTCATTACAATCCACTTAAATTCACCAAAATTAAAACCATGTCATAACCATTGTAAAATCACCAAAAGTCAACACTTAACAATATCATATTATACTATTGCTTCATTAAATCTAAGCATAGAAGCGACATCGTAACCTATGATCAACACACTAAATGATTCCACATCAAATAATATCTTAATCCATTTCAAATTCACTAAAATTGAGCATCAAAACTCTTAATCAATTGGCTTAAAATAAATCTTTAAAATACGGGGAATGTAAACAAGAAAAGAATTTAATTAACATCAATCAAATTTAAAATATTCCAAAATTTAAAAGTATGCTTATCACTATTTCTTATCCATATTCATCCTCAAATTTTATATTAGCCATAATCCAATTTTATTAAACTATTAATCCTAACTCATAAATTTTAAACAACAACCACATACCAACTAAACTATGCTATAAAATCTTGAGTTCTTTAAATTATTGATTCTCCTCTCGTTTCTTTTCTCAGTCACAGAATTAAAGACATCCGATGAAGAAATATGCAAGTAAATTTGAGGTCCGAAGGGAAGGAAAAGAATATTATTTTTTTCTTCAAAATTGACCCCTTGACTTACTAAATAATTAAGTAAAACTCGAAATATTACAATCATGTTAAAGAGATTCTCCTTGACGGCATTGCATGAATATGGAGATAAAACCTTAAGTTTATGAACCCGAGACCATCCCACCAGCCGTGTTAAAAATCGAGATGGTGAAGCAGACACTAACCAAGAAGATGGATGTGGTATCTCCAAACCTAATTTACATCTCTCTAGTCAGAATGTAAATGCTTCAATTATAAATATGGATATAAGAAGGAAAATATATGATATGTTATCTTTATATCTTCTTGCCAAATTATTATTATAAAAGTATGATACAAATAAGTAATTATTTCTTCTTAACACCATTGATATGTCAAATAAGGTTATGTCGAGAAACAAACCCTCTAGTTGAGATTTAGAGAGAATTTAAACTCTCATAAGTTTCATTTCATTCTTGAAAAGAAATAATGATAAAGAGTATAAATTAGTATTAAGAATGTTTTATTTTAATTCAACTTTATTTTATATGTCATTAGGACTAATAACTGAGGTGTAAATTTTGATATTTACTTATTTAAAATAGTGTATGTTGAAGAAATTTTGGAATTTTGTGTTTGGTTGTTGCCACTATTGCAAAAAACAGATGTCTCCTCAGACGCGAAATGCATTTAACTTCGGCATAAGAAGCGAGGTAACGAAGGACGTCATAAAAAGTTTTAACTTATCAGTTCAATGATTAAAAAACTGATGGATAAAGTTGCACATCGGTTCATACCCCACCAAATGACTTTTATTATTTTCAAAAAAAGCATATCTTTTATTTCAGTTTATCTAGAAAGCTAAGAGGTAATATTATTTATGTTCTAAAAACATAGTTTTTACATTGTTTTCACAAAATATAGAATAAAAATCAAATTCCCTACCTATGTTAGATGCATTTCTTTCTCATGCAAAAAATGGTAAGATAATTAAAATCATTATTCAAATATATGATTTTAGATTTAAATAAATGTTTAAGAAAACAAACATTTAACCCAAATTATTTTCTACTCTTGCAATCCATCACAAAACTTTTCCAAGCGTCTTTAGTTTGATTAATTGTTTCATTTTCATGTAACATAGAAATGTTAATATTCAACGCTTTTATAATGGACGTCTATAAAGTTTCATTCATATCACTAATGGATGAGCCTTGAGCATTGATAATGATGAAATGGACGAAAAATATTTGATTAAGGTCGGTGAAAAGCCTAAAGAAATGCTTAACATATTCCTTGGTTCAAAAATATTACCGAGGTTAATAATCTTTAATTTCTATTACATTTTTTACATAGAGTATTAAAATGCATTGTTTATAATAAACTTTGGTAGAATCCATATTTTGTTGCATACCTTTTTGTTGTATATCCAAAAAACACTCCATAACTTATGCAACTACTGATAAGTTATATGTTCCCACCGTGAGAATACTTATTTTCTGCACTTGCAATGCATCCCAGAGAGATATATTTTCCAAGTTCTAAAGCGTTTCTAGATAAAAAAAAAATCATGGAAAATCAACACAAAAATAGTTTTTGTAGTAGAAATTCATGAAATAGACTATAATAAATATTTTCTCTATTTGGTGAGGCTATATATAAGTTAGTATTAGGATGAAATATGTTTAATGGGAGAATTTATAGTAAAATATGATTACTATAATCCCTCGTTTTTATAAGAAAATAGAAGTATATTGTCTTCTTGTTTTAAATATCACCCCAGTTATTTCAAAACAACCGAGGTGAAAAACTTTTTTTTTAATTATATTGTTTACACGAAATATTAAAATAAATTATTTACAACAAATATTTTCTCTTATTAATGAATATCTTCGATGAAATCCATCTTCTGATTAGTTAAGCTTCCTTCTTTATTTAAAATTTCAAAGGTTAATGAGCTCTCTTATTTGCATAACTTGAAGCAAGATTGATTTTTTGCACTTATAATCTACCAAATGAGCAAAAATACAACAACAACAACAACATCAACACCATTATGTAAGAACAATTTTGAGAAAATGAAATTTTAAATCCAAATTCATTTTATTATACTGTCTGTCATTGCATAAAATTGAATATGATTATGGTACGTAGTTTAATACTTTCATTTTAGTAAAAATATTTAATATATGTCATACCTTGATTTTGACCCTCCCATTTTGTATCTGTCTTTAAGATTCTGTTTGATTTAATCTTCATTTGTTATCTATCATATTCATGTCCGCTTCAAATCTATTACTATCCAAATTGCATTTTTCTATTATCTAGTATCCATGTTTCATGCATTTTATCTATTTTAAGATCCATTTAAATATCCAAAGTTTTTCTCAATGTCCATCCATGCATATATCCATGCCATTAAACCAATGTTTACAAACCAATTTCTCATTTTTACTCTTTAGTCCACTATCCATATTATATCTACATTTACGCTCATAAATCCATATAGCTCAAATATCTATTTTTAATCAATTTCCCACTTTCCAAAACCATTTTAATAACCACATCCATTTTGGCATCATTTATATTTCTATTAATGTTTTGTTTCTTTAAAGCAAGCATGTTTTTTGTTGAAAAATAAGAGAGTTCTATTTGCGTACATAGTTCATTGTATAATCAATTAAAAGAATATACAAATTCAGCATCACAACCATACCATTTCCTACTTCTAGTTCATGAAAAGTCAACATCTTAACTACTTCATGTTTTACTTATACTTCATGATAATTAAACAGCATAATTATAGCATATTTTACATCAAGTTCATAAAAATTTAACATCACAACTATCCTATATTTTACTTCTTGTTCATGAAAATTTAATATCATAACTATATCATATTTTACTTCTAGTTCATGAGAAGTCAACGACACACACACACACACATATTTTAATTCTAGTTCATGAAAATTCAGCAATACAACTATACCATATTTTACTTTTAGTTCATGAAAATTCAACATTTCAACCATATCGTAATCTACTTATAGTCCATGAATTTTTAGCATTTTCGACCATACCATAATATGCTTCTAGTTCGGGAAAATCCAGCGTCATAACAATAACATATTTTGCATCTAGTTAATAATAATTCAACATCACAACTAGAACATGTTTAACTTCTAATTCATGAAAGTTCAACATCATAATTATATTTTACTTTTGGTTCATGAAAATTCGGCATCATAACTATATCATATTTTACTTATAGTTCATGATAATTCAACATCACAACTATACCATATTTTACTTATACTTAATGGAAATTCATTGTAGAATTGTTCTATATTTTATTTATAGTTCATAAAATTCAGCAGCAAAACCACACTATAAGATAATTCTAATTCATTAAAAAATTCAGCATCTAACATCGTAACATACTACTAATTCATTAAAAAAAATCAGCGACAAATCTCATTACAATCCACTTAAATTCACCAAAATTAAAACCATGTCATAACCATTGTAAAATCACCAAAAGTCAACACTTAACAATATCATATTATACTATTGGTTCATTAAATCTAAGCATAGAAGCGACATCGTAACCTATGATCAACACACTAAATGATTCCACATCAAATAATATCTTAATCCATTTCAAATTCACTAAAATTAAGCATCAAAACTCTTAATCAATTGGCTTAAAATAAATCTTTAAAATACGGGGAATGTAAACAAGAAAAGAATTTAATTAACATCAATCAAATTTAAAATATTCCAAAATTTAAAAGTATGCTTATCACTATTTCTTATCCATATTCATCCTCAAATTTTATATTAGCCATAATCCAATTTTATTAAACTATTAATCCTAACTCATAAATTTTAAACAACAACCACATACCAACTAAACTATGCTATAAAATCTTGAGTTCTTTAAATTATTGATTCTCCTCTCGTTTCTTTTCTCAGTCACAGAATTAAAGACATGCGATGAAGAAATATGCAAGTAAATTTGAGGTCCGAAGGGAAGGAAAAGAATATTATTTTTTCTTCAAAATTGACCCCTTGACTTACTAAATAATTAAGTAAAACTCGAAATATTAAAATCATGTTAAAGAGATTCTCCTTGACGGCATTGCATGAATATGGAGATAAAACCTTAAGTTTATGAACCCGAGACCATCCCACCAGCCGTGTTAAAAATCGAGATGGTGAAGCAGACACTAACCAAGAAGATGGATGTGGTATCTCCAAACCTAATTTACATCTCTCTAGTCAGAATGTAAATGCTTCAATTATAAATATGGATATAAGAAGGAAAATATATGATATGTTATCTTTATATCTTCTTGCCAAATTATTATTATAAAAGTATGATACAAATAAGTAATTATTTCTTCTTAACACCATTGATATGTCAAATAAGGTTATGTCGAGAAACAAACCCTCTAGTTGAGATTTAGAGAGAATTTAAACTCTCATAAGTTTCATTTCATTCTTGAAAAGAAATAATGATAAAGAGTATAAATTAGTATTAAGAATGTTTTATTTTAATTCAACTTTATTTTATATGTCATTAGGACTAATAACTGAGGTGTAAATTTTGATATTTACTTATTTAAAATAGTGTATGTTGAAGAAATTTTGGAATTTTGTGTTTGGTTGTTGCCACTATTGCAAAAAACAGATGTCTCCTCAGACGCGAAATGCATTTAACTTCGGCATAAGAAGCAAGGTAACGAAGGACGTCATAAAAAGTTTTAACTTATCAGTTCAATGATTAAAAAACTGATGGATAAAGTTGCACATCGGTTCATACCCCACCAAATGACTTTTATTATTTTCAAAAAAAGCATATCTTTTATTTCAGTTTATCTAGAAAGCTAAGAGGTAATATTATTTATGTTCTAAAAACATAGTTTTTACATTGTTTTCACAAAATATAGAATAAAAATCAAATTCCCTACCTATGTTAGATGCATTTCTTTCTCATGCAAAAAATGGTAAGATAATTAAAATCAATATTCAAATATATGATTTTAGATTTAAATAAATGTTTAAGAAAACAAACATTTAACCCAAATTATTTTCTACTCTTGCAATCCATCACAAAACTTTTCTAAGCGTCTTTAGTTTGATTAATTGTTTCATTTTCATGTAACATAGAAATGTTAATATTCAACGCTTTTATAATGGACGTCTATAAAGTTTCATTCATATCACTAATGGATGAGCCTTGAGCATTGATAATGATGAAATGGACGAAAAATATTTGATTAAGGTCGGTGAAAAGCCTAAAGAAATGCTTAACATATTCCTTGGTTCAAAAATATTACCGAGGTTAATAATCTTTAATTTCTATTACATTTTTTACATAGAGTATTAAAATGCATTGTTTATAATAAACTTTGGTAGAATCCATATTTTGTTGCATACCTTTTTGTTGTATATCCAAAAAACACTCCATAACTTATGCAACTACTGATAAGTTATATGTTCCCACCGTGAGAATACTTATTTTCTGCACTTGCAATGCATCCCAGAGAGATATATTTTCCAAGTTCTAAAGCGTTTCTAGATAAAAAAAAATCATGGAAAATCAACACAAAAATAGTTTTTGTAGTAGAAATTCATGAAATAGACTATAATAAATATTTTCTCTATTTGGTGAGGCTATATATAAGTTAGTATTAGGATGAAATATGTTTAATGGGAGAATTTATAGTAAAATATGATTACTATAATCCCTCGTTTTTATAAGAAAATAGAAGTATATTGTCTTCTTGTTTTAAATATCACCCCAGTTATTTCAAAACAACCGAGGTGAAAAACTTTTTTTTTAATTATATTGTTTACACGAAATATTAAAATAAATTATTTACAACAAATATTTTCTCTTATTAATGAATATCTTCGATGAAATCCATCTTCTGATTAGTTAAGCTTCCTTCTTTATTTAAAATTTCAAAGGTTAATGAGCTCTCTTATTTGCATAACTTGAAGCAAGATTGATTTTTTGCACTTATAATCTACCAAATGAGCAAAAATACAACAACAACAACAACATCAACACCATTATGTAAGAACAATTTTGAGAAAATGAAATTTTAAATCCAAATTCATTTTATTATACTGTCTGTCATTGCATAAAATTGAATATGATTATGGTACGTAGTTTAATACTTTCATTTTAGTAAAAATATTTAATATATGTCATACCTTGATTTTGACCCTCCCATTTTGTATCTGTCTTTAAGATTCTGTTTGATTTAATCTTCATTTGTTATCTATCATATTCATGTCCGCTTCAAATCTATTACTATCCAAATTGCATTTTTCTATTATCTAGTATCCATGTTTCATGCATTTTATCTATTTTAAGATCCATTTAAATATCCAAAGTTTTTCTCAATGTCCATCCATGCATATATCCATGCCATTAAACCAATGTTTACAAACCAATTTCTCATTTTTACTCTTTAGTCCACTATCCATATTATATCTACATTTACGCTCATAAATCCATATAGCTCAAATATCTATTTTTAATCAATTTCCCACTTTCCAAAACCATTTTAATAACCACATCCATTTTGGCATCATTTATATTTCTATTAATGTTTTGTTTCTTTAAAGCAAGCATGTTTTTTGTTGAAAAATAAGAGAGTTCTATTTGCGTACATAGTTCATTGTATAATCAATTAAAAGAATATACAAATTCAGCATCACAACCATACCATTTCCTACTTCTAGTTCATGAAAAGTCAACATCTTAACTACTTCATGTTTTACTTATACTTCATGATAATTAAACAGCATAATTATAGCATATTTTACATCAAGTTCATAAAAATTTAACATCACAACTATCCTATATTTTACTTCTTGTTCATGAAAATTTAATATCATAACTATATCATATTTTACTTCTAGTTCATGAGAATTCAACGACACACACACACATATTTTAATTCTAGTTCATCAAAATTCAGCAATACAACTATACCATATTTTACTTTTAGTTCATGAAAATTCAACATTTCAACCATATCGTAATCTACTTATAGTCCATGAATTTTTAGCATTTTCGACCATACCATAATATGCTTCTAGTTCGGGAAAATCCAGCGTCATAACAATAACATATTTTGCATCTAGTTAATAATAATTCAACATCACAACTAGAACATGTTTAACTTCTAATTCATGAAAGTTCAACATCATAATTATATTTTACTTTTGGTTCATGAAAATTCGGCATCATAACTATATCATATTTTACTTATAGTTCATGATAATTCAACATCACAACTATACCACATTTTACTTATACTTAATGGAAATTCATTGTAGAATTGTTCTATATTTTATTTATAGTTCATAAAATTCAGCAGCAAAACCACACTATAAGATAATTCTAATTCATTAAAAAATTCAGCATCTAACATCGTAACATACTACTAATTCATTAAAAAAAATCAGCGACAAATCTCATTACAATCCACTTAAATTCACCAAAATTAAAACCATGTCATAACCATTGTAAAATCACCAAAAGTCAACACTTAACAATATCATATTATACTATTGCTTCATTAAATCTAAGCATAGAAGCGACATCGTAACCTATGATCAACACACTAAATGATTCCACATCAAATAATATCTTAATCCATTTCAAATTCACTAAAATTGAGCATCAAAACTCTTAATCAATTGGCTTAAAATAAATCTTTAAAATACGGGGAATGTAAACAAGAAAAGAATTTAATTAACATCAATCAAATTTAAAATATTCCAAAATTTAAAAGTATGCTTATCACTATTTCTTATCCATATTCATCCTCAAATTTTATATTAGCCATAATCCAATTTTATTAAACTATTAATCCTAACTCATAAATTTTAAACAACAACCACATACCAACTAAACTATGCTATAAAATCTTGAGTTCTTTAAATTATTGATTCTCCTCTCGTTTCTTTTCTCAGTCACAGAATTAAAGACATCCGATGAAGAAATATGCAAGTAAATTTGAGGTCCGAAGGGAAGGAAAAGAATATTATTTTTTTCTTCAAAATTGACCCCTTGACTTACTAAATAATTAAGTAAAACTCGAAATATTACAATCATGTTAAAGAGATTCTCCTTGACGGCATTGCATGAATATGGAGATAAAACCTTAAGTTTATGAACCCGAGACCATCCCACCAGCCGTGTTAAAAATCGAGATGGTGAAGCAGACACTAACCAAGAAGATGGATGTGGTATCTCCAAACCTAATTTACATCTCTCTAGTCAGAATGTAAATGCTTCAATTATAAATATGGATATAAGAAGGAAAATATATGATATGTTATCTTTATATCTTCTTGCCAAATTATTATTATAAAAGTATGATACAAATAAGTAATTATTTCTTCTTAACACCATTGATATGTCAAATAAGGTTATGTCGAGAAACAAACCCTCTAGTTGAGATTTAGAGAGAATTTAAACTCTCATAAGTTTCATTTCATTCTTGAAAAGAAATAATGATAAAGAGTATAAATTAGTATTAAGAATGTTTTATTTTAATTCAACTTTATTTTATATGTCATTAGGACTAATAACTGAGGTGTAAATTTTGATATTTACTGATTTAAAATAGTGTATGTTGAAGAAATTTTGGAATTTTTTGTTTGGTTGTTGCCACTATTGCAAAAAACAGATGTCTCCTCAGACGCGAAATGCATTTAACTTCGGCATAAGAAGCGAGGTAACGAAGGACGTCATAAAAAGTTTTAACTTATCAGTTCAATGATTAAAAAACTGATGGATAAAGTTGCACATCGGTTCATACCCCACCAAATGACTTTTATTATTTTCAAAAAAAGCATATCTTTTATTTCAGTTTATCTAGAAAGCTAAGAGGTAATATTATTTATGTTCTAAAAACATAGTTTTTACATTGTTTTCACAAAATATAGAATAAAAATCAAATTCCCTACCTATGTTAGATGCATTTCTTTCTCATGCAAAAAATGGTAAGATAATTAAAATCATTATTCAAATATATGATTTTAGATTTAAATAAATGTTTAAGAAAACAAACATTTAACCCAAATTATTTTCTACTCTTGCAATCCATCACAGAACTTTTCCAAGCGTCTTTAGTTTGATTAATTGTTTCATTTTCATGTAACATAGAAATGTTAATATTCAACGCTTTTATAATGGACGTCTATAAAGTTTCATTCATATCACTAATGGATGAGTCTTGAGCATTGATAATGATGAAATGGACGAAAAATATTTGATTAAGGTCGGTGAAAAGCCTAAAGAAATGCTTAACATATTCCTTGGTTCAAAAATATTACCGAGGTTAATAATCTTTAATTTCTATTACATTTTTTACATAGAGTATTAAAATGCATTGTTTATAATAAACTTTGGTAGAATCCATATTTTGTTGCATACCTTTTTGTTGTATATCCAAAAAACACTCCATAACATATGCAACTACTGATAAGTTATATGTTCCCACCGTGAGAATACTTATTTTCTGCACTTGCAATGCATCCCAGAGAGATATATTTTCCAAGTTCTAAAGCGTTTCTAGATAAAAAAAAATTCATGGAAAATCAACACAAAAATAGTTTTTGTAGTAGAAATTCATGAAATAGACTATAATAAATATTTTCTCTATTTGGTGAGGCTATATATAAGTTAGTATTAGGATGAAATATGTTTAATGGGAGAATTTATAGTAAAATATGATTACTATAATCCCTCGTTTTTATAAGAAAATAGAAGTATATTGTCTTCTTGTTTTAAATATCACCCCAGTTATTACAAAACAACCGAGGTGAAAAACTTTTTTTTTAATTATATTGTTTACACGGAATATTAAAATAAATTATTTACAACAAATATCTTCTCTTATTAATGAATATCTTCGATGAAATCCATCTTCTGATTAGTTAAGCTTCCTTCTTTATTTAAAATTTCAAAGGTTAATGAGCTCTCTTATTTGCATAACTTGAAGCAAGATTGATTTTTTGCACTTATAATCTACCAAATGAGCAAAAATACAACAACAACAACAACATCAACACCATCATGTAAGAACAATTTTGAGAAAATGAAATTTTAAATCCAAATTCATTTTATTATACTGTCTGTCATTGCATAAAATTGAATATGATTATGGTACGTAGTTTAATACTTTCATTTTAGTAAAAATATTTAATATATGTCATACCTTGATTTTGACCCTCCCATTTTGTATCTGTCTTTAAGATTCTGTTTGATTTAATCTTCATTTGTTATCTATCATATTCATGTCCGCTTCAAATCTATTACTATCCAAATTGCATTTTTCTATTATCTAGTATCCATGTTTCATGCATTTTATCTATTTTAAGATCCATTTAAATATCCAAAGTTTTTCTCAATGTCCATCCATGCATATATCCATGCCATTAAACCAATGTTTACAAACCAATTTCTCATTTTTACTCTTTAGTCCACTATCCATATTATATCTACATTTACGCTCATAAATCCATATAGCTCAAATATCTATTTTTAATCAATTTCCCACTTTCCAAAACCATTTTAATAACCACATCCATTTTGGCATCATTTATATTTCTATTAATGTTTTGTTTCTTTAAAGCAAGCATGTTTTTTGTTGAAAAATAAGAGAGTTCTATTTGCGTACATAGTTCATTGTATAATCAATTAAAAGAATATACAAATTCAGCATCACAACCATACCATTTCCTACTTCTAGTTCATGAAAAGTCAACATCTTAACTACTTCATGTTTTACTTATACTTCATGATAATTAAACAGCATAATTATAGCATATTTTACATCAAGTTCATAAAAATTTAACATCACAACTATCCTATATTTTACTTCTTGTTCATGAAAATTTAATATCATAACTATATCATATTTTACTTCTAGTTCATGAGAATTCAACGACACACACACACACATATTTTAATTCTAGTTCATGAAAATTCAGCAATACAACTATACCATATTTTACTTTTAGTTCATGAAAATTCAACATTTCAACCATATCGTAATCTACTTATAGTCCATGAATTTTTAGCATTTTCGACCATACCATAATATGCTTCTAGTTCGGGAAAATCCAGCGTCATAACAATAACATATTTTGCATCTAGTTAATAATAATTCAACATCACAACTAGAACATGTTTAACTTCTAATTCATGAAAGTTCAACATCATAATTATATTTTACTTTTGGTTCATGAAAATTCGGCATCATAACTATATCATATTTTACTTATAGTTCATGATAATTCAACATCACAACTATACCACATTTTACTTATACTTAATGGAAATTCATTGTAGAATTGTTCTATATTTTATTTATAGTTCATAAAATTCAGCAGCAAAACCACACTATAAGATAATTCTAATTCATTAAAAAATTCAGCATCTAACATCGTAACATACTACTAATTCATTAAAAAAAATCAGCGACAAATCTCATTACAATCCACTTAAATTCACCAAAATTAAAACCATGTCATAACCATTGTAAAATCACCAAAAGTCAACACTTAACAATATCATATTATACTATTGGTTCATTAAATCTAAGCATAGAAGCGACATCGTAACCTATGATCAACACACTAAATGATTCCACATCAAATAATATCTTAATCCATTTCAAATTCACTAAAATTGAGCATCAAAACTCTTAATCAATTGGCTTAAAATAAATCTTTAAAATACGGGGAATGTAAACAAGAAAAGAATTTAATTAACATCAATCAAATTTAAAATATTCCAAAATTTAAAAGTATGCTTATCACTATTTCTTATCCATATTCATCCTCAAATTTTATATTAGCCATAATCCAATTTTATTAAACTATTAATCCTAACTCATAAATTTTAAACAACAACCACATACCAACTAAAGTATGCTATAAAATCTTGAGTTCTTTAAATTATTGATTCTCCTCTCGTTTCTTTTCTCAGTCACAGAATTAAAGACATCCGATGAAGAAATATGCAAGTAAATTTGAGGTCCGAAGGGAAGGAAAAGAACATTATTTTTTTCTTCAAAATTGACCCCTTGACTTACTAAATAATTAAGTAAAACTCGAAATATTACAATCATGTTAAAGAGATTCTCCTTGACGGCATTGCATGAATATGGAGATAAAACCTTAAGTTTATGAACCCGAGACCATCCCACCAGCCGTGTTAAAAATCGAGATGGTGAAGCAGACACTAACCAAGAAGATGGATGTGGTATCTCCAAACCTAATTTACATCTCTCTAGTCAGAATGTAAATGCTTCAATTATAAATATGGATATAAGAAGGAAAATATATGATATGTTATCTTTATATCTTCTTGCCAAATTATTATTATAAAAGTATGATACAAATAAGTAATTATTTCTTCTTAACACCATTGATATGTCAAATAAGGTTATGTCGAGAAACAAACCCTCTAGTTGAGATTTAGAGAGAATTTAAACTCTCATAAGTTTCATTTCATTCTTGAAAAGAAATAATGATAAAGAGTATAAATTAGTATTAAGAATGTTTTATTTTAATTCAACTTTATTTTATATGTCATTAGGACTAATAACTGAGGTATAAATTTTGATATTTACTTATTTAAAATAGTGTATGTTGAAGAAATTTTGGAATTTTGTGTTTGGTTGTTGCCACTATTGCAAAAAACAGATGTCTCCTCAGACGCGAAATGCATTTAACTTCGGCATAAGAAGCGAGGTAACGAAGGACGTCATAAAAAGTTTTAACTTATCAGTTCAATGATTAAAAAACTGATGGATAAAGTTGCACATCGGTTCATACCCCACCAAATGACTTTTATTATTTTCAAAAAAAGCATATCTTTTATTTCAGTTTATCTAGAAAGCTAAGAGGTAATATTATTTATGTTCTAAAAACATAGTTTTTACATTGTTTTCACAAAATATAGAATAAAAATCAAATTCCCTACCTATGTTAGATGAATTTCTTTCTCATGCAAAAAATGGTAAGATAATTAAAATCATTATTCAAATATATGATTTTAGATTTAAATAAATGTTTAAGAAAACAAACATTTAACCCAAATTATTTTCTACTCTTGCAATCCATCACAGAACTTTTCCAAGCGTCTTTAGTTTGATTAATTGTTTCATTTTCATGTAACATAGAAATGTTAATATTCAACGCTTTTATAATGGACGTCTATAAAGTTTCATTCATATCACTAATGGATGAGTCTTGAGCATTGATAATGATGAAATGGACGAAAAATATTTGATTAAGGTCGGTGAAAAGCCTAAAGAAATGCTTAACATATTCCTTGGTTCAAAAATATTACCGAGTTTAATAATCTTTAATTTCTATTACATTTTTTACATAGAGTATTAAAATGCATTGTTTATAATAAACTTTGGTAGAATCCATATTTTGTTGCATACCTTTTTGTTGTATATCCAAAAAACACTCCATAACATATGCAACTACTGATAAGTTATATGTTCCCACCGTGAGAATACTTATTTTCTGCACTTGCAATGCATCCCAGAGAGATATATTTTCCAAGTTCTAAAGCGTTTCTAGATAAAAAAAAATCATGGAAAATCAACACAAAAATAGTTTTTGTAGTAGAAATTCATGAAATAGACTATAATAAATATTTTCTCTATTTGGTGAGGCTATATATAAGTTAGTATTAGGATGAAATATGTTTAATGGGAGAATTTATAGTAAAATATGATTACTATAATCCCTCGTTTTTATAAGAAAATAGAAGTATATTGTCTTCTTGTTTTAAATATCACCCCAGTTATTTCAAAACAACCGAGGTGAAAAACTTTTTTTTTAATTATATTGTTTACACGAAATATTAAAATAAATTATTTACAACAAATATCTTCTCTTATTAATGAATATCTTCGATGAAATCCATCTTCTGATTAGTTAAGCTTCCTTCTTTATTTAAAATTTCAAAGGTTAATGAGCTCTCTTATTTGCATAACTTGAAGCAAGATTGATTTTTTGCACTTATAATCTACCGAATGAGCAAAAATACAACAACAACAACAACATCAACACCATCATGTAAGAACAATTTTGAGAAAATGAAATTTTAAATCCAAATTCATTTTATTATACTGTCTGTCATTGCATAAAATTGAATATGATTATGGTACGTAGTTTAATACTTTCATTTTAGTAAAAATATTTAATATATGTCATACCTTGATTTTGACCCTCCCATTTTATATCTATCTTTAAGATTCTGTTTGATTTAATCTTCATTTGTTATCTATCATATTCATGTCCGCTTCAAATCTATTACTATCCAAATTGCATTTTTCTATTATCTAGTATCCATGTTTCATGCATTTTATCTATTTTAAGATCCATTTAAATATCCAAAGTTTTTCTCAATGTCCATCCATGCATATATCCATGCCATTAAACCAATGTTTACAAACCAATTTCTCATTTTTACTCTTTAGTCCACTATCCATATTATATCTACATTTACGCTCATAAATCCATATAGCTCAAATATCTATTTTTAATCAATTTCCCACTTTCCAAAACCATTTTAATAACCACATCCATTTTGGCATCATTTATATTTCTATTAATGTTTTGTTTCTTTAAAGCAAGCATGTTTTTTGTTGAAAAATATGAGAGTTCTATTTGCGTACATAGTTCATTGTATAATCAATTAAAAGAATATACAAATTCAGCATCACAACCATACCATTTCCTACTTCTAGTTCATGAAAAGTCAACATCTTAACTACTTCATGTTTTACTTATACTTCATGATAATTAAACAGCATAATTATAGCATATTTTACATCAAGTTCATAAAAATTTAACATCACAACTATCCTATATTTTACTTCTTGTTCATGAAAATTTAATATCATAACTATATCATATTTTACTTCTAGTTCATGAGAATTCAACGACACACACACACATATTTTAATTCTAGTTCATGAAAATTCAGCAATACAACTATACCATATTTTACTTTTAGTTCATGAAAATTCAACATTTCAACCATATCGTAATCTACTTATAGTCCATGAATTTTTAGCATTTTCGACCATACGATAATATGCTTCTAGTTCGGGAAAATCCAGCGTCATAACAATAACATATTTTGCATCTAGTTAATAATAATTCAACATCACAACTAGAACATGTTTAACTTCTAATTCATGAAAGTTCAACATCATAATTATATTTTACTTTTGGTTCATGAAAATTCGGCATCATAACTATATCATATTTTACTTATAGTTCATGATAATTCAACATCACAACTATACCACATTTTACTTATACTTAATGGAAATTCATTGTAGAATTGTTCTATATTTTATTTATAGTTCATAAAATTCAGCAGCAAAACCACACTATAAGATAATTCTAATTCATTAAAAAATTCAGCATCTAACATCGTAACATACTACTAATTCATTAAAAAAAATCAGCGACAAATCTCATTACAATCCACTTAAATTCACCAAAATTAAAACCATGTCATAACCATTGTAAAATCACCAAAAGTCAACACTTAACAATATCATATTATACTATTGGTTCATTAAATCTAAGCATAGAAGCGACATCGTAACCTATGATCAACACACTAAATGATTCCACATCAAATAATATCTTAATCCATTTCAAATTCACTAAAATTGAGCATCAAAACTCTTAATCAATTGGCTTAAAATAAATCTTTAAAATACGGGGAATGTAAACAAGAAAAGAATTTAATTAACATCAATCAAATTTAAAATATTCCAAAATTTAAAAGTATGCTTATCACTATTTCTTATCCATATTCATCCTCAAATTTTATATTAGCCATAATCCAATTTTATTAAACTATTAATCCTAACTCATAAATTTTAAACAACAACCACATACCAACTAAACTATGCTATAAAATCTTGAGTTCTTTAAATTATTGATTCTCCTCTCGTTTCTTTTCTCAGTCACAGAGTTAAAGACATCCGATGAAGAAATATGCAAGTAAATTTGAGGTCCGAAGGGAAGGAAAAGAATATTATTTTTTTCTTCAAAATTGACCCCTTGACTTACTAAATAATTAAGTAAAACTCGAAATATTACAATCATGTTAAAGAGATTCTCCTTGACGGCATTGCATGAATATGGAGATAAAACCTTAAGTTTATGAACCCGAGACCATCCCACCAGCCGTGTTAAAAATCGAGATGGTGAAGCAGACACTAACCAAGAAGATGGATGTGGTATCTCCAAACCTAATTTACATCTCTCTAGTCAGAATGTAAATGCTTCAATTATAAATATGGATATAAGAAGGAAAATATATGATATGTTATCTTTATATCTTCTTGCCAAATTATTATTATAAAAGTATGATACAAATAAGTAATTATTTCTTCTTAACACCATTGATATGTCAAATAAGGTTATGTCGAGAAACAAACCCTCTAGTTGAGATTTAGAGAGAATTTAAACTCTCATAAGTTTCATTTCATTCTTGAAAAGAAATAATGATAAAGAGTATAAATTAGTATTAAGAATGTTTTATTTTAATTCAACTTTATTTTATATGTCATTAGGACTAATAACTGAGGTGTAAATTTTGATATTTACTTATTTAAAATAGTGTATGTTGAAGAAATTTTGGAATTTTGTGTTTGGTTGTTGCCACTATTGCAAAAAACAGATGTCTCCTCAGACGCGAAATGCATTTAACTTCGGCATAAGAAGCGAGGTAACGAAGGACGTCATAAAAAGTTTTAACTTATCAGTTCAATGATTAAAAAACTGATGGATAAAGTTGCACATCGGTTCATACCCCACCAAATGACTTTTATTATTTTCAAAAAAAGCATATCTTTTATTTCAGTTTATCTAGAAAGCTAAGAGGTAATATTATTTATGTTCTAAAAACATAGTTTTTACATTGTTTTCACAAAATATAGAATAAAAATCAAATTCCCTACCTATGTTAGATGCATTTCTTTCTCATGCAAAAAATGGTAAGATAATTAAAATCATTATTCAAATATATGATTTTAGATTTAAATAAATGTTTAAGAAAACAAACATTTAACCCAAATTATTTTCTACTCTTGCAATCCATCACAAAACTTTTCCAAGCGTCTTTAGTTTGATTAATTGTTTCATTTTCATGTAACATAGAAATGTTAATATTCAACGCTTTTATAATGGACGTCTATAAAGTTTCATTCATATCACTAATGGATGAGTCTTGAGCATTGATAATGATGAAATGGACGAAAAATATTTGATTAAGGTCGGTGAAAAGCCTAAAGAAATGCTTAACATATTCCTTGGTTCAAAAATATTACCGAGGTTAATAATCTTTAATTTCTATTACATTTTTTACATAGAGTATTAAAATGCATTGTTTATAATAAACTTTGGTAGAATCCATATTTTGTTGCATACCTTTTTGTTGTATATCCAAAAAACACTCCATAACATATGCAACTACTGATAAGTTATATGTTCCCACCGTGAGAATACTTATTTTCTGCACTTGCAATGCATCCCAGAGAGATATATTTTCCAAGTTCTAAAGCGTTTCTAGATAAAAAAAAATTCATGGAAAATCAACACAAAAATAGTTTTTGTAGTAGAAATTCATGAAATAGACTATAATAAATATTTTCTCTATTTGGTGAGGCTATATATAAGTTAGTATTAGGATGAAATATGTTTAATGGGAGAATTTATAGTAAAATATGATTACTATAATCCCTCGTTTTTATAAGAAAATAGAAGTATATTGTCTTCTTGTTTTAAATATCACCCCAGTTATTTCAAAACAACCGAGGTGAAAAACTTTTTTTTTAATTATATTGTTTACACGGAATATTAAAATAAATTATTTACAACAAATATCTTCTCTTATTAATGAATATCTTCGATGAAATCCATCTTCTGATTAGTTAAGCTTCCTTCTTTATTTAAAATTTCAAAGGTTAATGAGCTCTCTTATTTGCATAACTTGAAGCAAGATTGATTTTTTGCACTTATAATCTACCAAATGAGCAAAAATACAACAACAACAACAACATCAACACCATCATGTAAGAACAATTTTGAGAAAATGAAATTTTAAATCCAAATTCATTTTATTATACTGTCTGTCATTGCATAAAATTGAATATGATTATGGTACGTAGTTTAATACTTTCATTTTAGTAAAAATATTTAATATATGTCATACCTTGATTTTGACCCTCCCATTTTGTATCTGTCTTTAAGATTCTGTTTGATTTAATCTTCATTTGTTATCTATCATATTCATGTCCGCTTCAAATCTATTACTATCCAAATTGCATTTTTCTATTATCTAGTATCCATGTTTCATGCATTTTATCTATTTTAAGATCCATTTAAATATCCAAAGTTTTTCTCAATGTCCATCCATGCATATATCCATGCCATTAAACCAATGTTTACAAACCAATTTCTCATTTTTACTCTTTAGTCCACTATCCATATTATATCTACATTTACGCTCATAAATCCATATAGCTCAAATATCTATTTTTAATCAATTTCCCACTTTCCAAAACCATTTTAATAACCACATCCATTTTGGCATCATTTATATTTCTATTAATGTTTTGTTTCTTTAAAGCAAGCATGTTTTTTGTTGAAAAATAAGAGAGTTCTATTTGCGTACATAGTTCATTGTATAATCAATTAAAAGAATATACAAATTCAGCATCACAACCATACCATTTCCTACTTCTAGTTCATGAAAAGTCAACATCTTAACTACTTCATGTTTTACTTATACTTCATGATAATTAAACAGCATAATTATAGCATATTTTACATCAAGTTCATAAAAATTTAACATCACAACTATCCTATATTTTACTTCTTGTTCATGAAAATTTAATATCATAACTATATCATATTTTACTTCTAGTTCATGAGAATTCAACGACACACACACACACATATTTTAATTCTAGTTCATGAAAATTCAGCAATACAACTATACCATATTTTACTTTTAGTTCATGAAAATTCAACATTTCAACCATATCGTAATCTACTTATAGTCCATGAATTTTTAGCATTTTCGACCATACCATAATATGCTTCTAGTTCGGGAAAATCCAGCGTCATAACAATAACATATTTTGCATCTAGTTAATAATAATTCAACATCACAACTAGAACATGTTTAACTTCTAATTCATGAAAGTTCAACATCATAATTATATTTTACTTTTGGTTCATGAAAATTCGGCATCATAACTATATCATATTTTACTTATAGTTCATGATAATTCAACATCACAACTATACCACATTTTACTTATACTTAATGGAAATTCATTGTAGAATTGTTCTATATTTTATTTATAGTTCATAAAATTCAGCAGCAAAACCACACTATAAGATAATTCTAATTCATTAAAAAATTCAGCATCTAACATCGTAACATACTACTAATTCATTAAAAAAAATCAGCGACAAATCTCATTACAATTCACCAAAATTAAAACCATGTCATAACCATTGTAAAATCACCAAAAGTCAACACTTAACAATATCATATTATACTATTGGTTCATTAAATCTAAGCATAGAAGCGACATCGTAACCTATGATCAACACACTAAATGATTCCACATCAAATAATATCTTAATCCATTTCAAATTCACTAAAATTGAGCATCAAAACTCTTAATCAATTGGCTTAAAATAAATCTTTAAAATACGGGGAATGTAAACAAGAAAAGAATTTAATTAACATCAATCAAATTTAAAATATTCCAAAATTTAAAAGTATGCTTATCACTATTTCTTATCCATATTCATCCTCAAATTTTATATTAGCCATAATCCAATTTTATTAAACTATTAATCCTAACTCATAAATTTTAAACAACAACCACATACCAACTAAACTATGCTATAAAATCTTGAGTTCTTTAAATTATTGATTCTCCTCTCGTTTCTTTTCTCAGTCACAGAGTTAAAGACATCCGATGAAGAAATATGCAAGTAAATTTGAGGTCCGAAGGGAAGGAAAAGAATATTATTTTTTTCTTCAAAATTGACCCCTTGACTTACTAAATAATTAAGTAAAACTCGAAATATTACAATCATGTTAAAGAGATTCTCCTTGACGGCATTGCATGAATATGGAGATAAAACCTTAAGTTTATGAACCCGAGACCATCCCACCAGCCGTGTTAAAAATCGAGATGGTGAAGCAGACACTAACCAAGAAGATGGATGTGGTATCTCCAAACCTAATTTACATCTCTCTAGTCAGAATGTAAATGCTTCAATTATAAATATGGATATAAGAAGGAAAATATATGATATGTTATCTTTATATCTTCTTGCCAAATTATTATTATAAAAGTATGATACAAATAAGTAATTATTTCTTCTTAACACCATTGATATGTCAAATAAGGTTATGTCGAGAAACAAACCCTCTAGTTGAGATTTAGAGAGAATTTAAACTCTCATAAGTTTCATTTCATTCTTGAAAAGAAATAATGATAAAGAGTATAAATTAGTATTAAGAATGTTTTATTTTAATTCAACTTTATTTTATATGTCATTAGGACTAATAACTGAGGTGTAAATTTTGATATTTACTTATTTAAAATAGTGTATGTTGAAGAAATTTTGGAATTTTGTGTTTGGTTGTTGCCACTATTGCAAAAAACAGATGTCTCCTCAGACGCGAAATGCATTTAACTTCGGCATAAGAAGCGAGGTAACGAAGGACGTCATAAAAAGTTTTAACTTATCAGTTCAATGATTAAAAAACTGATGGATAAAGTTGCACATCGGTTCATACCCCACCAAATGACTTTTATTATTTTCAAAAAAAGCATATCTTTTATTTCAGTTTATCTAGAAAGCTAAGAGGTAATATTATTTATGTTCTAAAAACATAGTTTTTACATTGTTTTCACAAAATATAGAATAAAAATCAAATTCCCTACCTATGTTAGATGCATTTCTTTCTCATGCAAAAAATGGTAAGATAATTAAAATCATTATTCAAATATATGATTTTAGATTTAAATAAATGTTTAAGAAAACAAACATTTAACCCAAATTATTTTCTACTCTTGCAATCCATCACAAAACTTTTCCAAGCGTCTTTAGTTTGATTAATTGTTTCATTTTCATGTAACATAGAAATGTTAATATTCAACGCTTTTATAATGGACGTCTATAAAGTTTCATTCATATCACTAATGGATGAGTCTTGAGCATTGATAATGATGAAATGGACGAAAAATATTTGATTAAGGTCGGTGAAAAGCCTAAAGAAATGCTTAACATATTCCTTGGTTCAAAAATATTACCGAGGTTAATAATCTTTAATTTCTATTACATTTTTTACATAGAGTATTAAAATGCATTGTTTATAATAAACTTTGGTAGAATCCATATTTTGTTGCATACCTTTTTGTTGTATATCCAAAAAACACTCCATAACATATGCAACTACTGATAAGTTATATGTTCCCACCGTGAGAATACTTATTTTCTGCACTTGCAATGCATCCCAGAGAGATATATTTTCCAAGTTCTAAAGCGTTTCTAGATAAAAAAAAATTCATGGAAAATCAACACAAAAATAGTTTTTGTAGTAGAAATTCATGAAATAGACTATAATAAATATTTTCTCTATTTGGTGAGGCTATATATAAGTTAGTATTAGGATGAAATATGTTTAATGGGAGAATTTATAGTAAAATATGATTACTATAATCCCTCGTTTTTATAAGAAAATAGAAGTATATTGTCTTCTTGTTTTAAATATCACCCCAGTTATTTCAAAACAACCGAGGTGAAAAACTTTTTTTTTAATTATATTGTTTACACGGAATATTAAAATAAATTATTTACAACAAATATCTTCTCTTATTAATGAATATCTTCGATGAAATCCATCTTCTGATTAGTTAAGCTTCCTTCTTTATTTAAAATTTCAAAGGTTAATGAGCTCTCTTATTTGCATAACTTGAAGCAAGATTGATTTTTTGCACTTATAATCTACCAAATGAGCAAAAATACAACAACAACAACAACATCAACACCATCATGTAAGAACAATTTTGAGAAAATGAAATTTTAAATCCAAATTCATTTTATTATACTGTCTGTCATTGCATAAAATTGAATATGATTATGGTACGTAGTTTAATACTTTCATTTTAGTAAAAATATTTAATATATGTCATACCTTGATTTTGACCCTCCCATTTTGTATCTGTCTTTAAGATTCTGTTTGATTTAATCTTCATTTGTTATCTATCATATTCATGTCCGCTTCAAATCTATTACTATCCAAATTGCATTTTTCTATTATCTAGTATCCATGTTTCATGCATTTTATCTATTTTAAGATCCATTTAAATATCCAAAGTTTTTCTCAATGTCCATCCATGCATATATCCATGCCATTAAACCAATGTTTACAAACCAATTTCTCATTTTTACTCTTTAGTCCACTATCCATATTATATCTACATTTACGCTCATAAATCCATATAGCTCAAATATCTATTTTTAATCAATTTCCCACTTTCCAAAACCATTTTAATAACCACATCCATTTTGGCATCATTTATATTTCTATTAATGTTTTGTTTCTTTAAAGCAAGCATGTTTTTTGTTGAAAAATAAGAGAGTTCTATTTGCGTACATAGTTCATTGTATAATCAATTAAAAGAATATACAAATTCAGCATCACAACCATACCATTTCCTACTTCTAGTTCATGAAAAGTCAACATCTTAACTACTTCATGTTTTACTTATACTTCATGATAATTAAACAGCATAATTATAGCATATTTTACATCAAGTTCATAAAAATTTAACATCACAACTATCCTATATTTTACTTCTTGTTCATGAAAATTTAATATCATAACTATATCATATTTTACTTCTAGTTCATGAGAATTCAACGACACACACACACACATATTTTAATTCTAGTTCATGAAAATTCAGCAATACAACTATACCATATTTTACTTTTAGTTCATGAAAATTCAACATTTCAACCATATCGTAATCTACTTATAGTCCATGAATTTTTAGCATTTTCGACCATACCATAATATGCTTCTAGTTCGGGAAAATCCAGCGTCATAACAATAACATATTTTGCATCTAGTTAATAATAATTCAACATCACAACTAGAACATGTTTAACTTCTAATTCATGAAAGTTCAACATCATAATTATATTTTACTTTTGGTTCATGAAAATTCGGCATCATAACTATATCATATTTTACTTATAGTTCATGATAATTCAACATCACAACTATACCACATTTTACTTATACTTAATGGAAATTCATTGTAGAATTGTTCTATATTTTATTTATAGTTCATAAAATTCAGCAGCAAAACCACACTATAAGATAATTCTAATTCATTAAAAAATTCAGCATCTAACATCGTAACATACTACTAATTCATTAAAAAAAATCAGCGACAAATCTCATTACAATTCACCAAAATTAAAACCATGTCATAACCATTGTAAAATCACCAAAAGTCAACACTTAACAATATCATATTATACTATTGGTTCATTAAATCTAAGCATAGAAGCGACATCGTAACCTATGATCAACACACTAAATGATTCCACATCAAATAATATCTTAATCCATTTCAAATTCACTAAAATTGAGCATCAAAACTCTTAATCAATTGGCTTAAAATAAATCTTTAAAATACGGGGAATGTAAACAAGAAAAGAATTTAATTAACATCAATCAAATTTAAAATATTCCAAAATTTAAAAGTATGCTTATCACTATTTCTTATCCATATTCATCCTCAAATTTTATATTAGCCATAATCCAATTTTATTAAACTATTAATCCTAACTCATAAATTTTAAACAACAACCACATACCAACTAAACTATGCTATAAAATCTTGAGTTCTTTAAATTATTGATTCTCCTCTCGTTTCTTTTCTCAGTCACAGAGTTAAAGACATCCGATGAAGAAATATGCAAGTAAATTTGAGGTCCGAAGGGAAGGAAAAGAATATTATTTTTTTCTTCAAAATTGACCCCTTGACTTACTAAATAATTAAGTAAAACTCGAAATATTACAATCATGTTAAAGAGATTCTCCTTGACGGCATTGCATGAATATGGAGATAAAACCTTAAGTTTATGAACCCGAGACCATCCCACCAGCCGTGTTAAAAATCGAGATGGTGAAGCAGACACTAACCAAGAAGATGGATGTGGTATCTCCAAACCTAATTTACATCTCTCTAGTCAGAATGTAAATGCTTCAATTATAAATATGGATATAAGAAGGAAAATATATGATATGTTATCTTTATATCTTCTTGCCAAATTATTATTATAAAAGTATGATACAAATAAGTAATTATTTCTTCTTAACACCATTGATATGTCAAATAAGGTTATGTCGAGAAACAAACCCTCTAGTTGAGATTTAGAGAGAATTTAAACTCTCATAAGTTTCATTTCATTCTTGAAAAGAAATAATGATAAAGAGTATAAATTAGTATTAAGAATGTTTTATTTTAATTCAACTTTATTTTATATGTCATTAGGACTAATAACTGAGGTGTAAATTTTGATATTTACTTATTTAAAATAGTGTATGTTGAAGAAATTTTGGAATTTTGTGTTTGGTTGTTGCCACTATTGCAAAAAACAGATGTCTCCTCAGACGCGAAATGCATTTAACTTCGGCATAAGAAGCGAGGTAACGAAGGACGTCATAAAAAGTTTTAACTTATCAGTTCAATGATTAAAAAACTGATGGATAAAGTTGCACATCGGTTCATACCCCACCAAATGACTTTTATTATTTTCAAAAAAAGCATATCTTTTATTTCAGTTTATCTAGAAAGCTAAGAGGTAATATTATTTATGTTCTAAAAACATAGTTTTTACATTGTTTTCACAAAATATAGAATAAAAATCAAATTCCCTACCTATGTTAGATGCATTTCTTTCTCATGCAAAAAATGGTAAGATAATTAAAATCATTATTCAAATATATGATTTTAGATTTAAATAAATGTTTAAGAAAACAAACATTTAACCCAAATTATTTTCTACTCTTGCAATCCATCACAAAACTTTTCCAAGCGTCTTTAGTTTGATTAATTGTTTCATTTTCATGTAACATAGAAATGTTAATATTCAACGCTTTTATAATGGACGTCTATAAAGTTTCATTCATATCACTAATGGATGAGTCTTGAGCATTGATAATGATGAAATGGACGAAAAATATTTGATTAAGGTCGGTGAAAAGCCTAAAGAAATGCTTAACATATTCCTTGGTTCAAAAATATTACCGAGGTTAATAATCTTTAATTTCTATTACATTTTTTACATAGAGTATTAAAATGCATTGTTTATAATAAACTTTGGTAGAATCCATATTTTGTTGCATACCTTTTTGTTGTATATCCAAAAAACACTCCATAACATATGCAACTACTGATAAGTTATATGTTCCCACCGTGAGAATACTTATTTTCTGCACTTGCAATGCATCCCAGAGAGATATATTTTCCAAGTTCTAAAGCGTTTCTAGATAAAAAAAAATTCATGGAAAATCAACACAAAAATAGTTTTTGTAGTAGAAATTCATGAAATAGACTATAATAAATATTTTCTCTATTTGGTGAGGCTATATATAAGTTAGTATTAGGATGAAATATGTTTAATGGGAGAATTTATAGTAAAATATGATTACTATAATCCCTCGTTTTTATAAGAAAATAGAAGTATATTGTCTTCTTGTTTTAAATATCACCCCAGTTATTTCAAAACAACCGAGGTGAAAAACTTTTTTTTTAATTATATTGTTTACACGGAATATTAAAATAAATTATTTACAACAAATATCTTCTCTTATTAATGAATATCTTCGATGAAATCCATCTTCTGATTAGTTAAGCTTCCTTCTTTATTTAAAATTTCAAAGGTTAATGAGCTCTCTTATTTGCATAACTTGAAGCAAGATTGATTTTTTGCACTTATAATCTACCAAATGAGCAAAAATACAACAACAACAACAACATCAACACCATCATGTAAGAACAATTTTGAGAAAATGAAATTTTAAATCCAAATTCATTTTATTATACTGTCTGTCATTGCATAAAATTGAATATGATTATGGTACGTAGTTTAATACTTTCATTTTAGTAAAAATATTTAATATATGTCATACCTTGATTTTGACCCTCCCATTTTGTATCTGTCTTTAAGATTCTGTTTGATTTAATCTTCATTTGTTATCTATCATATTCATGTCCGCTTCAAATCTATTACTATCCAAATTGCATTTTTCTATTATCTAGTATCCATGTTTCATGCATTTTATCTATTTTAAGATCCATTTAAATATCCAAAGTTTTTCTCAATGTCCATCCATGCATATATCCATGCCATTAAACCAATGTTTACAAACCAATTTCTCATTTTTACTCTTTAGTCCACTATCCATATTATATCTACATTTACGCTCATAAATCCATATAGCTCAAATATCTATTTTTAATCAATTTCCCACTTTCCAAAACCATTTTAATAACCACATCCATTTTGGCATCATTTATATTTCTATTAATGTTTTGTTTCTTTAAAGCAAGCATGTTTTTTGTTGAAAAATAAGAGAGTTCTATTTGCGTACATAGTTCATTGTATAATCAATTAAAAGAATATACAAATTCAGCATCACAACCATACCATTTCCTACTTCTAGTTCATGAAAAGTCAACATCTTAACTACTTCATGTTTTACTTATACTTCATGATAATTAAACAGCATAATTATAGCATATTTTACATCAAGTTCATAAAAATTTAACATCACAACTATCCTATATTTTACTTCTTGTTCATGAAAATTTAATATCATAACTATATCATATTTTACTTCTAGTTCATGAGAATTCAACGACACACACACACACATATTTTAATTCTAGTTCATGAAAATTCAGCAATACAACTATACCATATTTTACTTTTAGTTCATGAAAATTCAACATTTCAACCATATCGTAATCTACTTATAGTCCATGAATTTTTAGCATTTTCGACCATACCATAATATGCTTCTAGTTCGGGAAAATCCAGCGTCATAACAATAACATATTTTGCATCTAGTTAATAATAATTCAACATCACAACTAGAACATGTTTAACTTCTAATTCATGAAAGTTCAACATCATAATTATATTTTACTTTTGGTTCATGAAAATTCGGCATCATAACTATATCATATTTTACTTATAGTTCATGATAATTCAACATCACAACTATACCACATTTTACTTATACTTAATGGAAATTCATTGTAGAATTGTTCTATATTTTATTTATAGTTCATAAAATTCAGCAGCAAAACCACACTATAAGATAATTCTAATTCATTAAAAAATTCAGCATCTAACATCGTAACATACTACTAATTCATTAAAAAAAATCAGCGAAAAATCTCATTACAATTCACCAAAATTAAAACCATGTCATAACCATTGTAAAATCACCAAAAGTCAACACTTAACAATATCATATTATACTATTGGTTCATTAAATCTAAGCATAGAAGCGACATCGTAACCTATGATCAACACACTAAATGATTCCACATCAAATAATATCTTAATCCATTTCAAATTCACTAAAATTGAGCATCAAAACTCTTAATCAATTGGCTTAAAATAAATCTTTAAAATACGGGGAATGTAAACAAGAAAAGAATTTAATTAACATCAATCAAATTTAAAATATTCCAAAATTTAAAAGTATGCTTATCACTATTTCTTATCCATATTCATCCTCAAATTTTATATTAGCCATAATCCAATTTTATTAAACTATTAATCCTAACTCATAAATTTTAAACAACAACCACATACCAACTAAACTATGCTATAAAATCTTGAGTTCTTTAAATTATTGATTCTCCTCTCGTTTCTTTTCTCAGTCACAGAATTAAAGACATCCGATGAAGAAATATGCAAGTAAATTTGAGGTCCGAAGGGAAGGAAAAGAATATTATTTTTTTCTTCAAAATTGACCCCTTGACTTACTAAATAATTAAGTAAAACTCGAAATATTACAATCATGTTAAAGAGATTCTCCTTGACGGCATTGCATGAATATGGAGATAAAACCTTAAGTTTATGAACCCGAGACCATCCCACCAGCCGTGTTAAAAATCGAGATGGTGAAGCAGACACTAACCAAGAAGATGGATGTGGTATCTCCAAACCTAATTTACATCTCTCTAGTCAGAATGTAAATGCTTCAATTATAAATATGGATATAAGAAGGAAAATATATGATATGTTATCTTTATATCTTCTTGCCAAATTATTATTATAAAAGTATGATACAAATAAGTAATTATTTCTTCTTAACACCATTGATATGTCAAATAAGGTTATGTCGAGAAACAAACCCTCTAGTTGAGATTTAGAGAGAATTTAAACTCTCATAAGTTTCATTTCATTCTTGAAAAGAAATAATGATAAAGAGTATAAATTAGTATTAAGAATGTTTTATTTTAATTCAACTTTATTTTATATGTCATTAGGACTAATAACTGAGGTGTAAATTTTGATATTTACTTATTTAAAATAGTGTATGTTGAAGAAATTTTGGAATTTTGTGTTTGGTTGTTGCCACTATTGCAAAAAACAGATGTCTCCTCAGACGCGAAATGCATTTAACTTCGGCATAAGAAGCGAGGTAACGAAGGACGTCATAAAAAGTTTTAACTTATCAGTTCAATGATTAAAAAACTGATGGATAAAGTTGCACATCGGTTCATACCCCACCAAATGACTTTTATTATTTTCAAAAAAAGCATATCTTTTATTTCAGTTTATCTAGAAAGCTAAGAGGTAATATTATTTATGTTCTAAAAACATAGTTTTTACATTGTTTTCACAAAATATAGAATAAAAATCAAATTCCCTACCTATGTTAGATGCATTTCTTTCTCATGCAAAAAATGGTAAGATAATTAAAATCATTATTCAAATATATGATTTTAGATTTAAATAAATGTTTAAGAAAACAAACATTTAACCCAAATTATTTTCTACTCTTGCAATCCATCACAAAACTTTTCCAAGCGTCTTTAGTTTGATTAATTGTTTCATTTTCATGTAACATAGAAATGTTAATATTCAACGCTTTTATAATGGACGTCTATAAAGTTTCATTCATATCACTAATGGATGAGTCTTGAGCATTGATAATGATGAAATGGACGAAAAATATTTGATTAAGGTCGGTGAAAAGCCTAAAGAAATGCTTAACATATTCCTTGGTTCAAAAATATTACCGAGGTTAATAATCTTTAATTTCTATTACATTTTTTACATAGAGTATTAAAATGCATTGTTTATAATAAACTTTGGTAGAATCCATATTTTGTTGCATACCTTTTTGTTGTATATCCAAAAAACACTCCATAACATATGCAACTACTGATAAGTTATATGTTCCCACCGTGAGAATACTTATTTTCTGCACTTGCAATGCATCCCAGAGAGATATATTTTCCAAGTTCTAAAGCGTTTCTAGATAAAAAAAAATTCATGGAAAATCAACACAAAAATAGTTTTTGTAGTAGAAATTCATGAAATAGACTATAATAAATATTTTCTCTATTTGGTGAGGCTATATATAAGTTAGTATTAGGATGAAATATGTTTAATGGGAGAATTTATAGTAAAATATGATTACTATAATCCCTCGTTTTTATAAGAAAATAGAAGTATATTGTCTTCTTGTTTTAAATATCACCCCAGTTATTTCAAAACAACCGAGGTGAAAAACTTTTTTTTTAATTATATTGTTTACACGGAATATTAAAATAAATTATTTACCACAAATATCTTCTCTTATTAATGAATATCTTCGATGAAATCCATCTTCTGATTAGTTAAGCTTCCTTCTTTATTTAAAATTTGAAAGGTTAATGAGCTCTCTTATTTGCATAACTTGAAGCAAGATTGATTTTTTGCACTTATAATCTACCAAATGAGCAAAAATACAACAACAACAACAACATCAACACCATCATGTAAGAACAATTTTGAGAAAATGAAATTTTAAATCCAAATTCATTTTATTATACTGTCTGTCATTGCATAAAATTGAATATGATTATGGTACGTAGTTTAATACTTTCATTTTAGTAAAAATATTTAATATATGTCATACCTTGATTTTGACCCTCCCATTTTGTATCTGTCTTTAAGATTCTGTTTGATTTAATCTTCATTTGTTATCTATCATATTCATGTCCGCTTCAAATCTATTACTATCCAAATTGCATTTTTCTATTATCTAGTATCCATGTTTCATGCATTTTATCTATTTTAAGATCCATTTAAATATCCAAAGTTTTTCTCAATGTCCATCCATGCATATATCCATGCCATTAAACCAATGTTTACAAACCAATTTCTCATTTTTACTCTTTAGTCCACTATCCATATTATATCTACATTTACGCTCATAAATCCATATAGCTCAAATATCTATTTTTAATCAATTTCCCACTTTCCAAAACCATTTTAATAACCACATCCATTTTGGCATCATTTATATTTCTATTAATGTTTTGTTTCTTTAAAGCAAGCATGTTTTTTGTTGAAAAATAAGAGAGTTCTATTTGCGTACATAGTTCATTGTATAATCAATTAAAAGAATATACAAATTCAGCATCACAACCATACCATTTCCTACTTCTAGTTCATGAAAAGTCAACATCTTAACTACTTCATGTTTTACTTATACTTCATGATAATTAAACAGCATAATTATAGCATATTTTACATCAAGTTCATAAAAATTTAACATCACAACTATCCTATATTTTACTTCTTGTTCATGAAAATTTAATATCATAACTATATCATATTTTACTTCTAGTTCATGAGAATTCAACGACACACACACACACATATTTTAATTCTAGTTCATGAAAATTCAGCAATACAACTATACCATATTTTACTTTTAGTTCATGAAAATTCAACATTTCAACCATATCGTAATCTACTTATAGTCCATGAATTTTTAGCATTTTCGACCATACCATAATATGCTTCTAGTTCGGGAAAATCCAGCGTCATAACAATAACATATTTTGCATCTAGTTAATAATAATTCAACATCACAACTAGAACATGTTTAACTTCTAATTCATGAAAGTTCAACATCATAATTATATTTTACTTTTGGTTCATGAAAATTCGGCATCATAACTATATCATATTTTACTTATAGTTCATGATAATTCAACATCACAACTATACCACATTTTACTTATACTTAATGGAAATTCATTGTAGAATTGTTCTATATTTTATTTATAGTTCATAAAATTCAGCAGCAAAACCACACTATAAGATAATTCTAATTCATTAAAAAATTCAGCATCTAACATCGTAACATACTACTAATTCATTAAAAAAAATCAGCGACAAATCTCATTACAATCCACTTAAATTCACCAAAATTAAAACCATGTCATAACCATTGTAAAATCACCAAAAGTCAACACTTAACAATATCATATTATACTATTGCTTCATTAAATCTAAGCATAGAAGCGACATCGTAACCTATGATCAACACACTAAATGATTCCACATCAAATAATATCTTAATCCATTTCAAATTCACTAAAATTGAGCATCAAAACTCTTAATCAATTGGCTTAAAATAAATCTTTAAAATACGGGGAATGTAAACAAGAAAAGAATTTAATTAACATCAATCAAATTTAAAATATTCCAAAATTTAAAAGTATGCTTATCACTATTTCTTATCCATATTCATCCTCAAATTTTATATTAGCCATAATCCAATTTTATTAAACTATTAATCCTAACTCATAAATTTTAAACAACAACCACATACCAACTAAACTATGCTATAAAATCTTGAGTTCTTTAAATTATTGATTCTCCTCTCGTTTCTTTTCTCAGTCACAGAATTAAAGACATCCGATGAAGAAATATGCAAGTAAATTTGAGGTCCGAAGGGAAGGAAAAGAATATTATTTTTTTCTTCAAAATTGACCCCTTGACTTACTAAATAATTAAGTAAAACTAGAAATATTACAATCATGTTAAAGAGATTCTCCTTGACGGCATTGCATGAATATGGAGATAAAACCTTAAGTTTATGAACCCGAGACCATCCCACCAGCCGTGTTAAAAATCGAGATGGTGAAGCAGACACTAACCAAGAAGATGGATGTGGTATCTCCAAACCTAATTTACATCTCTCTAGTCAGAATGTAAATGCTTCAATTATAAATATGGATATAAGAAGGAAAATATATGATATGTTATCTTTATATCTTCTTGCCAAATTATTATTATAAAAGTATGATACAAATAAGTAATTATTTCTTCTTAACACCATTGATATGTCAAATAAGGTTATGTCCAGAAACAAACCCTCTAGTTGAGATTTAGAGAGAATTTAAACTCTCATAAGTTTCATTTCATTCTTGAAAAGAAATAATGATAAAGAGTATAAATTAGTATTAAGAATGTTTTATTTTAATTCAACTTTATTTTATATGTCATTAGGACTAATAACTGAGGTGTAAATTTTGATATTTACTTATTTAAAATAGTGTATGTTGAAGAAATTTTGGAATTTTGTGTTTGGTTGTTGCCACTATTGCAAAAAACAGATGTCTCCTCAGACGCGAAATGCATTTAACTTCGGCATAAGAAGCGAGGTAACGAAGGACGTCATAAAAAGTTTTAACTTATCAGTTCAATGATTAAAAAACTGATGGATAAAGTTGCACATCGGTTCATACCCCACCAAATGACTTTTATTATTTTCAAAAAAAGCATATCTTTTATTTCAGTTTATCTAGAAAGCTAAGAGGTAATATTATTTATGTTCTAAAAACATAGTTTTTACATTGTTTTCACAAAATATAGAATAAAAATCAAATTCCCTACCTATGTTAGATGCATTTCTTTCTCATGCAAAAAATGGTAAGATAATTAAAATCATTATTCAAATATATGATTTTAGATTTAAATAAATGTTTAAGAAAACAAACATTTAACCCAAATTATTTTCTACTCTTGCAATCCATCACAAAACTTTTCCAAGCGTCTTTAGTTTGATTAATTGTTTCATTTTCATGTAACATAGAAATGTTAATATTCAACGCTTTTATAATGGACGTCTATAAAGTTTCATTCATATCACTAATGGATGAGTCTTGAGCATTGATAATGATGAAATGGACGAAAAATATTTGATTAAGGTCGGTGAAAAGCCTAAAGAAATGCTTAACATATTCCTTGGTTCAAAAATATTACCGAGGTTAATAATCTTTAATTTCTATTAAATTTTTTACATAGAGTATTAAAATGCATTGTTTATAATAAACTTTGGTAGAATCCATATTTTGTTGCATACCTTTTTGTTGTATATCCAAAAAACACTCCATAACATATGCAACTACTGATAAGTTATATGTTCCCACCGTGAGAATACTTATTTTCTGCACTTGCAATGCATCCCAGAGAGATATATTTTCCAAGTTCTAAAGCGTTTCTAGATAAAAAAAAATTCATGGAAAATCAACACAAAAATAGTTTTTGTAGTAGAAATTCATGAAATAGACTATAATAAATATTTTCTCTATTTGGTGAGGCTATATATAAGTTAGTATTAGGATGAAATATGTTTAATGGGAGAATTTATAGTAAAATATGATTACTATAATCCCTCGTTTTTATAAGAAAATAGAAGTATATTGTCTTCTTGTTTTAAATATCACCCCAGTTATTACAAAACAACCGAGGTGAAAAACTTTTTTTTTAATTATATTGTTTACACGGAATATTAAAATAAATTATTTACAACAAATATTTTCTCTTATTAATGAATATCTTCGATGAAATCCATCTTCTGATTAGTTAAGCTTCCTTCTTTATTTAAAATTTCAAAGGTTAATGAGCTCTCTTATTTGCATAACTTGAAGCAAGATTGATTTTTTGCACTTATAATCTACCAAATGAGCAAAAATACAACAACAACAACAACATCAACACCATTATGTAAGAACAATTTTGAGAAAATGAAATTTTAAATCCAAATTCATTTTATTATACTGTCTGTCATTGCATAAAATTGAATATGATTATGGTACGTAGTTTAATACTTTCATTTTAGTAAAAATATTTAATATATGTCATACCTTGATTTTGACCCTCCCATTTTGTATCTGTCTTTAAGATTCTGTTTGATTTAATCTTCATTTGTTATCTATCATATTCATGTCCGCTTCAAATCTATTACTATCCAAATTGCATTTTTCTATTATCTAGTATCCATGTTTCATGCATTTTATCTATTTTAAGATCCATTTAAATATCCAAAGTTTTTCTCAATGTCCATCCATGCATATATCCATGCCATTAAACCAATGTTTACAAACCAATTTCTCATTTTTACTCTTTAGTCCACTATCCATATTATATCTACATTTACGCTCATAAATCCATATAGCTCAAATATCTATTTTTAATCAATTTCCCACTTTCCAAAACCATTTTAATAACCACATCCATTTTGGCATCATTTATATTTCTATTAATGTTTTGTTTCTTTAAAGCAAGCATGTTTTTTGTTGAAAAATAAGAGAGTTCTATTTGCGTACATAGTTCATTGTATAATCAATTAAAAGAATATACAAATTCAGCATCACAACCATACCATTTCCTACTTCTAGTTCATGAAAAGTCAACATCTTAACTACTTCATGTTTTACTTATACTTCATGATAATTAAACAACATAATTATAGCATATTTTACATCAAGTTCATAAAAATTTAACATCACAACTATCCTATATTTTACTTCTTGTTCATGAAAATTTAATATCATAACTATATCATATTTTACTTCTAGTTCATGAGAATTCAACGACACACACACACACATATTTTAATTCTAGTTCATCAAAATTCAGCAATACAACTATACCATATTTTACTTTTAGTTCATGAAAATTCAACATTTCAACCATATCGTAATCTACTTATAGTCCATGAATTTTTAGCATTTTCGACCATACCATAATATGCTTCTAGTTCGGGAAAATCCAGCGTCATAACAATAACATATTTTGCATCTAGTTAATAATAATTCAACATCACAACTAGAACATGTTTAACTTCTAATTCATGAAAGTTCAACATCATAATTATATTTTACTTTTGGTTCATGAAAATTCGGCATCATAACTATATCATATTTTACTTATAGTTCATGATAATTCAACATCACAACTATACCACATTTTACTTATACTTAATGGAAATTCATTGTAGAATTGTTCTATATTTTATTTATAGTTCATAAAATTCAGCAGCAAAACCACACTATAAGATAATTCTAATTCATTAAAAAATTCAGCATCTAACATCGTAACATACTACTAATTCATTAAAAAAAATCAGCGACAAATCTCATTACAATCCACTTAAATTCACCAAAATTAAAACCATGTCATAACCATTGTAAAATCACCAAAAGTCAACACTTAACAATATCATATTATACTATTGCTTCATTAAATCTAAGCATAGAAGCGACATCGTAACCTATGATCAACACACTAAATGATTCCACATCAAATAATATCTTAATCCATTTCAAATTCACTAAAATTGAGCATCAAAACTCTTAATCAATTGGCTTAAAATAAATCTTTAAAATACGGGGAATGTAAACAAGAAAAGAATTTAATTAACATCAATCAAATTTAAAATATTCCAAAATTTAAAAGTATGCTTATCACTATTTCTTATCCATATTCATCCTCAAATTTTATATTAGCCATAATCCAATTTTATTAAACTATTAATCCTAACTCATAAATTTTAAACAACAACCACATACCAACTAAACTATGCTATAAAATCTTGAGTTCTTTAAATTATTGATTCTCCTCTCGTTTCTTTTCTCAGTCACAGAATTAAAGACATCCGATGAAGAAATATGCAAGTAAATTTGAGGTCCGAAGGGAAGGAAAAGAATATTATTTTTTTCTTCAAAATTGACCCCTTGACTTACTAAATAATTAAGTAAAACTAGAAATATTACAATCATGTTAAAGAGATTCTCCTTGACGGCATTGCATGAATATGGAGATAAAACCTTAAGTTTATGAACCCGAGACCATCCCACCAGCCGTGTTAAAAATCGAGATGGTGAAGCAGACACTAACCAAGAAGATGGATGTGGTATCTCCAAACCTAATTTACATCTCTCTAGTCAGAATGTAAATGCTTCAATTATAAATATGGATATAAGAAGGAAAATATATGATATGTTATCTTTATATCTTCTTGCCAAATTATTATTATAAAAGTATGATACAAATAAGTAATTATTTCTTCTTAACACCATTGATATGTCAAATAAGGTTATGTCCAGAAACAAACCCTCTAGTTGAGATTTAGAGAGAATTTAAACTCTCATAAGTTTCATTTCATTCTTGAAAAGAAATAATGATAAAGAGTATAAATTAGTATTAAGAATGTTTTATTTTAATTCAACTTTATTTTATATGTCATTAGGACTAATAACTGAGGTGTAAATTTTGATATTTACTTATTTAAAATAGTGTATGTTGAAGAAATTTTGGAATTTTGTGTTTGGTTGTTGCCACTATTGCAAAAAACAGATGTCTCCTCAGACGCGAAATGCATTTAACTTCGGCATAAGAAGCGAGGTAACGAAGGACGTCATAAAAAGTTTTAACTTATCAGTTCAATGATTAAAAAACTGATGGATAAAGTTGCACATCGGTTCATACCCCACCAAATGACTTTTATTATTTTCAAAAAAAGCATATCTTTTATTTCAGTTTATCTAGAAAGCTAAGAGGTAATATTATTTATGTTCTAAAAACATAGTTTTTACATTGTTTTCACAAAATATAGAATAAAAATCAAATTCCCTACCTATGTTAGATGCATTTCTTTCTCATGCAAAAAATGGTAAGATAATTAAAATCATTATTCAAATATATGATTTTAGATTTAAATAAATGTTTAAGAAAACAAACATTTAACCCAAATTATTTTCTACTCTTGCAATCCATCACAAAACTTTTCCAAGCGTCTTTAGTTTGATTAATTGTTTCATTTTCATGTAACATAGAAATGTTAATATTCAACGCTTTTATAATGGACGTCTATAAAGTTTCATTCATATCACTAATGGATGAGTCTTGAGCATTGATAATGATGAAATGGACGAAAAATATTTGATTAAGGTCGGTGAAAAGCCTAAAGAAATGCTTAACATATTCCTTGGTTCAAAAATATTACCGAGGTTAATAATCTTTAATTTCTATTACATTTTTTACATAGAGTATTAAAATGCATTGTTTATAATAAACTTTGGTAGAATCCATATTTTGTTGCATACCTTTTTGTTGTATATCCAAAAAACACTCCATAACATATGCAACTACTGATAAGTTATATGTTCCCACCGTGAGAATACTTATTTTCTGCACTTGCAATGCATCCCAGAGAGATATATTTTCCAAGTTCTAAAGCGTTTCTAGATAAAAAAAAATTCATGGAAAATCAACACAAAAATAGTTTTTGTAGTAGAAATTCATGAAATAGACTATAATAAATATTTTCTCTATTTGGTGAGGCTATATATAAGTTAGTATTAGGATGAAATATGTTTAATGGGAGAATTTATAGTAAAATATGATTACTATAATCCCTCGTTTTTATAAGAAAATAGAAGTATATTGTCTTCTTGTTTTAAATATCACCCCAGTTATTACAAAACAACCGAGGTGAAAAACTTTTTTTTTAATTATATTGTTTACACGGAATATTAAAATAAATTATTTACAACAAATATTTTCTCTTATTAATGAATATCTTCGATGAAATCCATCTTCTGATTAGTTAAGCTTCCTTCTTTATTTAAAATTTCAAAGGTTAATGAGCTCTCTTATTTGCATAACTTGAAGCAAGATTGATTTTTTGCACTTATAATCTACCAAATGAGCAAAAATACAACAACAACAACAACATCAACACCATTATGTAAGAACAATTTTGAGAAAATGAAATTTTAAATCCAAATTCATTTTATTATACTGTCTGTCATTGCATAAAATTGAATATGATTATGGTACGTAGTTTAATACTTTCATTTTAGTAAAAATATTTAATATATGTCATACCTTGATTTTGACCCTCCCATTTTGTATCTGTCTTTAAGATTCTGTTTGATTTAATCTTCATTTGTTATCTATCATATTCATGTCCGCTTCAAATCTATTACTATCCAAATTGCATTTTTCTATTATCTAGTATCCATGTTTCATGCATTTTATCTATTTTAAGATCCATTTAAATATCCAAAGTTTTTCTCAATGTCCATCCATGCATATATCCATGCCATTAAACCAATGTTTACAAACCAATTTCTCATTTTTACTCTTTAGTCCACTATCCATATTATATCTACATTTACGCTCATAAATCCATATAGCTCAAATATCTATTTTTAATCAATTTCCCACTTTCCAAAACCATTTTAATAACCACATCCATTTTGGCATCATTTATATTTCTATTAATGTTTTGTTTCTTTAAAGCAAGCATGTTTTTTGTTGAAAAATAAGAGAGTTCTATTTGCGTACATAGTTCATTGTATAATCAATTAAAAGAATATACAAATTCAGCATCACAACCATACCATTTCCTACTTCTAGTTCATGAAAAGTCAACATCTTAACTACTTCATGTTTTACTTATACTTCATGATAATTAAACAACATAATTATAGCATATTTTACATCAAGTTCATAAAAATTTAACATCACAACTATCCTATATTTTACTTCTTGTTCATGAAAATTTAATATCATAACTATATCATATTTTACTTCTAGTTCATGAGAATTCAACGACACACACACACACATATTTTAATTCTAGTTCATCAAAATTCAGCAATACAACTATACCATATTTTACTTTTAGTTCATGAAAATTCAACATTTCAACCATATCGTAATCTACTTATAGTCCATGAATTTTTAGCATTTTCGACCATACCATAATATGCTTCTAGTTCGGGAAAATCCAGCGTCATAACAATAACATATTTTGCATCTAGTTAATAATAATTCAACATCACAACTAGAACATGTTTAACTTCTAATTCATGAAAGTTCAACATCATAATTATATTTTACTTTTGGTTCATGAAAATTCGGCATCATAACTATATCATATTTTACTTATAGTTCATGATAATTCAACATCACAACTATACCACATTTTACTTATACTTAATGGAAATTCATTGTAGAATTGTTCTATATTTTATTTATAGTTCATAAAATTCAGCAGCAAAACCACACTATAAGATAATTCTAATTCATTAAAAAATTCAGCATCTAACATCGTAACATACTACTAATTCATTAAAAAAAATCAGCGACAAATCTCATTACAATCCACTTAAATTCACCAAAATTAAAACCATGTCATAACCATTGTAAAATCACCAAAAGTCAACACTTAACAATATCATATTATACTATTGCTTCATTAAATCTAAGCATAGAAGCGACATCGTAACCTATGATCAACACACTAAATGATTCCACATCAAATAATATCTTAATCCATTTCAAATTCACTAAAATTGAGCATCAAAACTCTTAATCAATTGGCTTAAAATAAATCTTTAAAATACGGGGAATGTAAACAAGAAAAGAATTTAATTAACATCAATCAAATTTAAAATATTCCAAAATTTAAAAGTATGCTTATCACTATTTCTTATCCATATTCATCCTCAAATTTTATATTAGCCATAATCCAATTTTATTAAACTATTAATCCTAACTCATAAATTTTAAACAACAACCACATACCAACTAAACTATGCTATAAAATCTTGAGTTCTTTAAATTATTGATTCTCCTCTCGTTTCTTTTCTCAGTCACAGAATTAAAGACATCCGATGAAGAAATATGCAAGTAAATTTGAGGTCCGAAGGGAAGGAAAAGAATATTATTTTTTTCTTCAAAATTGACCCCTTGACTTACTAAATAATTAAGTAAAACTAGAAATATTACAATCATGTTAAAGAGATTCTCCTTGACGGCATTGCATGAATATGGAGATAAAACCTTAAGTTTATGAACCCGAGACCATCCCACCAGCCGTGTTAAAAATCGAGATGGTGAAGCAGACACTAACCAAGAAGATGGATGTGGTATCTCCAAACCTAATTTACATCTCTCTAGTCAGAATGTAAATGCTTCAATTATAAATATGGATATAAGAAGGAAAATATATGATATGTTATCTTTATATCTTCTTGCCAAATTATTATTATAAAAGTATGATACAAATAAGTAATTATTTCTTCTTAACACCATTGATATGTCAAATAAGGTTATGTCGAGAAACAAACCCTCTAGTTGAGATTTAGAGAGAATTTAAACTCTCATAAGTTTCATTTCATTCTTGAAAAGAAATAATGATAAAGAGTATAAATTAGTATTAAGAATGTTTTATTTTAATTCAACTTTATTTTATATGTCATTAGGACTAATAACTGAGGTGTAAATTTTGATATTTACTTATTTAAAATAGTGTATGTTGAAGAAATTTTGGAATTTTGTGTTTGGTTGTTGCCACTATTGCAAAAAACAGATGTCTCCTCAGACGCGAAATGCATTTAACTTCGGCATAAGAAGCGAGGTAACGAAGGACGTCATAAAAAGTTTTAACTTATCAGTTCAATGATTAAAAAACTGATGGATAAAGTTGCACATCGGTTCATACCCCACCAAATGACTTTTATTATTTTCAAAAAAAGCATATCTTTTATTTCAGTTTATCTAGAAAGCTAAGAGGTAATATTATTTATGTTCTAAAAACATAGTTTTTACATTGTTTTCACAAAATATAGAATAAAAATCAAATTCCCTACCTATGTTAGATGCATTTCTTTCTCATGCAAAAAATGGTAAGATAATTAAAATCATTATTCAAATATATGATTTTAGATTTAAATAAATGTTTAAGAAAACAAACATTTAACCCAAATTATTTTCTACTCTTGCAATCCATCACAAAACTTTTCCAAGCGTCTTTAGTTTGATTAATTGTTTCATTTTCATGTAACATAGAAATGTTAATATTCAACGCTTTTATAATGGACGTCTATAAAGTTTCATTCATATCACTAATGGATGAGTCTTGAGCATTGATAATGATGAAATGGACGAAAAATATTTGATTAAGGTCGGTGAAAAGCCTAAAGAAATGCTTAACATATTCCTTGGTTCAAAAATATTACCGAGGTTAATAATCTTTAATTTCTATTACATTTTTTACATAGAGTATTAAAATGCATTGTTTATAATAAACTTTGGTAGAATCCATATTTTGTTGCATACCTTTTTGTTGTATATCCAAAAAACACTCCATAACATATGCAACTACTGATAAGTTATATGTTCCCACCGTGAGAATACTTATTTTCTGCACTTGCAATGCATCCCAGAGAGATATATTTTCCAAGTTCTAAAGCGTTTCTAGATAAAAAAAAATTCATGGAAAATCAACACAAAAATAGTTTTTGTAGTAGAAATTCATGAAATAGACTATAATAAATATTTTCTCTATTTGGTGAGGCTATATATAAGTTAGTATTAGGATGAAATATGTTTAATGGGAGAATTTATAGTAAAATATGATTACTATAATCCCTCGTTTTTATAAGAAAATAGAAGTATATTGTCTTCTTGTTTTAAATATCACCCCAGTTATTACAAAACAACCGAGGTGAAAAACTTTTTTTTTAATTATATTGTTTACACGGAATATTAAAATAAATTATTTACAACAAATATTTTCTCTTATTAATGAATATCTTCGATGAAATCCATCTTCTGATTAGTTAAGCTTCCTTCTTTATTTAAAATTTCAAAGGTTAATGAGCTCTCTTATTTGCATAACTTGAAGCAAGATTGATTTTTTGCACTTATAATCTACCAAATGAGCAAAAATACAACAACAACAACAACATCAACACCATTATGTAAGAACAATTTTGAGAAAATGAAATTTTAAATCCAAATTCATTTTATTATACTGTCTGTCATTGCATAAAATTGAATATGATTATGGTACGTAGTTTAATACTTTCATTTTAGTAAAAATATTTAATATATGTCATACCTTGATTTTGACCCTCCCATTTTGTATCTGTCTTTAAGATTCTGTTTGATTTAATCTTCATTTGTTATCTATCATATTCATGTCCGCTTCAAATCTATTACTATCCAAATTGCATTTTTCTATTATCTAGTATCCATGTTTCATGCATTTTATCTATTTTAAGATCCATTTAAATATCCAAAGTTTTTCTCAATGTCCATCCATGCATATATCCATGCCATTAAACCAATGTTTACAAACCAATTTCTCATTTTTACTCTTTAGTCCACTATCCATATTATATCTACATTTACGCTCATAAATCCATATAGCTCAAATATCTATTTTTAATCAATTTCCCACTTTCCAAAACCATTTTAATAACCACATCCATTTTGGCATCATTTATATTTCTATTAATGTTTTGTTTCTTTAAAGCAAGCATGTTTTTTGTTGAAAAATAAGAGAGTTCTATTTGCGTACATAGTTCATTGTATAATCAATTAAAAGAATATACAAATTCAGCATCACAACCATACCATTTCCTACTTCTAGTTCATGAAAAGTCAACATCTTAACTACTTCATGTTTTACTTATACTTCATGATAATTAAACAACATAATTATAGCATATTTTACATCAAGTTCATAAAAATTTAACATCACAACTATCCTATATTTTACTTCTTGTTCATGAAAATTTAATATCATAACTATATCATATTTTACTTCTAGTTCATGAGAATTCAACGACACACACACACACATATTTTAATTCTAGTTCATCAAAATTCAGCAATACAACTATACCATATTTTACTTTTAGTTCATGAAAATTCAACATTTCAACCATATCGTAATCTACTTATAGTCCATGAATTTTTAGCATTTTCGACCATACCATAATATGCTTCTAGTTCGGGAAAATCCAGCGTCATAACAATAACATATTTTGCATCTAGTTAATAATAATTCAACATCACAACTAGAACATGTTTAACTTCTAATTCATGAAAGTTCAACATCATAATTATATTTTACTTTTGGTTCATGAAAATTCGGCATCATAACTATATCATATTTTACTTATAGTTCATGATAATTCAACATCACAACTATACCACATTTTACTTATACTTAATGGAAATTCATTGTAGAATTGTTCTATATTTTATTTATAGTTCATAAAATTCAGCAGCAAAACCACACTATAAGATAATTCTAATTCATTAAAAAATTCAGCATCTAACATCGTAACATACTACTAATTCATTAAAAAAAATCAGCGACAAATCTCATTACAATCCACTTAAATTCACCAAAATTAAAACCATGTCATAACCATTGTAAAATCACCAAAAGTCAACACTTAACAATATCATATTATACTATTGCTTCATTAAATCTAAGCATAGAAGCGACATCGTAACCTATGATCAACACACTAAATGATTCCACATCAAATAATATCTTAATCCATTTCAAATTCACTAAAATTGAGCATCAAAACTCTTAATCAATTGGCTTAAAATAAATCTTTAAAATACGGGGAATGTAAACAAGAAAAGAATTTAATTAACATCAATCAAATTTAAAATATTCCAAAATTTAAAAGTATGCTTATCACTATTTCTTATCCATATTCATCCTCAAATTTTATATTAGCCATAATCCAATTTTATTAAACTATTAATCCTAACTCATAAATTTTAAACAACAACCACATACCAACTAAACTATGCTATAAAATCTTGAGTTCTTTAAATTATTGATTCTCCTCTCGTTTCTTTTCTCAGTCACAGAATTAAAGACATCCGATGAAGAAATATGCAAGTAAATTTGAGGTCCGAAGGGAAGGAAAAGAATATTATTTTTTTCTTCAAAATTGACCCCTTGACTTACTAAATAATTAAGTAAAACTAGAAATATTACAATCATGTTAAAGAGATTCTCCTTGACGGCATTGCATGAATATGGAGATAAAACCTTAAGTTTATGAACCCGAGACCATCCCACCAGCCGTGTTAAAAATCGAGATGGTGAAGCAGACACTAACCAAGAAGATGGATGTGGTATCTCCAAACCTAATTTACATCTCTCTAGTCAGAATGTAAATGCTTCAATTATAAATATGGATATAAGAAGGAAAATATATGATATGTTATCTTTATATCTTCTTGCCAAATTATTATTATAAAAGTATGATACAAATAAGTAATTATTTCTTCTTAACACCATTGATATGTCAAATAAGGTTATGTCGAGAAACAAACCCTCTAGTTGAGATTTAGAGAGAATTTAAACTCTCATAAGTTTCATTTCATTCTTGAAAAGAAATAATGATAAAGAGTATAAATTAGTATTAAGAATGTTTTATTTTAATTCAACTTTATTTTATATGTCATTAGGACTAATAACTGAGGTGTAAATTTTGATATTTACTTATTTAAAATAGTGTATGTTGAAGAAATTTTGGAATTTTGTGTTTGGTTGTTGCCACTATTGCAAAAAACAGATGTCTCCTCAGACGCGAAATGCATTTAACTTCGGCATAAGAAGCGAGGTAACGAAGGACGTCATAAAAAGTTTTAACTTATCAGTTCAATGATTAAAAAACTGATGGATAAAGTTGCACATCGGTTCATACCCCACCAAATGACTTTTATTATTTTCAAAAAAAGCATATCTTTTATTTCAGTTTATCTAGAAAGCTAAGAGGTAATATTATTTATGTTCTAAAAACATAGTTTTTACATTGTTTTCACAAAATATAGAATAAAAATCAAATTCCCTACCTATGTTAGATGCATTTCTTTCTCATGCAAAAAATGGTAAGATAATTAAAATCATTATTCAAATATATGATTTTAGATTTAAATAAATGTTTAAGAAAACAAACAGTTAACCCAAATTATTTTCTACTCTTGCAATCCATCACAAAACTTTTCCAAGCGTCTTTAGTTTGATTAATTGTTTCATTTTCATGAAACATAGAAATGTTAATATTCAACGCTTTTATAATGGACGTCTATAAAGTTTCATTCATATCACTAATGGATGAGTCTTGAGCATTGATAATGATGAAATGGACGAAAAATATTTGATTAAGGTCGGTGAAAAGCCTAAAGAAATGCTTAACATATTCCTTGGTTCAAAAATATTACCGAGGTTAATAATCTTTAATTTCTATTACATTTTTTACATAGAGTATTAAAATGCATTGTTTATAATAAACTTTGGTAGAATCCATATTTTGTTGCATACCTTTTTGTTGTATATCCAAAAAACACTCCATAACATATGCAACTACTGATAAGTTATATGTTCCCACCGTGAGAATACTTATTTTCTGCACTTGCAATGCATCCCAGAGAGATATATTTTCCAAGTTCTAAAGCGTTTCTAGATAAAAAAAAATTCATGGAAAATCAACACAAAAATAGTTTTTGTAGTAGAAATTCATGAAATAGACTATAATAAATATTTTCTCTATTTGGTGAGGCTATATATAAGTTAGTATTAGGATGAAATATGTTTAATGGGAGAATTTATAGTAAAATATGATTACTATAATCCCTCGTTTTTATAAGAAAATAGAAGTATATTGTCTTCTTGTTTTAAATATCACCCCAGTTATTACAAAACAACCGAGGTGAAAAACTTTTTTTTTAATTATATTGTTTACACGGAATATTAAAATAAATTATTTACAACAAATATTTTCTCTTATTAATGAATATCTTCGATGAAATCCATCTTCTGATTAGTTAAGCTTCCTTCTTTATTTAAAATTTCAAAGGTTAATGAGCTCTCTTATTTGCATAACTTGAAGCAAGATTGATTTTTTGCACTTATAATCTACCAAATGAGCAAAAATACAACAACAACAACATCAACACCATTATGTAAGAACAATTTTGAGAAAATGAAATTTTAAATCCAAATTCATTTTATTATACTGTCTGTCATTGCATAAAATTGAATATGATTATGGTACGTAGTTTAATACTTTCATTTTAGTAAAAATATTTAATATATGTCATACCTTGATTTTGACCCTCCCATTTTGTATCTGTCTTTAAGATTCTGTTTGATTTAATCTTCATTTGTTATCTATCATATTCATGTCCGCTTCAAATCTATTACTATCCAAATTGCATTTTTCTATTATCTAGTATCCATGTTTCATGCATTTTATCTATTTTAAGATCCATTTAAATATCCAAAGTTTTTCTCAATGTCCATCCATGCATATATCCATGCCATTAAACCAATGTTTACAAACCAATTTCTCATTTTTACTCTTTAGTCCACTATCCATATTATATCTACATTTACGCTCATAAATCCATATAGCTCAAATATCTATTTTTAATCAATTTCCCACTTTCCAAAACCATTTTAATAACCACATCCATTTTGGCATCATTTATATTTCTATTAATGTTTTGTTTCTTTAAAGCAAGCATGTTTTTTGTTGAAAAATAAGAGAGTTCTATTTGCGTACATAGTTCATTGTATAATCAATTAAAAGAATATACAAATTCAGCATCACAACCATACCATTTCCTACTTCTAGTTCATGAAAAGTCAACATCTTAACTACTTCATGTTTTACTTATACTTCATGATAATTAAACAACATAATTATAGCATATTTTACATCAAGTTCATAAAAATTTAACATCACAACTATCCTATATTTTACTTCTTGTTCATGAAAATTTAATATCATAACTATATCATATTTTACTTCTAGTTCATGAGAATTCAACGACACACACACACACATATTTTAATTCTAGTTCATCAAAATTCAGCAATACAACTATACCATATTTTACTTTTAGTTCATGAAAATTCAACATTTCAACCATATCGTAATCTACTTATAGTCCATGAATTTTTAGCATTTTCGACCATACCATAATATGCTTCTAGTTCGGGAAAATCCAGCGTCATAACAATAACATATTTTGCATCTAGTTAATAATAATTCAACATCACAACTAGAACATGTTTAACTTCTAATTCATGAAAGTTCAACATCATAATTATATTTTACTTTTGGTTCATGAAAATTCGGCATCATAACTATATCATATTTTACTTATAGTTCATGATAATTCAACATCACAACTATACCACATTTTACTTATACTTAATGGAAATTCATTGTAGAATTGTTCTATATTTTATTTATAGTTCATAAAATTCAGCAGCAAAACCACACTATAAGATAATTCTAATTCATTAAAAAATTCAGCATCTAACATCGTAACATACTACTAATTCATTAAAAAAAATCAGCGACAAATCTCATTACAATCCACTTAAATTCACCAAAATTAAAACCATGTCATAACCATTGTAAAATCACCAAAAGTCAACACTTAACAATATCATATTATACTATTGCTTCATTAAATCTAAGCATAGAAGCGACATCGTAACCTATGATCAACACACTAAATGATTCCACATCAAATAATATCTTAATCCATTTCAAATTCACTAAAATTGAGCATCAAAACTCTTAATCAATTGGCTTAAAATAAATCTTTAAAATACGGGGAATGTAAACAAGAAAAGAATTTAATTAACATCAATCAAATTTAAAATATTCCAAAATTTAAAAGTATGCTTATCACTATTTCTTATCCATATTCATCCTCAAATTTTATATTAGCCATAATCCAATTTTATTAAACTATTAATCCTAACTCATAAATTTTAAACAACAACCACATACCAACTAAACTATGCTATAAAATCTTGAGTTCTTTAAATTATTGATTCTCCTCTCGTTTCTTTTCTCAGTCACAGAATTAAAGACATCCGATGAAGAAATATGCAAGTAAATTTGAGGTCCGAAGGGAAGGAAAAGAATATTATTTTTTTCTTCAAAATTGACCCCTTGACTTACTAAATAATTAAGTAAAACTCGAAATATTACAATCATGTTAAAGAGATTCTCCTTGACGGCATTGCATGAATATGGAGATAAAACCTTAAGTTTATGAACCCGAGACCATCCCACCAGCCGTGTTAAAAATCGAGATGGTGAAGCAGACACTAACCAAGAAGATGGATGTGGTATCTCCAAACCTAATTTACATCTCTCTAGTCAGAATGTAAATGCTTCAATTATAAATATGGATATAAGAAGGAAAATATATGATATGTTATCTTTATATCTTCTTGCCAAATTATTATTATAAAAGTATGATACAAATAAGTAATTATTTCTTCTTAACACCATTGATATGTCAAATAAGGTTATGTCGAGAAACAAACCCTCTAGTTGAGATTTAGAGAGAATTTAAACTCTCATAAGTTTCATTTCATTCTTGAAAAGAAATAATGATAAAGAGTATAAATTAGTATTAAGAATGTTTTATTTTAATTCAACTTTATTTTATATGTCATTAGGACTAATAACTGAGGTGTAAATTTTGATATTTACTTATTTAAAATAGTGTATGTTGAAGAAATTTTGGAATTTTGTGTTTGGTTGTTGCCACTATTGCAAAAAACAGATGTCTCCTCAGACGCGAAATGCATTTAACTTCGGCATAAGAAGCGAGGTAACGAAGGACGTCATAAAAAGTTTTAACTTATCAGTTCAATGATTAAAAAACTGATGGATAAAGTTGCACATCGGTTCATACCCCACCAAATGACTTTTATTATTTTCAAAAAAAGCATATCTTTTATTTCAGTTTATCTAGAAAGCTAAGAGGTAATATTATTTATGTTCTAAAAACATAGTTTTTACATTGTTTTCACAAAATATAGAATAAAAATCAAATTCCCTACCTATGTTAGATGCATTTCTTTCTCATGCAAAAAATGGTAAGATAATTAAAATCATTATTCAAATATATGATTTTAGATTTAAATAAATGTTTAAGAAAACAAACAGTTAACCCAAATTATTTTCTACTCTTGCAATCCATCACAAAACTTTTCCAAGCGTCTTTAGTTTGATTAATTGTTTCATTTTCATGAAACATAGAAATGTTAATATTCAACGCTTTTATAATGGACGTCTATAAAGTTTCATTCATATCACTAATGGATGAGTCTTGAGCATTGATAATGATGAAATGGACGAAAAATATTTGATTAAGGTCGGTGAAAAGCCTAAAGAAATGCTTAACATATTCCTTGGTTCAAAAATATTACCGAGGTTAATAATCTTTAATTTCTATTACATTTTTTACATAGAGTATTAAAATGCATTGTTTATAATAAACTTTGGTAGAATCCATATTTTGTTGCATACCTTTTTGTTGTATATCCAAAAAACACTCCATAACATATGCAACTACTGATAAGTTATATGTTCCCACCGTGAGAATACTTATTTTCTGCACTTGCAATGCATCCCAGAGAGATATATTTTCCAAGTTCTAAAGCGTTTCTAGATAAAAAAAAATTCATGGAAAATCAACACAAAAATAGTTTTTGTAGTAGAAATTCATGAAATAGACTATAATAAATATTTTCTCTATTTGGTGAGGCTATATATAAGTTAGTATTAGGATGAAATATGTTTAATGGGAGAATTTATAGTAAAATATGATTACTATAATCCCTCGTTTTTATAAGAAAATAGAAGTATATTGTCTTCTTGTTTTAAATATCACCCCAGTTATTACAAAACAACCGAGGTGAAAAACTTTTTTTTTAATTATATTGTTTACACGGAATATTAAAATAAATTATTTACAACAAATATTTTCTCTTATTAATGAATATCTTCGATGAAATCCATCTTCTGATTAGTTAAGCTTCCTTCTTTATTTAAAATTTCAAAGGTTAATGAGCTCTCTTATTTGCATAACTTGAAGCAAGATTGATTTTTTGCACTTATAATCTACCAAATGAGCAAAAATACAACAACAACAACAACATCAACACCATTATGTAAGAACAATTTTGAGAAAATGAAATTTTAAATCCAAATTCATTTTATTATACTGTCTGTCATTGCATAAAATTGAATATGATTATGGTACGTAGTTTAATACTTTCATTTTAGTAAAAATATTTAATATATGTCATACCTTGATTTTGACCCTCCCATTTTGTATCTGTCTTTAAGATTCTGTTTGATTTAATCTTCATTTGTTATCTATCATATTCATGTCCGCTTCAAATCTATTACTATCCAAATTGCATTTTTCTATTATCTAGTATCCATGTTTCATGCATTTTATCTATTTTAAGATCCATTTAAATATCCAAAGTTTTTCTCAATGTCCATCCATGCATATATCCATGCCATTAAACCAATGTTTACAAACCAATTTCTCATTTTTACTCTTTAGTCCACTATCCATATTATATCTACATTTACGCTCATAAATCCATATAGCTCAAATATCTATTTTTAATCAATTTCCCACTTTCCAAAACCATTTTAATAACCACATCCATTTTGGCATCATTTATATTTCTATTAATGTTTTGTTTCTTTAAAGCAAGCATGTTTTTTGTTGAAAAATAAGAGAGTTCTATTTGCGTACATAGTTCATTGTATAATCAATTAAAAGAATATACAAATTCAGCATCACAACCATACCATTTCCTACTTCTAGTTCATGAAAAGTCAACATCTTAACTACTTCATGTTTTACTTATACTTCATGATAATTAAACAACATAATTATAGCATATTTTACATCAAGTTCATAAAAATTTAACATCACAACTATCCTATATTTTACTTCTTGTTCATGAAAATTTAATATCATAACTATATCATATTTTACTTCTAGTTCATGAGAATTCAACGACACACACACACACACATATTTTAATTCTAGTTCATCAAAATTCAGCAATACAACTATACCATATTTTACTTTTAGTTCATGAAAATTCAACATTTCAACCATATCGTAATCTACTTATAGTCCATGAATTTTTAGCATTTTCGACCATACCATAATATGCTTCTAGTTCGGGAAAATCCAGCGTCATAACAATAACATATTTTGCATCTAGTTAATAATAATTCAACATCACAACTAGAACATGTTTAACTTCTAATTCATGAAAGTTCAACATCATAATTATATTTTACTTTTGGTTCATGAAAATTCGGCATCATAACTATATCATATTTTACTTATAGTTCATGATAATTCAACATCACAACTATACCACATTTTACTTATACTTAATGGAAATTCATTGTAGAATTGTTCTATATTTTATTTATAGTTCATAAAATTCAGCAGCAAAACCACACTATAAGATAATTCTAATTCATTAAAAAATTCAGCATCTAACATCGTAACATACTACTAATTCATTAAAAAAAATCAGCGACAAATCTCATTACAATCCACTTAAATTCACCAAAATTAAAACCATGTCATAACCATTGTAAAATCACCAAAAGTCAACACTTAACAATATCATATTATACTATTGCTTCATTAAATCTAAGCATAGAAGCGACATCGTAACCTATGATCAACACACTAAATGATTCCACATCAAATAATATCTTAATCCATTTCAAATTCACTAAAATTGAGCATCAAAACTCTTAATCAATTGGCTTAAAATAAATCTTTAAAATACGGGGAATGTAAACAAGAAAAGAATTTAATTAACATCAATCAAATTTAAAATATTCCAAAATTTAAAAGTATGCTTATCACTATTTCTTATCCATATTCATCCTCAAATTTTATATTAGCCATAATCCAATTTTATTAAACTATTAATCCTAACTCATAAATTTTAAACAACAACCACATACCAACTAAACTATGCTATAAAATCTTGAGTTCTTTAAATTATTGATTCTCCTCTCGTTTCTTTTCTCAGTCACAGAATTAAAGACATCCGATGAAGAAATATGCAAGTAAATTTGAGGTCCGAAGGGAAGGAAAAGAATATTATTTTTTTCTTCAAAATTGACCCCTTGACTTACTAAATAATTAAGTAAAACTAGAAATATTACAATCATGTTAAAGAGATTCTCCTTGACGGCATTGCATGAATATGGAGATAAAACCTTAAGTTTATGAACCCGAGACCATCCCACCAGCCGTGTTAAAAATCGAGATGTGAAGCAGACACTAACCAAGAAGATGGATGTGGTATCTCCAAACCTAATTTACATCTCTCTAGTCAGAATGTAAATGCTTCAATTATAAATATGGATATAAGAAGGAAAATATATGATATGTTATCTTTATATCTTCTTGCCAAATTATTATTATAAAAGTATGATACAAATAAGTAATTATTTCTTCTTAACACCATTGATATGTCAAATAAGGTTATGTCGAGAAACAAACCCTCTAGTTGAGATTTAGAGAGAATTTAAACTCTCATAAGTTTCATTTCATTCTTGAAAAGAAATAATGATAAAGAGTATAAATTAGTATTAAGAATGTTTTATTTTAATTCAACTTTATTTTATATGTCATTAGGACTAATAACTGAGGTGTAAATTTTGATATTTACTTATTTAAAATAGTGTATGTTGAAGAAATTTTGGAATTTTGTGTTTGGTTGTTGCCACTATTGCAAAAAACAGATGTCTCCTCAGACGCGAAATGCATTTAACTTCGGCATAAGAAGCGAGGTAACGAAGGACGTCATAAAAAGTTTTAACTTATCAGTTCAATGATTAAAAAACTGATGGATAAAGTTGCACATCGGTTCATACCCCACCAAATGACTTTTATTATTTTCAAAAAAAGCATATCTTTTATTTCAGTTTATCTAGAAAGCTAAGAGGTAATATTATTTATGTTCTAAAAACATAGTTTTTACATTGTTTTCACAAAATATAGAATAAAAATCAAATTCCCTACCTATGTTAGATGCATTTCTTTCTCATGCAAAAAATGGTAAGATAATTAAAATCATTATTCAAATATATGATTTTAGATTTAAATAAATGTTTAAGAAAACAAACATTTAACCCAAATTATTTTCTACTCTTGCAATCCATCACAAAACTTTTCCAAGCGTCTTTAGTTTGATTAATTGTTTCATTTTCATGAAACATAGAAATGTTAATATTCAACGCTTTTATAATGGACGTCTATAAAGTTTCATTCATATCACTAATGGATGAGTCTTGAGCATTGATAATGATGAAATGGACGAAAAATATTTGATTAAGGTCGGTGAAAAGCCTAAAGAAATGCTTAACATATTCCTTGGTTCAAAAATATTACCGAGGTTAATAATCTTTAATTTCTATTACATTTTTTACATAGAGTATTAAAATGCATTGTTTATAATAAACTTTGGTAGAATCCATATTTTGTTGCATACCTTTTTGTTGTATATCCAAAAAACACTCCATAACATATGCAACTACTGATAAGTTATATGTTCCCACCGTGAGAATACTTATTTTCTGCACTTGCAATGCATCCCAGAGAGATATATTTTCCAAGTTCTAAAGCGTTTCTAGATAAAAAAAAATTCATGGAAAATCAACACAAAAATAGTTTTTGTAGTAGAAATTCATGAAATAGACTATAATAAATATTTTCTCTATTTGGTGAGGCTATATATAAGTTAGTATTAGGATGAAATATGTTTAATGGGAGAATTTATAGTAAAATATGATTACTATAATCCCTCGTTTTTATAAGAAAATAGAAGTATATTGTCTTCTTGTTTTAAATATCACCCCAGTTATTACAAAACAACCGAGGTGAAAAACTTTTTTTTTAATTATATTGTTTACACGGAATATTAAAATAAATTATTTACAACAAATATTTTCTCTTATTAATGAATATCTTCGATGAAATCCATCTTCTGATTAGTTAAGCTTCCTTCTTTATTTAAAATTTCAAAGGTTAATGAGCTCTCTTATTTGCATAACTTGAAGCAAGATTGATTTTTTGCACTTATAATCTACCAAATGAGCAAAAATACAACAACAACAACAACATCAACACCATTATTTAAGAACAATTTTGAGAAAATGAAATTTTAAATCCAAATTCATTTTATTATACTGTCTGTCATTGCATAAAATTGAATATGATTATGGTACGTAGTTTAATACTTTCATTTTAGTAAAAATATTTAATATATGTCATACCTTGATTTTGACCCTCCCATTTTGTATCTGTCTTTAAGATTCTGTTTGATTTAATCTTCATTTGTTATCTATCATATTCATGTCCGCTTCAAATCTATTACTATCCAAATTGCATTTTTCTATTATCTAGTATCCATGTTTCATGCATTTTATCTATTTTAAGATCCATTTAAATATCCAAAGTTTTTCTCAATGTCCATCCATGCATATATCCATGCCATTAAACCAATGTTTACAAACCAATTTCTCATTTTTACTCTTTAGTCCACTATCCATATTATATCTACATTTACGCTCATAAATCCATATAGCTCAAATATCTATTTTTAATCAATTTCCCACTTTCCAAAACCATTTTAATAACCACATCCATTTTGGCATCATTTATATTTCTATTAATGTTTTGTTTCTTTAAAGCAAGCATGTTTTTTGTTGAAAAATAAGAGAGTTCTATTTGCGTACATAGTTCATTGTATAATCAATTAAAAGAATATACAAATTCAGCATCACAACCATACCATTTCCTACTTCTAGTTCATGAAAAGTCAACATCTTAACTACTTCATGTTTTACTTATACTTCATGATAATTAAACAACATAATTATAGCATATTTTACATCAAGTTCATAAAAATTTAACATCACAACTATCCTATATTTTACTTCTTGTTCATGAAAATTTAATATCATAACTATATCATATTTTACTTCTAGTTCATGAGAATTCAACGACACACACACACACATATTTTAATTCTAGTTCATCAAAATTCAGCAATACAACTATACCATATTTTACTTTTAGTTCATGAAAATTCAACATTTCAACCATATCGTAATCTACTTATAGTCCATGAATTTTTAGCATTTTCGACCATACCATAATATGCTTCTAGTTCGGGAAAATCCAGCGTCATAACAATAACATATTTTGCATCTAGTTAATAATAATTCAACATCACAACTAGAACATGTTTAACTTCTAATTCATGAAAGTTCAACATCATAATTATATTTTACTTTTGGTTCATGAAAATTCGGCATCATAACTATATCATATTTTACTTATAGTTCATGATAATTCAACATCACAACTATACCACATTTTACTTATACTTAATGGAAATTCATTGTAGAATTGTTCTATATTTTATTTATAGTTCATAAAATTCAGCAGCAAAACCACACTATAAGATAATTCTAATTCATTAAAAAATTCAGCATCTAACATCGTAACATACTACTAATTCATTAAAAAAAATCAGCGACAAATCTCATTACAATCCACTTAAATTCACCAAAATTAAAACCATGTCATAACCATTGTAAAATCACCAAAAGTCAACACTTAACAATATCATATTATACTATTGGTTCATTAAATCTAAGCATAGAAGCGACATCGTAACCTATGATCAACACACTAAATGATTCCACATCAAATAATATCTTAATCCATTTCAAATTCACTAAAATTGAGCATCAAAACTCTTAATCAATTGGCTTAAAATAAATCTTTAAAATACGGGGAATGTAAACAAGAAAAGAATTTAATTAACATCAATCAAATTTAAAATATTCCAAAATTTAAAAGTATGCTTATCACTATTTCTTATCCATATTCATCCTCAAATTTTATATTAGCCATAATCCAATTTTATTAAACTATTAATCCTAACTCATAAATTTTAAACAACAACCACATACCAACTAAACTATGCTATAAAATCTTGAGTTCTTTAAATTATTGATTCTCCTCTCGTTTCTTTTCTCAGTCACAGAATTAAAGACATCCGATGAAGAAATATGCAAGTAAATTTGAGGTCCGAAGGGAAGGAAAAGAATATTATTTTTTTCTTCAAAATTGACCCCTTGACTTACTAAATAATTAAGTAAAACTAGAAATATTACAATCATGTTAAAGAGATTCTCCTTGACGGCATTGCATGAATATGGAGATAAAACCTTAAGTTTATGAACCCGAGACCATCCCACCAGCCGTGTTAAAAATCGAGATGGTGAAGCAGACACTAACCAAGAAGATGGATGTGGTATCTCCAAACCTAATTTACATCTCTCTAGTCAGAATGTAAATGCTTCAATTATAAATATGGATATAAGAAGGAAAATATATGATATGTTATCTTTATATCTTCTTGCCAAATTATTATTATAAAAGTATGATACAAATAAGTAATTATTTCTTCTTAACACCATTGATATGTCAAATAAGGTTATGTCGAGAAACAAACCCTCTAGTTGAGATTTAGAGAGAATTTAAACTCTCATAAGTTTCATTTCATTCTTGAAAAGAAATAATGATAAAGAGTATAAATTAGTATTAAGAATGTTTTATTTTAATTCAACTTTATTTTATATGTCATTAGGACTAATAACTGAGGTGTAAATTTTGATATTTACTTATTTAAAATAGTGTATGTTGAAGAAATTTTGGAATTTTGTGTTTGGTTGTTGCCACTATTGCAAAAAACAGATGTCTCCTCAGACGCGAAATGCATTTAACTTCGGCATAAGAAGCGAGGTAACGAAGGACGTCATAAAAAGTTTTAACTTATCAGTTCAATGATTAAAAAACTGATGGATAAAGTTGCACATCGGTTCATACCCCACCAAATGACTTTTATTATTTTCAAAAAAAGCATATCTTTTATTTCAGTTTATCTAGAAAGCTAAGAGGTAATATTATTTATGTTCTAAAAACATAGTTTTTACATTGTTTTCACAAAATATAGAATAAAAATCAAATTCCCTACCTATGTTAGATGCATTTCTTTCTCATGCAAAAAATGGTAAGATAATTAAAATCATTATTCAAATATATGATTTTAGATTTAAATAAATGTTTAAGAAAAGAAACAGTTAACCCAAATTATTTTCTACTCTTGCAATCCATCACAAAACTTTTCCAAGCGTCTTTAGTTTGATTAATTGTTTCATTTTCATGAAACATAGAAATGTTAATATTCAACGCTTTTATAATGGACGTCTATAAAGTTTCATTCATATCACTAATGGATGAGTCTTGAGCATTGATAATGATGAAATGGACGAAAAATATTTGATTAAGGTCGGTGAAAAGCCTAAAGAAATGCTTAACATATTCCTTGGTTCAAAAATATTACCGAGGTTAATAATCTTTAATTTCTATTACATTTTTTACATAGAGTATTAAAATGCATTGTTTATAATAAACTTTGGTAGAATCCATATTTTGTTGCATACCTTTTTGTTGTATATCCAAAAAACACTCCATAACATATGCAACTACTGATAAGTTATATGTTCCCACCGTGAGAATACTTATTTTCTGCACTTGCAATGCATCCCAGAGAGATATATTTTCCAAGTTCTAAAGCGTTTCTAGATAAAAAAAAATTCATGGAAAATCAACACAAAAATAGTTTTTGTAGTAGAAATTCATGAAATAGACTATAATAAATATTTTCTCTATTTGGTGAGGCTATATATAAGTTAGTATTAGGATGAAATATGTTTAATGGGAGAATTTATAGTAAAATATGATTACTATAATCCCTCGTTTTTATAAGAAAATAGAAGTATATTGTCTTCTTGTTTTAAATATCACCCCAGTTATTACAAAACAACCGAGGTGAAAAACTTTTTTTTTAATTATATTGTTTACACGGAATATTAAAATAAATTATTTACAACAAATATTTTCTCTTATTAATGAATATCTTCGATGAAATCCATCTTCTGATTAGTGAAGCTTCCTTCTTTATTTAAAATTTCAAAGGTTAATGAGCTCTCTTATTTGCATAACTTGAAGCAAGATTGATTTTTTGCACTTATAATCTACCAAATGAGCAAAAATACAACAACAACAACAACATCAACACCATTATGTAAGAACAATTTTGAGAAAATGAAATTTTAAATCCAAATTCATTTTATTATACTGTCTGTCATTGCATAAAATTGAATATGATTATGGTACGTAGTTTAATACTTTCATTTTAGTAAAAATATTTAATATATGTCATACCTTGATTTTGACCCTCCCATTTTGTATCTGTCTTTAAGATTCTGTTTGATTTAATCTTCATTTGTTATCTATCATATTCATGTCCGCTTCAAATCTATTACTATCCAAATTGCATTTTTCTATTATCTAGTATCCATGTTTCATGCATTTTATCTATTTTAAGATCCATTTAAATATCCAAAGTTTTTCTCAATGTCCATCCATGCATATATCCATGCCATTAAACCAATGTTTACAAACCAATTTCTCATTTTTACTCTTTAGTCCACTATCCATATTATATCTACATTTACGCTCATAAATCCATATAGCTCAAATATCTATTTTTAATCAATTTCCCACTTTCCAAAACCATTTTAATAACCACATCCATTTTGGCATCATTTATATTTCTATTAATGTTTTGTTTCTTTAAAGCAAGCATGTTTTTTGTTGAAAAATAAGAGAGTTCTATTTGCGTACATAGTTCATTGTATAATCAATTAAAAGAATATACAAATTCAGCATCACAACCATACCATTTCCTACTTCTAGTTCATGAAAAGTCAACATCTTAACTACTTCATGTTTTACTTATACTTCATGATAATTAAACAACATAATTATAGCATATTTTACATCAAGTTCATAAAAATTTAACATCACAACTATCCTATATTTTACTTCTTGTTCATGAAAATTTAATATCATAACTATATCATATTTTACTTCTAGTTCATGAGAATTCAACGACACACACACACACATATTTTAATTCTAGTTCATCAAAATTCAGCAATACAACTATACCATATTTTACTTTTAGTTCATGAAAATTCAACATTTCAACCATATCGTAATCTACTTATAGTCCATGAATTTTTAGCATTTTCGACCATACCATAATATGCTTCTAGTTCGGGAAAATCCAGCGTCATAACAATAACATATTTTGCATCTAGTTAATAATAATTCAACATCACAACTAGAACATGTTTAACTTCTAATTCATGAAAGTTCAACATCATAATTATATTTTACTTTTGGTTCATGAAAATTCGGCATCATAACTATATCATATTTTACTTATAGTTCATGATAATTCAACATCACAACTATACCACATTTTACTTATACTTAATGGAAATTCATTGTAGAATTGTTCTATATTTTATTTATAGTTCATAAAATTCAGCAGCAAAACCACACTATAAGATAATTCTAATTCATTAAAAAATTCAGCATCTAACATCGTAACATACTACTAATTCATTAAAAAAAATCAGCGACAAATCTCATTACAATCCACTTAAATTCACCAAAATTAAAACCATGTCATAACCATTGTAAAATCACCAAAAGTCAACACTTAACAATATCATATTATACTATTGGTTCATTAAATCTAAGCATAGAAGCGACATTGTAACCTATGATCAACACACTAAATGATTCCACATCAAATAATATCTTAATCCATTTCAAATTCACTAAAATTGAGCATCAAAACTCTTAATCAATTGGCTTAAAATAAATCTTTAAAATACGGGGAATGTAAACAAGAAAAGAATTTAATTAACATCAATCAAATTTAAAATATTCCAAAATTTAAAAGTATGCTTATCACTATTTCTTATCCATATTCATCCTCAAATTTTATATTAGCCATAATCCAATTTTATTAAACTATTAATCCTAACTCATAAATTTTAAACAACAACCACATACCAACTAAACTATGCTATAAAATCTTGAGTTCTTTAAATTATTGATTCTCCTCTCGTTTCTTTTCTCAGTCACAGAATTAAAGACATCCGATGAAGAAATATGCAAGTAAATTTGAGGTCCGAAGGGAAGGAAAAGAATATTATTTTTTTCTTCAAAATTGACCCCTTGACTTACTAAATAATTAAGTAAAACTAGAAATATTACAATCATGTTAAAGAGATTCTCCTTGACGGCATTGCATGAATATGGAGATAAAACCTTAAGTTTATGAACCCGAGACCATCCCACCAGCCGTGTTAAAAATCGAGATGGTGAAGCAGACACTAACCAAGAAGATGGATGTGGTATCTCCAAACCTAATTTACATCTCTCTAGTCAGAATGTAAATGCTTCAATTATAAATATGGATATAAGAAGGAAAATATATGATATGTTATCTTTATATCTTCTTGCCAAATTATTATTATAAAAGTATGATACAAATAAGTAATTATTTCTTCTTAACACCATTGATATGTCAAATAAGGTTATGTCGAGAAACAAACCCTCTAGTTGAGATTTAGAGAGAATTTAAACTCTCATAAGTTTCATTTCATTCTTGAAAAGAAATAATGATAAAGAGTATAAATTAGTATTAAGAATGTTTTATTTTAATTCAACTTTATTTTATATGTCATTAGGACTAATAACTGAGGTGTAAATTTTGATATTTACTTATTTAAAATAGTGTATGTTGAAGAAATTTTGGAATTTTGTGTTTGGTTGTTGCCACTATTGCAAAAAACAGATGTCTCCTCAGACGCGAAATGCATTTAATTTCGGCATAAGAAGCGAGGTAACGAAGGACGTCATAAAAAGTTTTAACTTATCAGTTCAATGATTAAAAAACTGATGGATAAAGTTGCACATCGGTTCATACCCCACCAAATGACTTTTATTATTTTCAAAAAAAGCATATCTTTTATTTCAGTTTATCTAGAAAGCTAAGAGGTAATATTATTTATGTTCTAAAAACATAGTTTTTACATTGTTTTCACAAAATATAGAATAAAAATCAAATTCCCTACCTATGTTAGATGCATTTCTTTCTCATGCAAAAAATGGTAAGATAATTAAAATCATTATTCAAATATATGATTTTAGATTTAAATAAATGTTTAAGAAAACAAACATTTAACCCAAATTATTTTCTACTCTTGCAATCCATCACAAAACTTTTCCAAGCGTCTTTAGTTTGATTAATTGTTTCATTTTCATGAAACATAGAAATGTTAATATTCAACGCTTTTATAATGGACGTCTATAAAGTTTCATTCATATCACTAATGGATGAGTCTTGAGCATTGATAATGATGAAATGGACGAAAAATATTTGATTAAGGTCGGTGAAAAGCCTAAAGAAATGCTTAACATATTCCTTGGTTCAAAAATATTACCGAGGTTAATAATCTTTAATTTCTATTACATTTTTTACATAGAGTATTAAAATGCATTGTTTATAATAAACTTTGGTAGAATCCATATTTTGTTGCATACCTTTTTGTTGTATATCCAAAAAACACTCCATAACATATGCAACTACTGATAAGTTATATGTTCCCACCGTGAGAATACTTATTTTCTGCACTTGCAATGCATCCCAGAGAGATATATTTTCCAAGTTCTAAAGCGTTTCTAGATAAAAAAAAATTCATGGAAAATCAACACAAAAATAGTTTTTGTAGTAGAAATTCATGAAATAGACTATAATAAATATTTTCTCTATTTGGTGAGGCTATATATAAGTTAGTATTAGGATGAAATATGTTTAATGGGAGAATTTATAGTAAAATATGATTACTATAATCCCTCGTTTTTATAAGAAAATAGAAGTATATTGTCTTCTTGTTTTAAATATCACCCCAGTTATTACAAAACAACCGAGGTGAAAAACTTTTTTTTTAATTATATTGTTTACACGGAATATTAAAATAAATTATTTACAACAAATATTTTCTCTTATTAATGAATATCTTCGATGAAATCCATCTTCTGATTAGTTAAGCTTCCTTCTTTATTTAAAATTTCAAAGGTTAATGAGCTCTCTTATTTGCATAACTTGAAGCAAGATTGATTTTTTGCACTTATAATCTACCAAATGAGCAAAAATACAACAACAACAACAACATCAACACCATTATTTAAGAACAATTTTGAGAAAATGAAATTTTAAATCCAAATTCATTTTATTATACTGTCTGTCATTGCATAAAATTGAATATGATTATGGTACGTAGTTTAATACTTTCATTTTAGTAAAAATATTTAATATATGTCATACCTTGATTTTGACCCTCCCATTTTGTATCTGTCTTTAAGATTCTGTTTGATTTAATCTTCATTTGTTATCTATCATATTCATGTCCGCTTCAAATCTATTACTATCCAAATTGCATTTTTCTATTATCTAGTATCCATGTTTCATGCATTTTATCTATTTTAAGATCCATTTAAATATCCAAAGTTTTTCTCAATGTCCATCCATGCATATATCCATGCCATTAAACCAATGTTTACAAACCAATTTCTCATTTTTACTCTTTAGTCCACTATCCATATTATATCTACATTTACGCTCATAAATCCATATAGCTCAAATATCTATTTTTAATCAATTTCCCACTTTCCAAAACCATTTTAATAACCACATCCATTTTGGCATCATTTATATTTCTATTAATGTTTTGTTTCTTTAAAGCAAGCATGTTTTTTGTTGAAAAATAAGAGAGTTCTATTTGCGTACATAGTTCATTGTATAATCAATTAAAAGAATATACAAATTCAGCATCACAACCATACCATTTCCTACTTCTAGTTCATGAAAAGTCAACATCTTAACTACTTCATGTTTTACTTATACTTCATGATAATTAAACAACATAATTATAGCATATTTTACATCAAGTTCATAAAAATTTAACATCACAACTATCCTATATTTTACTTCTTGTTCATGAAAATTTAATATCATAACTATATCATATTTTACTTCTAGTTCATGAGAATTCAACGACACACACACACACATATTTTAATTCTAGTTCATCAAAATTCAGCAATACAACTATACCATATTTTACTTTTAGTTCATGAAAATTCAACATTTCAACCATATCGTAATCTACTTATAGTCCATGAATTTTTAGCATTTTCGACCATACCATAATATGCTTCTAGTTCGGGAAAATCCAGCGTCATAACAATAACATATTTTGCATCTAGTTAATAATAATTCAACATCACAACTAGAACATGTTTAACTTCTAATTCATGAAAGTTCAACATCATAATTATATTTTACTTTTGGTTCATGAAAATTCGGCATCATAACTATATCATATTTTACTTATAGTTCATGATAATTCAACATCACAACTATACCACATTTTACTTATACTTAATGGAAATTCATTGTAGAATTGTTCTATATTTTATTTATAGTTCATAAAATTCAGCAGCAAAACCACACTATAAGATAATTCTAATTCATTAAAAAATTCAGCATCTAACATCGTAACATACTACTAATTCATTAAAAAAAATCAGCGACAAATCTCATTACAATCCACTTAAATTCACCAAAATTAAAACCATGTCATAACCATTGTAAAATCACCAAAAGTCAACACTTAACAATATCATATTATACTATTGGTTCATTAAATCTAAGCATAGAAGCGACATCGTAACCTATGATCAACACACTAAATGATTCCACATCAAATAATATCTTAATCCATTTCAAATTCACTAAAATTGAGCATCAAAACTCTTAATCAATTGGCTTAAAATAAATCTTTAAAATACGGGGAATGTAAACAAGAAAAGAATTTAATTAACATCAATCAAATTTAAAATATTCCAAAATTTAAAAGTATGCTTATCACTATTTCTTATCCATATTCATCCTCAAATTTTATATTAGCCATAATCCAATTTTATTAAACTATTAATCCTAACTCATAAATTTTAAACAACAACCACATACCAACTAAACTATGCTATAAAATCTTGAGTTCTTTAAATTATTGATTCTCCTCTCGTTTCTTTTCTCAGTCACAGAATTAAAGACATCCGATGAAGAAATATGCAAGTAAATTTGAGGTCCGAAGGGAAGGAAAAGAATATTATTTTTTTCTTCAAAATTGACCCCTTGACTTACTAAATAATTAAGTAAAACTCGAAATATTACAATCATGTTAAAGAGATTCTCCTTGACGGCATTGCATGAATATGGAGATAAAACCTTAAGTTTATGAACCCGAGACCATCCCACCAGCCGTGTTAAAAATCGAGATGGTGAAGCAGACACTAACCAAGAAGATGGATGTGGTATCTCCAAACCTAATTTACATCTCTCTAGTCAGAATGTAAATGCTTCAATTATAAATATGGATATAAGAAGGAAAATATATGATATGTTATCTTTATATCTTCTTGCCAAATTATTATTATAAAAGTATGATACAAATAAGTAATTATTTCTTCTTAACACCATTGATATGTCAAATAAGGTTATGTCGAGAAACAAACCCTCTAGTTGAGATTTAGAGAGAATTTAAACTCTCATAAGTTTCATTTCATTCTTGAAAAGAAATAATGATAAAGAGTATAAATTAGTATTAAGAATGTTTTATTTTAATTCAACTTTATTTTATATGTCATTAGGACTAATAACTGAGGTGTAAATTTTGATATTTACTTATTTAAAATAGTGTATGTTGAAGAAATTTTGGAATTTTGTGTTTGGTTGTTGCCACTATTGCAAAAAACAGATGTCTCCTCAGACGTGAAATGCATTTAACTTCAGCATAAGAAGCGAGGTAACGAAGGACGTCATAAAAAGTTTTAACTTATCAGTTCAATGATTAAAAAACTGATGGATAAAGTTTCACATCGGTTCATACCCCACCAAATGACTTTTATTATTTTCAAAAAAAGCATATCTTTTATTTCAGTTTATCTAGAAAGCTAAGAGGTAATATTATTTATGTTCTAAAAACATAGTTTTTACATTGTTTTCACAAAATATAGAATAAAAATCAAATTCCCTACCTATGTTAGATGCATTTCTTTCTCATGCAAAAAATGGTAAGATAATTAAAATCATTATTCAAATATATGATTTTAGATTTAAATAAATGTTTAAGAAAACAAACATTTAACCCAAATTATTTTCTACTCTTGCAATCCATCACAAAACTTTTCCAAGCGTCTTTAGTTTGATTAATTGTTTCATTTTCATGTAACATAGAAATGTTAATATTCAACGCTTTTATAATGGACGTCTATAAAGTTTCATTCATATCACTAATGGATGAGTCTTGAGCATTGATAATGATGAAATGGACGAAAAATATTTGATTAAGGTCGGTGAAAAGCCTAAAGAAATGCTTAACATATTCCTTGGTTCAAAAATATTACCGAGGTTAATAATCTTTAATTTCTATTACATTTTTTACATAGAGTATTAAAATGCATTGTTTATAATAAACTTTGGTAGAATCCATATTTTGTTGCATACCTTTTTGTTGTATATCCAAAAAACACTCCATAACATATGCAACTACTGATAAGTTATATGTTCCCACCGTGAGAATACTTATTTTCTGCACTTGCAATGCATCCCAGAGAGATATATTTTCCAAGTTCTAAAGCGTTTCTAGATAAAAAAAAATTCATGGAAAATCAACACAAAAATAGTTTTTGTAGTAGAAATTCATGAAATAGACTATAATAAATATTTTCTCTATTTGGTGAGGCTATATATAAGTTAGTATTAGGATGAAATATGTTTAATGGGAGAATTTATAGTAAAATATGATTACTATAATCCCTCGTTTTTATAAGAAAATAGAAGTATATTGTCTTCTTGTTTTAAATATCACCCCAGTTATTTCAAAACAACCGAGGTGAAAAACTTTTTTTTTAATTATATTGTTTACACGGAATATTAAAATAAATTATTTACAACAAATATCTTCTCTTATTAATGAATATCTTCGATGAAATCCATCTTCTGATTAGTTAAGCTTCCTTCTTTATTTAAAATTTCAAAGGTTAATGAGCTCTCTTATTTGCATAACTTGAAGCAAGATTGATTTTTTGCACTTATAATCTACCAAATGAGCAAAAATACAACAACAACAACAACATCAACACCATCATGTAAGAACAATTTTGAGAAAATGAAATTTTAAATCCAAATTCATTTTATTATACTGTCTGTCATTGCATAAAATTGAATATGATTATGGTACGTAGTTTAATACTTTCATTTTAGTAAAAATATTTAATATATGTCATACCTTGATTTTGACCCTCCCATTTTGTATCTGTCTTTAAGATTCTGTTTGATTTAATCTTCATTTGTTATCTATCATATTCATGTCCGCTTCAAATCTATTACTATCCAAATTGCATTTTTCTATTATCTAGTATCCATGTTTCATGCATTTTATCTATTTTAAGATCCATTTAAATATCCAAAGTTTTTCTCAATGTCCATCCATGCATATATCCATGCCATTAAACCAATGTTTACAAACCAATTTCTCATTTTTACTCTTTAGTCCACTATCCATATTATATCTACATTTACGCTCATAAATCCATATAGCTCAAATATCTATTTTTAATCAATTTCCCAATTTCCAAAACCATTTTAATAACCACATCCATTTTGGCATCATTTATATTTCTATTAATGTTTTGTTTCTTTAAAGCAAGCATGTTTTTTGTTGAAAAATAAGAGAGTTCTATTTGCGTACATAGTTCATTGTATAATCAATTAAAAGAATATACAAATTCAGCATCACAACCATACCATTTCCTACTTCTAGTTCATGAAAAGTCAACATCTTAACTACTTCATGTTTTACTTATACTTCATGATAATTAAACAGCATAATTATAGCATATTTTACATCAAGTTCATAAAAATTTAACATCACAACTATCCTATATTTTACTTCTTGTTCATGAAAATTTAATATCATAACTATATCATATTTTACTTCTAGTTCATGAGAATTCAACGACACACACACACACATATTTTAATTCTAGTTCATCAAAATTCAGCAATACAACTATACCATATTTTACTTTTAGTTCATGAAAATTCAACATTTCAACCATATCGTAATCTACTTATAGTCCATGAATTTTTAGCATTTTCGACCATACCATAATATGCTTCTAGTTCGGGAAAATCCAGCGTCATAACAATAACATATTTTGCATCTAGTTAATAATAATTCAACATCACAACTAGAACATGTTTAACTTCTAATTCATGAAAGTTCAACATCATAATTATATTTTACTTTTGGTTCATGAAAATTCGGCATCATAACTATATCATATTTTACTTATAGTTCATGATAATTCAACATCACAACTATACCACATTTTACTTATACTTAATGGAAATTCATTGTAGAATTGTTCTATATTTTATTTATAGTTCATAAAATTCAGCAGCAAAACCACACTATAAGATAATTCTAATTCATTAAAAAATTCAGCATCTAACATCGTAACATACTACTAATTCATTAAAAAAAATCAGCGACAAATCTCATTACAATCCACTTAAATTCACCAAAATTAAAACCATGTCATAACCATTGTAAAATCACCAAAAGTCAACACTTAACAATATCATATTATACTATTGGTTCATTAAATCTAAGCATAGAAGCGACATCGTAACCTATGATCAACACACTAAATGATTCCACATCAAATAATATCTTAATCCATTTCAAATTCACTAAAATTGAGCATCAAAACTCTTAATCAATTGGCTTAAAATAAATCTTTAAAATACGGGGAATGTAAACAAGAAAAGAATTTAATTAACATCAATCAAATTTAAAATATTCCAAAATTTAAAAGTATGCTTATCACTTTTTCTTATCCATATTCATCCTCAAATTTTATATTAGCCATAATCCAATTTTATTAAACTATTAATCCTAACTCATAAATTTTAAACAACAACCACATACCAACTAAACTATGCTATAAAATCTTGAGTTCTTTAAATTATTGATTCTCCTCTCGTTTCTTTTCTCAGTCACAGAATTAAAGACATCCGATGAAGAAATATGCAAGTAAATTTGAGGTCCGAAGGGAAGGAAAAGAATATTATTTTTTCTTCAAAATTGACCCCTTGACTTACTAAATAATTAAGTAAAACTCTAAATATTACAATCATTTTAAAGAGATTCTCCTTGACGGCATTGCATGAATATGGAGATAAAACCTTAAGTTTATGAACCCGAGACCATCCCACCAGCCGTGTTAGAAATCGAGATGGTGAAGCAGACACTAACCAAGAAGATGGATGTGGTATCTCCAAACCTAATTTACATCTCTCTAGTCAGAATGTAAATGCTTCAATTATAAATATGGATATAAGAAGGAAAATATATGATATGTTATCTTTATATCTTCTTGCCAAATTATTATTATAAAAGTATGATACAAATAAGTAATTATTTCTTCTTAACACCATTGATATGTCAAATAAGGTTATGTCCAGAAACAAACCCTCTAGTTGAGATTTAGAGAGAATTTAAACTCTCATAAGTTTCATTTCATTCTTGAAAAGAAATAATGATAAAGAGTATAAATTAGTATTAAGAATGTTTTATTTTAATTCAACTTTATTTTATATGTCATTAGGACTAATAACTGAGGTATAAATTTTGATATTTACTTATTTAAAATAGTGTATGTTGAAGAAATTTTGGAATTTTGTGTTTGGTTGTTGCCACTATTGCAAAAAACAGATGTCTCCTCAGACGCGAAATGCATTTAACTTCGGCATAAGAAGCGAGGTAACGAAGGACGTCATAAAAAGTTTTAACTTATCAGTTCAATGATTAAAAAACTGATGGATAAAGTTGCACATCGGTTCATACCCCACCAAATGACTTTTATTATTTTCAAAAAAAGCATATCTTTTATTTCAGTTTATCTAGAAAGCTAAGAGGTAATATTATTTATGTTCTAAAAACATAGTTTTTACATTGTTTTCACAAAATATAGAATAAAAATCAAATTCCCTACCTATGTTAGATGCATTTCTTTCTCATGCAAAAAATGGTAAGATAATTAAAATCAATATTCAAATATATGATTTTAGATTTAAATAAATGTTTAAGAAAACAAACATTTAACCCAAATTATTTTCTACTCTTGCAATCCATCACAAAACTTTTCTAAGCGTCTTTAGTTTGATTAATTGTTTCATTTTCATGTAACATAGAAATGTTAATATTCAACGCTTTTATAATGGACGTCTATAAAGTTTCATTCATATCACTAATGGATGAGCCTTGAGCATTGATAATGATGAAATGGACGAAAAATATTTGATTAAGGTCGGTGAAAAGCCTAAAGAAATGCTTAACATATTCCTTGGTTCAAAAATATTACCGAGGTTAATAATCTTTAATTTCTATTACATTTTTTACATAGAGTATTAAAATGCATTGTTTATAATAAACTTTGGTAGAATCCATATTTGGTTGCATACCTTTTTGTTGTATATCCAAAAAACACTCCATAACTTATGCAACTACTGATAAGTTATATGTTCCCACCGTGAGAATACTTATTTTCTGCACTTGCAATGCATCCCAGAGAGATATATTTTCCAAGTTCTAAAGCGTTTCTAGATAAAAAAAAATTCATGGAAAATCAACACAAAAATAGTTTTTGTAGTAGAAATTCATGAAATAGACTATAATAAATATTTTCTCTATTTGGTGAGGCTATATATAAGTTAGTATTAGGATGAAATATGTTTAATGGGAGAATTTATAGTAAAATATGATTACTATAATCCCTCGTTTTTATAAGAAAATAGAAGTATATTGTCTTCTTGTTTTAAATATCACCCCAGTTATTTCAAAACAACCCAGGTGAAAAACTTTTTTTTTAATTATATTGTTTACACGGAATATTAAAATAAATTATTTACAACAAATATCTTCTCTTATTAATGAATATCTTCGATGAAATCCATCTTCTGATTAGTTAAGCTTCCTTCTTTATTTAAAATTTCAAAGGTTAATGAGCTCTCTTATTTGCATAACTTGAAGCAAGATTGATTTTTTGCACTTATAATCTACCAAATGAGCAAAAATACAACAACAACAACAACATCAACACCATCATGTAAGAACAATTTTGAGAAAATGAAATTTTAAATCCAAATTCATTTTATTATACTGTCTGTCATTGCATAAAATTGAATATGATTATGGTACGTAGTTTAATACTTTCATTTTAGTAAAAATATTTAATATATGTCATACCTTGATTTTGACCCTCCCATTTTATATCTGTCTTTAAGATTCTGTTTGATTTAATCTTCATTTGTTATCTATCATATTCATGTCCGCTTCAAATCTATTACTATCCAAATTGCATTTTTCTATTATCTAGTATCCATGTTTCATGCATTTTATCTATTTTAAGATCCATTTAAATATCCAAAGTTTTTCTCAATGTCCATCCATGCGTATATCCATGCCATTAAACCAATGTTTACAAACCAATTTCTCATTTTTACTCTTTAGTCCACTATCCATATTATATCTACATTTACGCTCATAAATCCATATAGCTCAAATATCTATTTTTAATCAATTTCCCACTTTCCAAAACCATTTTAATAACCACATCCATTTTGGCATCATTTATATTTCTATTAATGTTTTGTTTCTTTAAAGCAAGCATGTTTTTTGTTGAAAAATAAGAGAGTTCTATTTGCGTACATAGTTCATTGTATAATCAATTAAAAGAATATACAAATTCAGCATCACAACCATACCATTTCCTACTTCTAGTTCATGAAAAGTCAACATCTTAACTACTTCATGTTTTACTTATACTTCATGATAATTAAACAGCATAATTATAGCATATTTTACATCAAGTTCATAAAAATTTAACATCACAACTATCCTATATTTTACTTCTTGTTCATGAAAATTTAATATCATAACTATATCATATTTTACTTCTAGTTCATGAGAATTCAACGACACACACACACACACATATTTTAATTCTAGTTCATCAAAATTCAGCAATACAACTATACCATATTTTACTTTTAGTTCATGAAAATTCAACATTTCAACCATATCGTAATCTACTTATAGTCCATGAATTTTTAGCATTTTCGACCATACCATAATATGCTTCTAGTTCGGGAAAATCCAGCGTCATAACAATAACATATTTTGCATCTAGTTAATAATAATTCAACATCACAACTAGAACATGTTTAACTTCTAATTCATGAAAGTTCAACATCATAATTATATTTTACTTTTGGTTCATGAAAATTCGGCATCATAACTATATCATATTTTACTTATAGTTCATGATAATTCAACATCACAACTATACAACATTTTACTTATACTTAATGGAAATTCATTGTAGAATTGTTCTATATTTTATTTATAGTTCATAAAATTCAGCAGCAAAACCACACTATAAGATAATTCTAATTCATTAAAAAATTCAGCATCTAACATCGTAACATACTACTAATTCATTAAAAAAAATCAGCGACAAATCTCATTACAATCCACTTAAATTCACCAAAATTAAAACCATGTCATAACCATTGTAAAATCACCAAAAGTCAACACTTAACAATATCATATTATACTATTGGTTCATTAAATCTAAGCATAGAAGCGACATCGTAACCTATGATCAACACACTAAATGATTCCACATCAAATAATATCTTAATCCATTTCAAATTCACTAAAATTGAGCATCAAAACTCTTAATCAATTGGCTTAAAATAAATCTTTAAAATACGGGGAATGTAAACAAGAAAAGAATTTAATTAACATCAATCAAATTTAAAATATTCCAAAATTTAAAAGTATGCTTATCACTTTTTCTTATCCATATTCATCCTCAAATTTTATATTAGCCATAATCCAATTTTATTAAACTATTAATCCTAACTCATAAATTTTAAACAACAACCACATACCAACTAAACTATGCTATAAAATCTTGAGTTCTTTAAATTATTGATTCTCCTCTCGTTTCTTTTCTCAGTCACAGAATTAAAGACATCCGATGAAGAAATATGCAAGTAAATTTGAGGTCCGAAGGGAAGGAAAAGAATATTATTTTTTGTTCAAAATTGACCCCTTGACTTACTAAATAATTAAGTAAAACTCGAAATATTACAATCATGTTAAAGAGATTCTCCTTGACGGCATTGCATGAATATGGAGATAAAACCTTAAGTTTATGAACCCGAGACCATCCCACCAGCCGTGTTAAAAATCGAGATGGTGAGGCAGACACTAACCAAGAAGATGGATGTGGTATCTCCAAACCTAATTTACATCTCTCTAGTTAGAATGTAAATGCTTCAATTATAAATATGGATATAAGAAGGAAAATATATGATATGTTATCTTTATATCTTCTTGCCAAATTATTATTATAAAAGTATGATACAAATAAGTAATTATTTCTTCTTAACACCATTGATATGTCAAATAAGGTTATGTCCAGAAACAAACCCTCTAGTTGAGATTTAGAGAGAATTTAAACTCTCATAAGTTTCATTTCATTCTTGAAAAGAAATAATGATAAAGAGTATAAATTAGTATTAAGAATGTTTTATTTTAATTCAACTTTATTTTATATGTCATTAGGACTAATAACTGAGGTATAAATTTTGATATTTACTTATTTAAAATAGTGTATGTTGAAGAAATTTTGGAATTTTGTGTTTGGTTGTTGCCACTATTGCAAAAAACAGATGTCTCCTCAGACGCGAAATGCATTTAACTTCGGCATAAGAAGCGAGGTAACGAAGGACGTCATAAAAAGTTTTAACTTATCAGTTCAATGATTAAAAAACTGATGGATAAAGTTGCACATCGGTTCATACCCCACCAAATGACTTTTATTATTTTCAAAAAAAGCATATCTTTTATTTCAGTTTATCTAGAAAGCTAAGAGGTAATATTATTTATGTTCTAAAAACATAGTTTTTACATTGTTTTCACAAAATATAGAATAAAAATCAAATTCCCTACCTATGTTAGATGCATTTCTTTCTCATGCAAAAAATGGTAAGATAATTAAAATCAATATTCAAATATATGATTTTAGATTTAAATAAATGTTTAAGAAAACAAACATTTAACCCAAATTATTTTCTACTCTTGCAATCCATCACAAAACTTTTCTAAGCGTCTTTAGTTTGATTAATTGTTTCATTTTCATGTAACATAGAAATGTTAATATTCAACGCTTTTATAATGGACGTCTATAAAGTTTCATTCAAATCACTAATGGATGAGCCTTGAGCATTGATAATGATGAAATGGACGAAAAATATTTGATTAAGGTCGGTGAAAAGCCTAAAGAAATGCTTAACATATTCCTTGGTTCAAAAATATTACCGAGGTTAATAATCTTTAATTTCTATTACATTTTTTACATAGAGTATTAAAATGCATTGTTTATAATAAACTTTGGTAGAATCCATATTTTGTTGCATACCTTTTTGTTGTATATCCAAAAAACACTCCATAACTTATGCAACTACTGATAAGTTATATGTTCCCACCGTGAGAATACTTATTTTCTGCACTTGCAACGCATCCCAGAGAGATATATTTTCCAAGTTCTAAAGCGTTTCTAGATAAAAAAAAAATCATGGAAAATCAACACAAAAATAGTTTTTGTAGTAGAAATTCATGAAATAGACTATAATAAATATTTTCTCTATTTGGTGAGGCTATATATAAGTTAGTATTAGGATGAAATATGTTTAATGGGAGAATTTATAGTAAAATATGATTACTATAATCCCTCGTTTTTATAAGAAAATAGAAGTATATTGTCTTCTTGTTTTAAATATCACCCCAGTTATTTCAAAACAACCGAGGTGAAAAACTTTTTTTTAATTATATTGTTTACACGAAATATTAAAATAAATTATTTACAACAAATATATACTCTTATTAATGAATATCTTCGATGAAATCCATCTTCTGATTAGTTAAGCTTCCTTCTTTATTTAAAATTTCAAAGGTTAATGAGCTCTCTTATTTGCATAACTTGAAGCAAGATTGATTTTTTGCACTTATAATCTACCAAATGAGCAAAAATACAACAACAACAACAACATCAACACCATTATGTAAGAACAATTTTGAGAAAATGAAATTTTAAATCCAAATTCATTTTATTATACTGTCTGTCATTGCATAAAATTGAATATGATTATGGTACGTAGTTTAATACTTTCATTTTAGTAAAAATATTTAATATATGTCATACCTTGATTTTGACCCTCCCATTTTATATCTGTCTTTAAGATTCTGTTTGATTTAATCTTCATTTGTTATCTATCATATTCATGTCCGCTTCAAATCTATTACTATCCAAATTGCATTTTTCTATTATCTAGTATCCATGTTTCATGCATTTTATCTATTTTAAGATCCATTTAAATATCCAAAGTTTTTCTCAATGTCCATCCATGCATATATCCATGCCATTAAACCAATGTTTACAAACCAATTTCTCATTTTTACTCTTTAGTCCACTATCCATATTATATCTACATTTACGCTCATAAATCCATATAGCTCAAATATCTATTTTTAATCAATTTCCCACTTTCCAAAACCATTTTAATAACCACATCCATTTTGGCATCATTTATATTTCTATTAATGTTTTGTTTCTTTAAAGCAAGCATGTTTTTTGTTGAAAAATAAGAGAGTTCTATTTGCGTACATAGTTCATTGTATAATCAATAAAAGAATATACAAATTCAGCATCACACACCATACCATTTCCAACTTCTAGGTCATGAAAAGTCAACATCTTAACTACTTCATGTTTACTTATACTTCATGATAATTAAACAGCATAATTATAGCATATTTTACATCAAGTTCATAAAAATTTAACATCACAACTATCCTATATTTTACTTCTTGTTCATGAAAATTTAATATCATAACTATATCATATTTTACTTCTAGTTCATGAGAATTCAACGACACACACACACACACATATTTTAATTCTAGTTCATGAAAATTCAGCAATACAACTATACCATATTTTACTTTTAGTTCATGAAAATTCAACATTTCAACCATATCGTAATCTACTTATAGTCCATGAATTTTTAGCATTTTCGACCATACCATAATATGCTTCTAGTTCGGGAAAATCCAGCGTCATAACAATAACATATTTTGCATCTAGTTAATAATAATTCAACATCACAACTAGAACATGTTTAACTTCTAATTCATGAAAGTTCAACATCATAATTATATTTTACTTTTGGTTCATGAAAATTCGGCATCATAACTATATCATATTTTACTTATTAGTTCATGATAATTCAACATCACAACTATACCATATTTTACTTATACTTAATGGAAATTCATTGTAGAATTGTTCTATATTTTATTTATAGTTCATAAAATTCAGCAGCAAAACCACACTATAAGATAATTCTAATTCATTAAAAATTCAGCATCTAACATCGTAACATACTACTAATTCATTAAAAAAAATCAGCGACAAATCTCATTACAATCCACTTAAATTCACCAAATTAAAACCATGTCATAACCATTGTAAAATCACCAAAAGTCAACACTTAACAATATCATATTATACTATTGGTTCATTAAATCTAAGCATAGAAGCGACATCGTAACCTATGATCAACACACTAAATGATTCCACATCAAATAATATCTTAATCCATTTCAAATTCACTAAAATTGAGCATCAAAACTCTTAATCAATTGGCTTAAAATAAATCTTAAAAATACGGGGAATGTAAACAAGAAAAGAATTTAATTAACATCAATCAAATTTAAAATATTCCAAATTTAAAAGTATGCTTATCACTATTTCTTATCCATATTCATCCTCCAATTTTATATTAGCCATAATCCAATTTTATTAAACTATTAATCCTAACTCATAAATTTTAAACAACAACCACATACCAACTAAACTATGCTATAAAATCTTGAGTTCTTTAAATTATTGATTCTCCTCTCGTTTCTTTTCTCAGTCACAGAATTAAAGACATCCGATGAAGAAATATGCAAGTAAATTTGAGGTCCGAAGGGAAGGAAAAGAATATTATTTTTTGTTCAAAATTGACCCCTTGACTTACTAAATAATTAAGTAAAACTCGAAATATTACAATCATGTTAAAGAGATTCTCCTTGACGGCATTGCATGAATATGGAGATAAAACCTTAAGTTTATGAACCCGAGACCATCCCACCAGCCGTGTTAAAAATCGAGATGGTGAGGCAGACACTAACCAAGAAGATGGATGTGGTATCTCCAAACCTAATTTACATCTCTCTAGTTAGAATGTAAATGCTTCAATTATAAATATGGATATAAGAAGGAAAATATATGATATGTTATCTTTATATCTTCTTGCCAAATTATTATTTATAAAAGTATGATACAAATAAGTAATTATTTCTTCTTAACACCATTGATATGTCAAATAAGGTTATGTCCAGAAACAAACCCTCTAGTTGAGATTTAGAGAGAATTTAAACTCTCATAAGTTTCATTTCATTCTTGAAAAGAAATAATGATAAAGAGTATAAATTAGTATTAAGAATGTTTTATTTTAATTCAACTTTATTTTATATGTCATTAGGACTAATAACTGAGGTATAAATTTTGATATTTACTTATTTAAAATAGTGTATGTTGAAGAAATTTTGGAATTTTGTGTTTGGTTGTTGCCACTATTGCAAAAAACAGATGTCTCCTCAGACGCGAAATGCATTTAACTTCGGCATAAGAAGCGAGATAACGAAGGACGTCATAAAAAGTTGTAACTTATCAGTTCAATGATTAAAAACTGATGGATAAAGTTGCACATCGGTTCATACCCCACCAAATGACTTTTATTATTTTCAAAAAAAACATATCTTTTATTTCAGTTTATCTAGAAAGCTAAGAGGTAATATTATTTATGTTCTAAAAACATAGTTTTTACATTGTTTTCACAAAATATAGAATAAAAATCAAATTCCCTACCTATGTTAGATGCTTTCTTTCTCATGCCAAAAAATGGTAAGATAATTAAATTCAATATTCAAATATATGATTTTAGATTTAAATAAATGTTAAGAAAACAAACATTTAACCCAAATTATTTTCTACTCTTGCAATCCATCACAAAACTTTTCTAAGCGTCTTTAGTTTGATTAATTGTTTCATTTTCATGTAACATAGAAATGTTAATATTCAACGCTTTTATAATGGACGTCTATAAAGTTTCATTCATATCACTAATGGATGAGCCTTGAGCATTGATAATGATGAATGGACGAAAAATATTTGATTAAGGTCGGTGAAAAGCCTAAAGAAATGCTTAACATATTCCTTGGTTCAAAAATATTACCGAGGTTAATAATCTTTAATTTCTATTACATTTTTTACATAGAGTATTAAAATGCATTGTTTATAATAAACTTTGGTAGAATCCATATTTTGTTGCATACCTTTTTGTTGTATATCCAAAAAACACTCCATAACTTATGCAACTACTGATAAGTTATATGTTCCCACCGTGAGAATACTTATTTTCTGCACTTGCAACGCATCCCAGGAGAGATATATTTTCCAAGTTCTAAAGCGTTTCTAGATAAAAAAAAATCATGGAAAATCAACACAAAAATAGTTTTTGTAGTAGAAATTCATGAAATAGACTATAATAAATATTTTCTCTATTTGGTGAGGCTATATATAAGTTAGTATTAGGATGAAATATGTTTAATGGGAGAATTTATAGTAAAATATGATTACTATAATCCCTCGTTTTTATAGAAAATAGAAGTATATTGTCTTCTTGTTTTAAATATCACCCAGTTATTTCAAAACAACCGAGGTGAAAAACTTTTTTTAATTATATTGTTTACACGAAATATTAAAATAAATTATTTACAACAAATATATACTCTTATTAATGAATATCTTCGATGAAATCCATCTTCTGATTAGTTAAGCTTCCTTCTTTATTTAAAATTTCAAAGGTTAATGAGCTCTCCTTATTTGCATAACTTGAAGCAAGATTTGATTTTTTGCACTTATAAATCTACCAAATGAGCAAAAATACAACAACAACAACAACATCAACACCATTATGTAAGAACAATTTTGAGAAAATGAAATTTTAATCCAAATTCATTTTATTATACTGTCTGTCATTGCATAAAATTGAATATGATTATGGTACGTAGTTTAATACTTTCATTTTAGTAAAAATATTAAATATATGTCATACCTTGATTTTGACCCTCCCATTTTATATCTGTCTTTAAGATTCTGTTGATTTAATCTTCATTTGTTATCTATCATATTCATGTCCGCTTCAAATCTATTACTATCCAAATTGCATTTTTCTATTATCTAGTATCCATGTTTCATGCATTTTATCTAATTTAAGATCCATTTTAAATATCCAAAGTTTTTCTCAATGTCCATCCATGCATATATCCATGCCATTAAACCAATGTTTACAAACCAATTTCTCATTTTTTACTCTTTAGTCCACTATCCATATTATATCTACATTTACGCTCATAAATCCATATAGCTCAAATATCTATTTTTAATCAATTTCCCACTTTCCAAAACCATTTTAATAACCACATCCATCTATAATATATATATATATATATAAAGAATTTTGGATGTGGTTATTAAAATGGTTTTGGAAAGTGGGGAAATTGATTAAAAATAGATATTTGAGCTATATGGATTTATGAGCGTAATGTAGATATAATATGGATAGTGGACTAAGAGTAAAAATGAGAAATTGGTTTGTAAACATTGGTTTAATGGCATGGATATATGCATGGATGGACATTGAGAAAAACTTTGGATATTTAAATGGATCTTAAAATAGATAAAATGCATGAAACATGGATACTAGATAATAGAAAAATGCAATTTGGATAGTAATAGATTTGAAGCGGGACATGAATATGATAGATAACAAAATGAAGATTAAATCAAACAGAATCTTAAAGACAGATATAAAATGGGAGGGTCAAAATCAAGGTATGACATATATTAAATATTTTTACTAAAATGAAAGTATTAAACTACGTACCATAATCATATTCAATTTTATGCAATGACAGACAGTATAATAAAATGAATTTGGATTTAAAATTTCATTTTCTCAAAATTGTTCTTACATAATGGTGTTGATGTTGTTGTTGTTGTTGTATTTTTGCTCATTTGGTAGATTATAAGTGCAAAAAATCAATCTTGCTTCAAGTTATGCAAATAAGAGAGCTCATTAAACCTTTGAAATTTTAAATAAAGAAGGAAGCTTAACTAAATCAGAAGATGGATTTCATCGAAGATATTCATTAATAAGAGTATATATTTGTTGTAAATAATTTATTTTAATATTTCGTGTAAACAATATAATTAAAAAAAGTTTTTCACCTCGGTTGTTTTGAAATAACTGGGGTGATATTTAAAACAAGAAGACAAGTATACTTCTATTTTCTTATAAAAACGAGGGATTTATAGTAATCATATTTTACTATAAATTCTCCCATTAAACATATTTCATCCTAATACTAACTTATATATAGCCTCACCAAATAGAGAAAATATTTATTATAGTCTATTTCATGAATTTCTACTACAAAAACTATTTTTGTGTTGATTTTCCATGATTTTTTTTTATCTAGAAACGCTTTAGAACTTGGAAAATATATCTCTCTGGGATGCGTTGCAAGTGCAGAAAATAAGTATTCTCACGGTGGGAACATATAACTTATCAGTAGTTGCATAAGTTATGGAGTGTTTTTTGGATATACAACAAAAAGGTATGCAACAAAATATGGATTCTACCAAAGTTTATTATAAACAATGCATTTTAATACTCTATGTAAAAAATGTAATAGAAATTAAAGATTATTAACCTCGGTAATATTTTTGAACCAAGGAATATGTTAAGCATTTCTTTAGGCTTTTCACCGACCTTAATCAAATATTTTTCGTCCATTTCATCATTATCAATGCTCAAGGCTCATCCATTAGTGATATGAATGAAACTTTATAGACGTCCATTATAAAAGCGTTGAATATTAACATTTCTATGTTACATGAAAATGAAACAATTAATCAAACTAAAGACGCTTAGAAAAGTTTTGTGATGGATTGCAAGAGTAGAAAATAATTTGGGTTAAATGTTTGTTTTTCTTAAACATTTATTTAAATCTAAAATCATATATTTGAATATTGAATTTAATTATCTTACCATTTTTTGCATGAGAAAGAAATGCATCTAACATAGGTAGGGAATTTGATTTTTATTCTATATTTTGTGAAAACAATGTAAAAACTAAGTTTTTAGAACATAAATAATATTACCTCTTAGCTTTCTAGATAAACTGAAATAAAAGATATGTTTTTTTTTGAAAATAATAAAAGTCATATTGGTGGGGTATGAACCGATGTGCAACTTTATCCCTCAGTTTTTTTAATCATTGAACTGATAAGTTACAACTTTTTATGACGTCCTTCGTTATCTCGCTTCTTATGCGAAGTTAAATGCATTTCGCGTCTGAGGAGACATCTGTTTTTTGCAATAGTGGCAACAACCAAACACAAAATTCCAAAATTTCTTCAACATACACTATTTTAAATAAGTAAATATCAAAATTTATACCTCAGTTATTAGTCCTAATGAACATATAAAATAAAGTTGAATTAAAATAAAACATTCTTAATACTAATTTATACTCTTTATCATTATTTCTTTTCAAGAATGAAATGAAACTTATGAGAGTTTAAATTCTCTCTAATCTCAACTAGAGGGTTTGTTTCTGGACATAACCTTATTTGACATATCAATGGTGTTAAGAAGAAATAATTACTTATTTGTATCATACTTTTATAATAATAATTTGGCAAGAAGATATAAAGATAACATATCATATATTTTCCTTCTTATATCCATATTTATAATTGAAGCATTTACATTCTAACTAGAGAGATGGTAAATTAGGTTTGGAGATACCACATCCATCTTCTTGGTTAGTGTCTGCCTCACCATCTCGATTTTTAACACGGCTGGTGGGATGGTCTCGGGTTCATAAACTTAAGGTTTTATCTCCATATTCATGCAATGCCGTCAAGGAGAATCTCTTTAACATGATTGTAATATTTCGAGTTTTACTTAATTATTTAGTAAGTCAAGGGGTCATTTTGAACAAAAAATAATATTCTTTTCTTCCCTTCGGACCTCAAATTTACTTGCATATTTCTTCATCGGATGTCTTTAATTCTGTGACTGAGGAAAAGAAACGAGAGGAGAATCAATAATTTAAAGAACTCAAGATTTTATAGCATAGTTTAGTTGGTATGTGGTTGTTGTTTAAAATTTATGAGTTAGGATTAATAGTTTAATAAAATTGGATTATGGCTATATAAAATTTTGAGGATGAATATGGATAAGAAATAGTGATAAGCATACTTTTAAATTTTGGAATATTTTAAATTTGATTGATGTTAATTAAATTCTTTTCTTGTTTACATTCCCCGTATTTTAAAGATTTATTTAAGCCAATTGATTAAGAGTTTTGATGCTCAATTTTAGTGAATTTGAAATGGATTAAGATATTATTTGATGTGGAATCATTTAGTGTGTTGATCATAGGTTACGATGTCGCTTCTATGCTTAGATTTAATGAACCAATAGTATAATATGATATTGTTAAGTGTTGACTTTTGGTGATTTTACAATGGTTATGACATGGTTTTAATTTTGGTGAATTTAAGTGGATTGTAATGAGATTTGTCGCTGATTTTTTTAATGAATTAGTAGTATGTTACGATGTTAGATGCTGAATTTTTTAATGAATTAGAATTATCTTATAGTGTGGTTTTGCTGCTGAATTTTATGAACTATAAATAAAATATAGAACAATTCTACAATGAATTTCCATTAAGTATAAGTAAAATATGGTATAGTTGTGATGTTGAATTATCATGAACTAATAAGTAAAATATGATATAGTTATGATGCCGAATTTTCATGAACCAAAAGTAAAATATATTATGATGTTGAACTTTCATGAATTAGAAGTTAAACATGTTCTAGTTGTGATGTTGAATTATTATTAACTAGATGCAAAATATGTTATAGGTTATGACGCTGGATTTTCCCGAACTAGAAGCATATTATGGTATGGTCGAAAATGCTAAAAATTCATGGACTATAAGTAGATTACGATATGGTTGAAATGTTGAATTTTCATGAACTAAAAGTAAAATATGGTATAGTTGTATTGCTGAATTTTCATGAACTAGAATTAAAAATATGTGTGTGTGTGTGTCGTTGAATTCTCATGAACTAGAAGTAAAATATGATATAGTTATGATATTAAATTTTCATGAACAAGAAGTAAAATATAGGATAGTTGTGATGTTAAATTTTTATGAACTTGATGTAAAATATGCTATAATTATGCTGTTTAATTATCATGAAGTATAAGTAAAACATGAAGTAGTTAAGATGTTGACTTTTCATGACCTAGAAGTAGGAAATGGTATGGTTGTGATGCTGAATTTGTATATTCTTTTAATTGATTATACAATGAACTATGTACGCAAATAGAACTCTCTTATTTTTCAACAAAAAACATGCTTGCTTAAAGAAACAAAACATTAATAGAAATATAAATGATGCCAAATGGATGTGGTTATTAAAATGGTTTTGGAAAGTGGGGAAATTGATTAAAAAATAGATATTTGAGCTATATGGATTTTATGAGCGTAAATGTAGATATAATATGGATAGTGGACTAAAGAGTAAAAATGAGAATTGGTTTGTAAACATTGGTTTAATGGCATGGATATATGCATGGATGGACATTGAGAAAAACTTTGGATATTTAAATGGATCTTAAAATAGATAAAATGCATGAAACATGGATACTAGATAATAGAAAAATGCAATTTGGATAGTAATAGATTTGAAGCGGACATGAATATGATAGATAACAAATGAAGATTAAATCAAACAGAATCTTAAAGACAGATATAAAATGGGTAGGGTCAAAATCAAGGTATGACATATATTAAATATTTTTACTAAAATGAAAGTATTAAACTACGTACCATAATCATATTCAATTTTATGCAATGACAGACAGTATAATAAAATGAATTTGGATTTAAAATTTCATTTTCTCAAAATTGTTCTTACATAATGGTGTTGTGTTGTTGTTGTTGTTGTATTTTTGCTCATTTGGTAGATTATAAGTGCAAAAAATCATCTTGCTTCAAGTTATGCAAATAAGAGAGCTCATTAACCTTTGAAATTTTAAATAAAGAAGGAAGCTTAACTAATCAGAAGATGGATTTCATCGAAGATATTCATTAATAAGAGTATATATTTGTTGTAATAATTTATTTTAATATTTCGTGTTGTAAACAATATAATTAAAAAAAAGTTTTTCACCTCGGTTGTTTTGAAATAACTGGGGTGATATTTAAAACAAGAATACAATATACTTCTATTTTCTTATAAAACGAGGGATTATAGTAATCATATTTTACTATAAATTCTCCCATTAAACATATTTCATCCTAATACTAACTTATATATAGCCTCACCAAATAGAGAAAATATTTATTATAGTCTATTTCATGAATTTCTACTACAAAAACTATTTTGTGTGATTTTCCATGATTTTTTTTTATCTAGAAACGCTTTAGAACTTGGAAAATATATCTCTCTGGGATGCGTTGCAAGTAGCAGAAAATAAGTAATTCTCACGGTGGGAACATATAACTTATCAGGTAGTTGCATAAGTTATGGAGTGTTTTTTGGATATACAACAAAAAGGTATGCAACAAAATATGGATTCTACCAAAGTTTATTATAAACAATGCATTTTAATACTCTATGTAAAAAATGTAATAGAAATTAAAGATTATTAACCTCGGTAATATTTTTGAACCAAGGAATATGTTAAGCATTTCTTTAGGCTTTTCACCGACCTTAATCAAATATTTTTCGTCCATTCATCATTATCAATGCTCAAGGCTCATCATTAGTGATTTGAATGAAACTTTATAGGACGTCCATTATAAAAGCGTTGGAATATTAACATTTCTATGTTACATGAAAATGAAACAATTAATCAAACTAAAGACGCTTAGAAAAGTTTTGTGATGGATTGCAAGAGTAGAAAATAATTTGGGTTTAAATGTTTGTTTTCTTAAACATTTATTTTAATCTAAAATCATATATTTGAATATTGATTTTAATTATCTTACCATTTTTTGTGCATGAGAAAGAAATGCATCTAACATAGGTAGGGAAGTTGATTTTTATTCTATATTTTGTGAATACAATGTAAAAACTATGTTTTTAGAACATAAATAATAGTTACCTCTTAGCTTTCTAGATAAACTGAAATAAAAGATATGCTTTTTTTGAAAATTAATAAAAGTCATTTGGTGGGGTATGAAACCGATGTGCAACTTTATCCATCAGTTTTTTAATCATTGAACTGATAAGTTTAAAACTTTTTATGACGTCCTTCGTTACCGCGCTTCTTATGCCGAAGTTAAATGCTTTTCGCGTCTGAGGGAGACATCTGTTTTTTGCAATAGTGGCAACAACCAAACACAAAATTCCAAAATTTCTTCAACATACACTATGTTAAATAAGTAAATATCAAATTTATACCTCAGTTTATTAGTCCTAATGACATATAAAATAAAGTTGAAATTAAAATATAACATTC